>CM068304.1:29135702-29630339 GCA_034768395.1 Linum lewisii | reverse complement strand
CGAGTCTACAAAAGTGAAATGCAGGGTTTCCATCCAAATGCAAACTCGATCTTGTTTGACTTGTTTGTTCAATTAGTCATCTTGAGCATGATGAAACTACCCACCAAGAGACCCCCTTTGTCTTTGATTTGCACCGCTTTATTTTTCTTTCTTCCTTTTTTTTTCCCTTTAAGTTTTTAATGTCTATTTCAAATCAAAACTCCTTTCAAATAAAATGGGACGTTAGGGAGGAATGTGAGTAGAGGCCATTGAGAAAACCCCGTGGAATACGCCCTTTGGTTAAACCCCGCTTTTATCAATTTTTTGGGCCCCCTTTCCCGGGGGGACTCTTCTTTCCTTTGAAAGCACTTGTAGTGGCCCGATTTATTCATTTCCCTTTTCCAATTTAGTTTTTGCTTCCTTTTACTTGTTGTTTGGTTTTGTTTTCCGCATTGTCGTATTACTTGGGTGTTTTTGTTGTGCTTGTTTGTAGGTATCTTGTACTAGGCATGGGGGCGTTCAGCTCGTTTCAAGCACAAATCCAAGGACTAGAAAAAAGGGGTGCTCAAGTCACCTACCACTTCCCCCCCCCCTATAGTTGAAGAAGAAGAAGTTGATGCATCTCACACCACATATGTCCAAACACGGGGATGACGTTGCCAATCGGTACATTCACACCACAAATGATGATGACACTCACAAAGGGGTGCGAGTCCCTTTGGGGTTTTTGTCGCCCCACTTTTGGGAAGGGGCAGCCTCTAGCATTGTTCAAAAGCCCCGGGTAAATGCTAGGAACTTTGAGCTCAAGCCTAATATGACCCCAAAAAAGGGGGTTCAAAAGGGGAGTGGTGTTCAAGGGGCCATTAAATGGTGAATGCCCCTCTAGGCTCTAAAGGGGACTTCTTGGAGATTTGTGACACGGTTAAGAATGATCAAGTTCACCCGGATTGCTTACGACCCCGACTCTTCCCCTTCTCATTTAAAGGTGAGCCAATTTCTTGGTTGGAGAACCAACCTATTTGAACTTTCACTACATGGGGGGCCTAGCGAAGCTTTCCTTGAAAAATTTTCTTTCCCCCCATATGCGGATGCAACCCGGGACCGCATAAACACTTTACAACACAAGGGAGAGCTCTTCCATGAGACTTGGAAAGGTTCCAACCCCATTTTCGGTTTTGTCCTAATCACAACTTCCCCCGAATGGAGCTTGGGGGGAACTTTTTTGCTAGGCCCCTTGTTTTTTGAGAATCCCAAGGATGATCAACCAAGCCCCCGGAGGTGACTTAAGGATGCTCACTCCCGAAGATGCTCTAAATTTCTTCGCGGAGATGGCCAACAAGACTAGGATTTGGGTTTTCTCGAAAAACAACCTCCTAAGTCTAAAATATGGAAGTGACACGCACTTGACTCTCGGTCCGTAAGTGTTTATGCACCAAAGGATTCGCTAGCTATGGGGAAAAAGCCTAAGTTACCGGGGGACCGAGATGAAGATGATCCCATGATTTTCTCTCCTTATGTCCAAGTTGATGCCATGGCCTCTCAAATAAGTAATCTTAGTATGCCTAAGATCCCCAAGGTTTAATCATCTCATGTGGGTAAACCACCGGTTGCTTCGGTATTTTGTTGTGAGGGTTGTGGGGGCCAAGGGGCCCGATGTTAGTGCTTGTCCTTCCCCACCCCTGAACTTGGGGCCAAAGGGGACCTTGAGGAGGTAAGCTTCGCACAAGGTCAAGGTTTTCCCTGGTAATTTCAGCCCCCCAAAGGGAAAATTTTTAAGGTAACTATAACCGACCCTTTGGGACAACAAATCTAACCAAGGTTACCAAAGGGCCCAAAGGGGGTCAAGGTGTGGTTATTGCAAGGGCTAAAACCAAAGGGAAAACAAGGAAAGGGTTTTCAAGGTTATAGGGGTTATCAAGGCAACCAATGGTCTCAAGGAAGTAACCTAAACCCCAAAGGGAGCCCAAAAGGGGTCAAGGAGGCCCCCAAAGGGCAAGGGCCCAAGGGGGAAATCAATGGAAACAAAGTGGACATCCAAAATCAAGGTTTCCCAAAGGGCCTTTCCCCAAACCGGGAATTTTAAACCATAGAGGTGAAGGGGCCACCCGGGGTTTAACAAGCCCCTCAAAAAAAAGGAGGGTGGTTTTTCGATCTTCAAGAAGACACCAATGCGGGAATTTATCCAACTCATCAAGAATCAACAAGCTTTAATTGCCAATTTGGAGAACCAATTTTGGGCATATTTCTAAGGCACTCTCGGAGGGGGCCCTCGGGCACTTTACCTTTTCCAAAACCGAATCAACCCCAAAGGTCCGGAGCATTGCAAGGTAGTGACCTTGAGAAGTGGAAAAAACCCTTGAAGGGTACAACCTCTACTCCAATTGACTCTACAAAGGTACAAAATCCTAATCTAATGGTTGATGATGATGATATTAAAAGATCCTCCTTTTGGTGAAGTTTAGGTTGAAGTCGGGAAACCCCCTAAAGGGTAATGTGAACACAAAGGGTTTAAAGGAACATAGTAAAGGGTACATCGAGTACACCACCCGGGCTCTCCTCCCCCACCCGGGTTTTATCTCCATACAAGCCTAAGCCTCCATACCCCTTTTCGAAGAAGAAGGATGGCCTTGAGAAGGTTTTCAAAAAGTTTGTGGAGCGGATTAGTCAAATGCAATTCTCTTTCCGTTTCCGAAGCAATGACTATGATGCCCCAATATGCTAGTTCATGAAGGAACTCTACACCAACAAGAGAAAGCTACCGGAGACATCTCTAGTTCCCCTTAATGAGGAATGCTCCCCCGTTCTCTTCAAAAGTCCACCCAAAAAGCTCAAGGATCCGGGTACCTTTACTATCCTTGTGCTATTGGTAATATTTCTCTTGCTAATGGTCTTGCGGATCTAGGTGCTAGTATCAATGTCATGCCTTATTGCATATTTGAGAAGCTAGGGTTGTCTAATCTTCGTCCTACTCGTATGTACATTCAACTTGCGGACAAGTCGACCAAGAGTCCTAGGGGAATTGTTGATGATGTGCTAGTCAAAGTAGGCCTTTTGTGTTCCTAGTTGATTTTGCGGTCATTGATACGATGATATTGATGTCTCATTGATATTTGGTAGACCATTCCTAGCTACTTCCCATGCTTTGATTGATGTGCATGACGGGAAATTGACATGAGAGTAGGACAAGAGAGTGTCACATTTTGCATAGCCGATGGCATGAAGTTTGCTCACGCACAAGATGATTTGAGTACTCGTGTGATACTATTGCTTCAGCTAGTGTGTGTAGTATTTCTAACTTCGGGGTGTCGAGATTTTTGGATGTTTGCCTTAGAATGGATGTGCAGGAACATTTAAGCAGCCCGGAGTTAAAAGCTCAAGTGGTTACCTTGATGAAGGGAGAGACAAGTTAGAGGGTGAAACGGTTTTTGTTGCTCTCCCGAAGGTGGAAAGGGTAAAGACCTCCTATGAAGAACCACTACTCTTGAGCTCAAGCCTCTTCCCGCCATTTGGAGTATGCTTTTCTCATGCCAGATTCTAAGCTACCGGTCATCATCAATTCTGAGCTTTTTACCGAGCAAAAGGACGTCTAGTGGAGCTCCTCAAGAAGTACATGAGAGCTATTGCGTGGAGCATCTCGGTATTCGAGGTATAAGTCCCACATTTTGCTCACATCGGATCCTTATGGAGGAAGATTTCAAGCGGTTGTGCAACACAAAAAAGGCTAAATCCTAACATGAAGGAGGTTGTGAAGAAAGAAGTTATTAAGCTTATGGATGCGGGGATTATCTTTCCCTATCTCGGACAGCCTTGGGTTTAGCCCGTGGAAGTTGTTCCAAGAAAGGAGGGATCACGGTGGTAGTAATGACAAGGATGAGCTTATCCGACAAGGACGATCACGGGTGGCGTGTTTGCATAGATTATCATCGACTCAATGATGCCACTAGGAAGGATCACTTTCCTCTTCCTTTCATGGATCAAATGCTCGAGCGTCTCTCGGGATGAGTACTATTGTTTTTGGATGGTATGTCCGTGGTACTTCCAAATCCGATCGCCTCGGAGGACATCGAGAAGACCACATTCACTGCCCCTTCGTACTTTCGCTTATCGACGGATCCCTTTGGGTTGTGCAATGCTCCCGCCACCTTCCAACGGTGTATGCTTGCCATTTTCGATGATTTGTGGAAGATATCATGGAAGTGTTCATGGAGACTTCTCGGTTTTTGGGGATTCATTCGACCTATGCTTGAGGAACTTGAGAAGGTCTTGGTCGGTGTGAAGAGTACCAATCTTGCATTAAGTTGGGAGAAGTGTCATTTCATGGTCAATGAGGGATTGTTCTTGGTCACAAGATCTCTAAAAAGGGCATTGAGGTTGACAAGGCAAAGTTGGAGACCATCTCTCAACTTCCTCCACCCCCATCCGTGAAAGCCATGAGAAGTTTCTTGGGGCATGCCGGTTTTATAGGCGCTTCATCAAAGACTTCTCGAAAATAACTACTCCCATGACTCGGCTTCTTGAGAAGGATGTGGAATTTCGTTTTGATGAAGAGTGCTTGCGAGCTTTTGAACTCCCCAAGGGTAAGCTCACGAATGCCCCTATAACTCATTGCTCCGGATTGGTCAAAGTATTTGAGTTGATGTGTGTGCTAGCGATTACGCCATTGGAGCGGTCTAGGCCAACGAATCGACAAGAGATTCCATCCCAAAATACTATGCAAGTAAGATCTCAATGATGCTCAAAGGAACTACACAACTACGGAAAAGGAGCTCTTGGCCATAGTGTTTGCTTTTGATAAGTTTAGGTCCTACTTGGTACTTTCTCACACTATTGTCTTCACGGACCACCAAGCTTTGAGGTACCTTCTATCTAAGACGATGCTAAACCAAGGTTGATCCCATGGGTCCTTCTATTGCAAGAGTTTGATATTGAGATTCGAGATAAGAAGGGGTCGAGAATGTAGCCGCCGACACTTGTCTCGCTTGGAAGAGGCGGAATGGTACCCAAAGGTATGAAGAGACAAAGAATTCCCCCGGGGTATTATTACTTGCAAATTTAGGTTCAAGGACTTTCCCCCCCCAAATTTTTTTTTTGGGATTTTTTTTCCCCCCCCCCCCCTTTTTCCCCCCCCCCAAAAACCCCTTTTTTTCCCCCCCTTTTCCCTTTCCCCCCCCTTTTTTTTTCCCCCCCCCCTTTTTTAACCCCCCCCTTTTTTTTTAAAAAACCCCAAAAAATTTTCCCCTTTTTTTTCATTTTTTCCCCCCCCCCCTTTTCCCCTTCTTTTTAAAACCCCCAATTTCCTTTTTTTTTTTAAACCCCCCCAAAAGGGGTTTTTTCCCCAAAAAAAAGGGCCGGGGTTTAACCCAAAAAAAAAAACCCCTTTTTCCCCCCCCCCAAAAAAAAAAAATTTTTAAAAACCCCCCCCCCCCCCCCAAAAAAAAAAATTTCCCCAAAACCCCTTTTTTAAAATTTAATTTTTTTTTTTTAAAAAAAACCCCCCCCCCAAAAAAAAACCCCCCCCCTTTCCCCCCCCCCAAAAAAAATTTTTTTAAAAAAGGGGGGGAAAACCAAAGGAAAAAAAATTTTAAAATTTTTTTTTAAAAATGTTTTTTAAAAAAAAGGAAAAAATTTCCCAATTTTTTTTTTTTAAAGGGGCCCCTTTTTTTCCCCACTTTTTTTTGGGGAAAATTTTTTTCCCTTTTCTTTTTTTAAAACCAATTTCCCCGGGGGTTTTTTTTCCCCTTTTTTTTGGAATTTTTTTTTTAAAAAATTGTCCCCCCCCTTTTTTAAAAAAAACCCCAAAAAATTTCCCAAAAAAAATCCCCCCCCTTGGGGGCCCCCCCAAAAAAGGGGAAAAAGGGGGGGTTTTTTCCAAAATTTTTGGGGGGAACTTTTAAAAAAAAAGGGGTTTTTGGGGGGAAAAAAAAAGGGGGGGTTTTTTTTTTTCCCCGGGGGTTTTTTGGTGTCCTTTAAAAGGGGTTGGGACAAAAAGGGGCCAAGGGGTTTTAAAATAAAAAAAAACCCCCCCAAAAAAAAGGGGTTTTTTTGGGGAAAAAAAAATTTTTTTTCCCCCGGGGGGGGGTTTTTTTTTTTAAAAACCCCAAAAAAATTTTTTTAAAAAAAATTTAAAAAACCCCCCCCCAAAATTCCCCGGCCCCCAAAATTTAAAACCCCCGGGTTAACCCCCCCCCCCCCAAAAAAACCCCCCCCGGGGGGCCCTTGGGGGCCCCTTTTTTTAAAATTTTCCCCCCCCTTTTTTCCCAAATTTTTTTTTTAAATTTTCCCCCCCCCGGGGAAAACCAGGGGCCCCCCCCTTTTTCCCCCCCTTTTCCAAAACCCCAAAACCCCCCCCCCTTTTTTAAAAAACCCCCCCCCCCCCCCCCCCCCCTTTTTCCCCCTTTTCCCCCCCCCCAAAAACCCCAAAAAAACCCCCTTTTTTAAAAAAAAAATTTTTTTTCCCCCCCTTTTTTCCCAAAAAAAAAATTAAATTTTTCCCCCAAAAAAAAAAAATTTTAAAACATTTTTTTTTCCCAAAAAAAAAAAAAATTTAAAAAAAAAAAAAAAAAAATTTTTAAAAAAAAAAAATTTTTTTAAAAAATTTTTTTTAAAACCCCCCCCCCTTTTTTTTTTTCCCCCCAAAAAATTTTTTTTTTTTTTAAAAAAAAAACCCCCCAAAAAAACCCTTTTAAAAAAAAACCCCTTATTTTTTTTTTCCCCCCCCCCCCTTTTTTTTTTTTTTTCCCTTTTCCCCCCCTTTTTTTTTTCCCCCCCCCCCCCTTTTTAAACCCCCTTTTTTCCCCCCCCCCCTTTTTTTTTCCCCCCCCCCCCCCGGGGGCCCCCCCCCCCCCCCAAAAAAACCCCCCCCCCTTTTTTTCCCTTTTTTTTTTTTTTTTTTTTTTTTTTTTTCCCCCCCCCCCCCCCCTCTTTTTCTTTTCCCCCCCGGGGCCCCCCCCCCCCCCCCAAAAAAAAAATTTTTTTTTTCCCCCCCCCCTCCCCCCTCCCCCCCCCTTTTTTCCCCCCCCCCCCCTTTTACTTTTTTTTTTTTTCCCCCCCCTTTTTTTTTTTTTTTTTTTTTTTCCCCCCCCCCCCCCCCCCGGGGGTTTTCCCCCCCTTTAAATTTTTTTAAATTTTTTTTTTCCCCCCCCCCCCCCCCCCCCAAAAAAACCCGGGGCCCCCCCTTTTAAAAATTCCCCCCCCCCCTTTTCCCCCCCCAACCCCCCCCCCCCCCCCCCCCTTTTCCCCCCCCCTTGGCCATTTTTCCCCCCCCCCCCCCCCCCAAAAACCCCCCCCCCCTTTTTTCCCCCCTAGTTTTTTTTTCCCCCAAAACCCTTTTTTTGGCCAAAATTTTTTTTTAATTGGGGGGGGGTTTTTTTTTTTTTTTTCCCCTTTTTTTTCCCCTTTTTTTTTTTGGGGTTTTTTTTTTGGGGGGAAAAATTTTTTTCCCCAAAAATTTTTTTTACCTTTTCCCCTTTTTTTTTTTTTTCCCTTTTGGGATTTTTTTTTTTTGGGGGGTTTTTTTTGGGGTTTTTTGGGGAAAAAAAATTTTTTTTTTTTTTGGGGGTTTTTTTTTTTTTGGGCCCCCCCCCCAAAAGGGGGTTTTTTTTGGGGAAAGGGGGGGGCCCCCCCCTTTTTTTTTGGGGGGGGGGGTTTTCCCCCTTTTTTTTTTTTTTTTTTTTTTAAACCCCGGGGGGGGGGTTTTCCCCCGGTTTAAGGTTCCCCCCTTTTTTAAAAATTTTTTTTTTAAAAAATTTTTTTTTTTTTTTTTTGGGTTTTATTTTTAAAAAAATTTTTTTTTGAAAATTTTTTGGGGCCCTTGGGTTTTGTTTTTTTTCCCTTTTTGGTTTTTTGAGCCCCCCGGGGCCCCCCCGGGGAAAAACCCCCCCCCCCAAAAAATTTTTCCCCCCAAAAAAAAGGGGGGGGGAAAAAACCTTTTTTTTTCCCCCCCCCCCCCCCCCCCCCCCCCAACCCCGGAAAATTTTTTTTTTTTGGGGGGGGGGGCCCGGGGTTTGGGTTTGGGGAAGGGCCTTGGGGGAAAATTTTTTAGGGGGTTCCCGGGGGGTTTGGGGGTTTTTTTTTTTGGGGGGGGGGGCCCCTTTGGGGGGTTTGGGGGAGGGAAGGGGTTTCCCCCCTTTTTTTAAAAGGGGGGGGGGCCCCCCCCAAAAATTTTTTCCCCCCCTTTTCGGCCCCCCCCCCCTTTTTTTTTTCCCCCTTTTTTTTGGGGGGGAAAAACCCCCCCTCCCCCCCCCCCGGGCGGGGGGGGAAATTTTTAAAAACCCCCCCCGGGGGTTTTTTTAGGCTTTTCCCCCCCCCCCCGGGGGTTTCCCCCCTTTTTTTCCTTTTTTTAAAAAAAAAAATTTTTTTTTTTTTGGGGGGGGTTTTTTTTTTGGGGGGGGAAAACCGGGGCCCCTTTTTTTTTCCCCCTTGGTTTTTTTGGGGGGGTTTGGGGGGGTTTTTTTGGGGCCTTTTTTTGGGGGGGGTTTGGGTTTTGGGTTTTTTTTTCCCTTTTTTCCCGACCCCCGGGTTTTTTTTTCCCAATAAAAAATTTTTTTTTTTTTTTTCCCCCAAAAAGGGGGGGGAAAAAAAACCCCCCCCTTTTTTTTTTGGGGGGGGGCCCCCCCCCGGGGGGGTTTTTGGGGGGGGGAGAGACAGTTTCGGCGATACAGGGTTTTAAAAAGGAGAGTTCGAACCTCGAGGCATACAACGCTTTGGGGGCTTTGAGAGCAGCAGGTTTTAAAGGACAGCAGCTTGCTCAGGTGCATGAGGTTCAGCAGTTTCAGGGTATCCAGCTTACTCAGATTCAGGGCAGCAGCATCAGTCCTACTATTACCAGGAGAGCTTCCACTCTGAGTCCGGCCCCTCCAGCACTTGGGCAGTCTTTCCACCGCCTCCCCCGTTTGACGGCTACCATCCATGGTCACAGTGGCCTGGGCACCCCCGACCACCACCCCACTGAGAGCCACAGGATCACTCACCACTTCTCTAGGACTTTGGATTTTTCCTTTCTTTTATTTCTGTTTTTGACTGCATGTTTTGTTGTGTTTGACTTCTGATTTTCTCTTTTCATTTCTGGCTTTGAACTTGTCTTGTTGTTGGATCACACATCTCATCCGTACTCTCATCTTGTCGACTATGGGTTGTGTTTGAGTGGTGTGCCCTCCCTTGTTTTCTACAGGTACCCCTGATTCAGGTCCTCGTCCTGAACAGGTTACTTGACCCGGGATTCCATCTCCGGCTTCTCTTCTTCACCACGCGGTATATTCGTTCCACCTTATCCTCTCTCTTCTTGATCATTGAGGACAATGCTCATGTTAGTCGTAGGGGAGTTTGAGGTTTGGTGTGATTATTTGTCGGTAGAAGTCTAAAGCTATATTTTGATGTGTTGCATGATCTTAATTGAATATCGAATTCCTCTATTGTAGAATCGTTCGGTTCTTGACTTTTGGTGTTTAATTGACTTCAAGTTTTCACAATGATGTTTAGATTGTTCCACTTAGAACCTATAACCAGCATGTTAGCACTAATATTAAATGAGTCTGGGCCAGAACTGAGATTTTATCACTCTTGTATGTTGGTTGACTGGTTTGATACGTGTTTTTGTACCGCTCGATAACACCGGTCTAAGACGATGAAGGCAATCAGAATTTTCACCCCTTTTCCATGTCTCTCTTTACCCTTTTTGATCATTCGTGATTGTGGCTTGAGATTAGGCGGAATCCAATTCGAAATCTTGTGTTGAAGTTGTAAGGGGCTAAGGATCAAGTGGCTAGTTGTGAAGAGAAATGTAAAAAAAAAAAAAAATGCTCAAAAGAAAAGCTAGGCAAGCTCGGCACCTAAGTGAAGTGTCGGGTTGAGCACTAAGCAAAAGGGCAAAGGCTGTGAGCTAGGCAGGTTCAACACCTAAGTGAAGTGTTGAATCGAGCACTAGTATGCAGTAAGAAAAAAAAAAAAAAAAAAAGAGTTCTCAAATGTAGCCCTTGATCCTAGCCAGAGTTTTGTAAAGTGCGGATCTAGAAGCGGATGAAGTCGAGTCGATAGCCACATCATAATCACTCGCCACTCACGATCCATGTTCCGATTTCAAGTCCTTTTGATTAGAGTTGGTGTTGTCGTGGTCGGTTTTGCTGTGTCCCAATCAACCACTACTTGAAGTGTGCAGAAATTAGTGAGGTTTAGACTTGTTTGGTTGATGTTCTTGCATGTGTAGGTTTAGTTTGTTCGTGGAACAGTTTAAGCTAAATTGTGATTGCTTGAATCTCAATGGACCGAACTTGTCATTTGTGAACTTGGATGTTTTCTAATTCATTTGCTTGAGGACAAGCAAAGCTTAGTCGTAGGGGAATTTGATGTGACTCTAATTAGTACATTTTAAGCTTATGAATGACCTATGAAATGCCCGTGTTTATTCGTGAAATGACATGACTTATATGCTTTTATTGAATTTTTGTGCAAAGTGTCATTTTGTTGTCCGGTTGCCACTTTGGAGCCAAATTCGTGAGCTATTGGAGTTGCCTCTGTGCATTTTCAGGTTATGGCATCAAAGTACGGATGACAAGGAGCGCATAGGAGCAAACAGGAGGTCATTTGGAGTCCGGACGGGGGAGATATGAGCCTTGCAAGATCGGGTTTTCTGCAGAGTGCAGGGGTGCACGCCGTGCAGATGTGCACGCCGTGCAGGGGTGCACGCCGTGCACTGTCCCCTGCACTATAAATACTCTTGTTTTTGGCCATTTTGAGGAGGATATGATATCTCTTGAACCCCAAACACATATCCACGAACCCTCAAACCCTAAAACACATTTTTGGAGCAATTTGAAGCCATTGGAGCTAGGATTAAAGCCAACAAACCTTGGGAGAAGTGCTTACAAGTGGAGAAGTGAAGATCATCTCAAGGATTCATCCATGGTGTTCTTGGTGACCATTCTTCCTTCTTTTCTCTTTACTCCCTTGGCCATGTGTGGCTGATTTTCTAGGGTTCATCTTGGATGGGTAGATTAGTTGTGCTATGATAGAGAGATGATTGTATAGAACTTGCCATGATTGATCTTGGTTGTATGAGGATGATTCCTAGACTTGTTCTTAATGCCATTTTATGCCATGTTTGCTTGATTTGGTCCATTCATTGTGATTTGATGCATGAGAGTGCTTGGATTGCATAGATTGTAGGTCTAGGGATTGAAGTGAGTGTGTTCTAAGAGATTAGATCATCTTATTTCAACCATTTTCACTTGATTTCTCTCTTGGGCATTTTATCGAACACTTGGTGTGCATGTGGATTTTCATTCAATTGAGTTTGAAAAGGCTTTTTGGTGAATCTCTTAGTGTTAGGGCATTGATATGAGAGTGTTGTGCCTAGCCTTGTGGTCATAGAGTCTTAAGAGAGGGTCTTGTGTCTTGGCATTTCATCAAACACTTAGAATGCATCCTTTTTTTCACTTAGCTTGAGAGCGAGAGCCTAAGTTGAGTGGTATTGGGATAGGGATTAGGTGCTACGAGAGTGCATCGAGTCTACAAAAGTGAAATGCATGGTCATCCGAATGCAAACTCGATCTTGATTGACTTGTTTGTTCAATTAGTCATCTTGAGCATGATGAAACTACCCACCAAGAGAGCCCCTTTGTCTTTGATTTGCACCGCTTTATTTTTCTTTCTTCCTTTTAGTTTCCTTTAAGTTTTTAATGTCTATTTCAAATCAAAACTCCTTTCAAATGAATAGACCGTCTACGAGGAATGTGAGTAGAGGCCATTGAGAGAACCCCGTGGAATACGACCTTGGTAAACCCGCTTTTATCACTACCATAGCTTCACAGCTGGGTAGTTATTTGATTGACTGCCTTGGCCCGACGGTCAAGTCGAGCTCGAACTCCACTGCTAGCTCTCCTCCAACGGTATGCACCTAGACACGTGGGCCCCAAGGCTCCCAGGAAGCGGAGAGGTTCTGGCCGGCGATGAGGCGGCCAATGAAAGCACCATCAAGGACGAAGGGTGGGATCTTGGAAGAGCTTATCATCTGGTGAAACAGGCGGGCAAGGACCCAGCCCGGATTGAGGGGGTAGCCCTCCTGGATGGATCGAAAGAGGAGGAGCTCCTCTGCGGCTATGTGGTGGCGGTCTTTTTCTGGTACGAAAAATAAAGCACGACGGCAAACATAATGGAAAAAACGAAAGAGAGGGTGAGAAACCATACTGATACAGTTCTTGTTTGTAGACTTGACACCCGGCTGTCCAGTGATGAAGCTCTAGAGGGCGTCAAAGATCGGACCATTCGTCTTGTTGCTCTCCCAGCCTCGGTGGTGGTGAATGTAGTGCTCGGCCGGGATGCCGAGGAGATCGGCGAACTTATCATAGGTGAGCTCATGGTACCGGCCGGTGAGGCGGAAGCTGATCACCTTCGAGCGCTGTCTACTCTTTTGGGTGTCAAGC
This sequence comes from Linum lewisii, assembly GCA_034768395.1. NCBI lineage: Eukaryota > Viridiplantae > Streptophyta > Magnoliopsida > Malpighiales > Linaceae > Linum > Linum lewisii. The sequence goes on along the minus strand of CM068304.1, from coordinate 29,617,944 downwards.
TACAAAATGCTCCAGAACTCCTAGAGGGCGACGACCGGATAGTCATCAGTGATGGTGGTGAGCTCGAAGAGTCCAGCCGCGATGAGGGACTGGTGGACAGTGGTGTGCCACTCCTCATCATGATCCTGGAGAGACTCCATGGTGAGGTGGTGAACGTCAACTGGAGGGATCTCCCTGATCCTCCGGTAGCGATCAAAGTAGTGGTTGGGAAGATGAGCAATGAAGCGGTGGACCCCCTAACGGTTGGGGTTGACCAGCGGTGGAGTACCAGTGAGAATGGGAGTGATAGGGGCTGGAGCACTAGTACCAGCTCCTGCAGAAGATGATCCTACACCGTTAGAAGCTACTCTCGGTCTCTTACCCCTGTTCCTAAGAGAGATCAAAATTTGGAAACCACACTAGTCAAACCGACAACTTAACCCACACTTAGTCGAAAAACTCAATTTCACAAAGAAATGAGGAAAACCGAGTGGTGATAAGCTAATTCAACAGTTGGGGACCATAATTTATCCTAACACATGAATGGGAACTGTCCGATCTAAAATTCATAACGCTCATGCAAAGTCAACACGAAATTATAAGAAAAGTCAACACCCAACAAATTCGGCAATTAAGCATAGCAAACGAAGTTCAAACCTCAACCACTCATGGCAAAATGTTCCCTAATCAGTCTAGATTGTCTAAGCTCAAACAATTAAGCACAATTCACACCGAAACAGCAGGCACGCAAATCGAGGTAGACCAAAAAGTCAACTGAAATCAAGTTCAACGAAATTCAACAATCTATATGCCAAAAGATTTGAAACTGAAAACCCAACAACTAACCTTGAAGACATGATAGCAGAAAATGAACAGAGAACAAGGAAATTGGCAAAAACTCAAAAAACTCATTTCGGGCTGAACCGAAACTCTAGAGCTCCGAGTCGGACGATCTAGGTGGCAGTCTGACCTTAAAGGGAAGTGGTACTGAGCGGCGGTGGCGGCGAGCAGTGGCGAGTAAAAAACAGCGGTGAGACTAAAAGATTGTGGCGGTGATGGGGGAAGTTTGATTTCGTCGAAAACAAATGAAAATGGGTTGGTACGGATGAAAGGATAAGCGGGATGATTTAAAACTTTTGACTAAAGTTTTCACCAAAAATTCCTTTGAAACCCAATTAAATGAAACGACATAGAGTCTACGGATTGAAGAAGTTTTCACCGAAAAGTTTATAGAAAACTCTTCAGAAATTTACAGGAGGTTTTGAAACAAGTTTTCGCCAAAAATTTGTGCAGTTTTTCGGCGAGAACTTTAGACCTACAGTTTAAAATAATTTTCAAAAATTCTGGCAATCATTGAAAAGAAATCAAAATAAATCCAACAAAAATCAGAAAAATCCCAAATAGATTGGAACTGAACCGAGAACACACAATACACACAAGAAAAATAAGAAACCACGAATGACACATTTGGCTACCCCGAACTGACTCTAGACACGAGGACTGACTCAAAAATTGAAAAAAAACTAACTCCAGCCGTGGGTTGCCTCCCACGAAGCGCTCTTGATTAACGTCCTTGAGCTGGACGATACCTGGATGGCAGTCAGGAGACATCCCAACTCAGGATTTCTCTTAAGCTCGAGTCGGAGTTCATGAAATACAGCTTTGGGGTACATCTGGTGAGTGTGAATTTCTTCCCGTTAGCATGAATTAGCTTGGTTCGTCCATCGAAAAGATGGCCAGCAATTTCAAATGGCCCGAACAGCTCTTGGGAGGGATCATCCTTCTCTGATGGTATGGTAGAGGGAACCAGAGCAATCGATTTCCAAGCCTTCTTGATCTTTGCTTTATTCTCCTTCTTTTTTCACCGGGGTTTTTAACTTTAGGAGATCCCTTAGGAGATTACTTCGGCTCCTCCTTCTTTATCGGCTTCTGCGCCGACATCTCATTCTCTAGGATCGGGATCTGTTCAACACCTGTTACAGCAATCTTGGGAAAAACACTTGGAATGACATTAGTACTGGAGTTGACCGGGGTCAGCTCCACAAGATCAATAGATAAGCAATGCGCCTCATCTTTAATAGGGACTTGTATGTCGTCTTTGAGATGAAATGTCATAGTATCCTGTCCGACCCTTAATGTCAACGGGCCATTCGGAACATTAATGTTAATGCCGGATGTTGCCATAAACGGTTGGCCTAGGAGAAGAGTAGGATATGTCCCTTGGGTGTCCATAACAACAAAGTCGGTAAGAATAGTGAAAGGACCGCAACAGACAGCCACATCTTCTATTAATCCCCTAGGTGCTTTAAGAGATTTGTCAGCATACACTAATTGCATTCTACTACATTGTAATACACCTAAACTCAGTTTTTCATAGAGGCAAGTGGGCATGACATTTATAGAGGCACCTAAATCAACCAAGCTACAATCAATTTTGATTCTGTTTATAATGCAAGGCAATGTAAAAGGACCAGGATCGGAACACTTAGCTAGTGGGGGTATAGGAGGCATCTGGCAATGAACTGCGGAGCATTCCTCATCAATTGAGACAGAAGATGCCTCTTCCTTCTTCTTGTTCTTTGCCAGATCCTTTATTACTTTTCCCGACTTGTGGTATCATCTGGACAGGATCTGTAATAGGTATCTTGACTTCTGCATTCTTCAAGACTGAAAACCATCTCTTGTATTGAGTGTCGTGATCCTTAGATTTGTTTAACAAGGCTTTAGGATACGAAGGCTTAGGCATGTAGGGAGCAAGAGGTGGTGCAGAAACTGGCTTAGTTGGAGGAGGTGGAGTAGTCTTTTCCTCTTCTTCGACCTCTGACATGTCACTGGCGACGGCATCTGGAAGCATGACCAACTCGGGAGCTGAAGGACTAGTTAGCTGGTTACCAATTCTAGTAGAGATGGCTTCAACATGATCATTCTTCGTGTTTGGTTCTATGTGGTTCTGCTGTTGACCGAAAAGAGGGCTACTAGCAAGGAGGTTGGCAGTGCTGTTCACCGTGCTCTCCACTCGCTGACCTTGCGTAGTCTATTCTTGGTTCAAGAAGGCTTGATTCTTGAATTTCTCATCATGGTCATCAGGCCTTGTCATAATTAGGTCAAACTTCTTGTGTATCTCGCTATCCCTAGTGTTCCCTGAGGCTACTGTCCTCCGGTGAATCCAGGGGACCCTTGATAATTATTACTCAAGTAGTGATTCTGGCTCCGGTTGACTCCGGAGTTGTAAAGAGGACGCGCTTGGAAACTCCCTTGTTGTTGTTGAGGTTGTTTGAACTGACGGTAGTCGGAGTAGCCTCTTTGATTGTTGGCGAAGCCTTGACCAATACAATTCACTTCCTCTACAGACCAAACATCTGTTGTACTAAAATTCTGACAACAATCTTCATTATGTGTGCAGATCCCACCCCATTGACAATCAGCAACAAAGACAGAAGCTGATAGCGGAGTGATAGGCGTGCTAGTCTTATTTAAGTGCTTCTGCACCTCAGCCTTGACCTGCTCTTCAACGCTTAATTGGCTCTTAGCTGCTTCAAACTGTCTCTCCCAATTCCTGGACTTAGATGCAAAGTTTGTAAAGTGAAGAAGAGCAGCTTCTGGTGTGAGTGCAGTGCAGTGTCCTCCAGCTAAAGAGTTGACCCATTTAGCCGATTCTTTGTTCATTCCCTGGGCAAAGATTGATGACACTCGATTTAACGTGATTATCAGCCTCATTTAAGCGACATTTCCTTGCTTAAGACATGGTTTTTAGGGTAGAATAGCGAGTATTCACTAGACTGCTCTATCTCGTGCCATTTGTGTTACCTTCACCCGTTTCGGGTCTATTTGATGGTTTTCTAGTGTTTTCATGTTAGCACAGGATTTTGCCATCGAATACAGTAGCCAAGGACGTGTCTAAGGCATTGGAACCTGGAAGAATCACACTTGAATCAACCAGAGAAATCAGTCAAGTCAGCACAATCCTGCTCCAATTTACACGTATATTTTCGGTGAAAATATTCTTGAGTTTTCGTCGAAAAATTCAAGAGAAAATCGGCAGTCCTTCACATGAGTAAGTTTTCAGCGAAAACTGGTGAAGTTTTTCGCCACAAACTCCAAGCTATTTCAACCAGGAGAACCAGATGGAACAAGCAACATTTTTAACGGGTGTTTTCGCCGAAAACTCCCCAAGTTTTCGGCAAAAATTTAAAGGGAAATTAAGCGGCCCGCGGTTAGGTTTAAATATAGAAATCGGCGGCTGATTGGAAATATCATATAACTTACACTCAAAATTAGAAGATAGAGATTAGAGAGAGAGGATGAGTAAATAGAGTTCGAGGAGCCAGGAACGGATCGTGACGCCATCCATCCATCTCGGAGAACCAGTGCTAGGAGTTGAAGATCTAGCAGATTGAAGCTGCAAGGATTCGTCGAAATTAGGTTTTATAGTTCTTCTCTGTCTTTCCTACCTGAGATGTATTCTTTGTTCTTTTTCGATTCTTCTGTATTGAATATGAGTAGCTAAACTCGTAGAGCTTAGATTAGATGAACCCTAAGTGACCCAGGGCTTTAAAGCGGTCACGGATCGGCGGTGATTAGATTCGAAATTCATTCAGTTTCTCCTTCATGTTTGATTTGTTCTTTGTCTCTGTGTTTCTTGTCTGGTTTGGCCACCTAGATTAGATTCTTGTTAAGCTAAGGATAGAAGCGAACGCTCGCCTTACTTTAAAACACCAAATCGAACAATTAACCTATTCATTGGAGTGTGCCTTTCATAGGAACCAATTAGGGTTAATCCACTGCAAGAGTAACTCATAAATCGTTAGTAATTCCACCAGTTAATTAAGCCGTTGTGAGAGGCGACTGTACCCGGGCGACTAATTAATCTTGGTAGCTAGATCGGATAGAGCGAATGTTCGCCAGTCTTAAACCTAAGGGTCAGGAGTTACGGTGGTGTCTGTGAACTGAATGAATTAGAATAAAAAATCGCTGGTCTGTTGACCGTTGTTGCTCTGGTAATCTAAGGGGGATTCGAAGTCTAAGCTTGCCTGTCATTTGTCTAAGTCAATCAATCAATCAATTATTCCTGCATTTAATTTTCATTTCTTTTCGCCTTGCATTTTAGTTTAGAAGTCGTGGAACTCACACCACGCACAACTTGTTTGAACCTGAATAAAATTGCCAACATATTTGAGTAAGCAAGTAGAAAAGGCCCGTGGAATACGATTTACCCTAGCTTATAGCTTGGTAGTTATTTGATTGACCGCTACAATAAACGTTCATGAAATTGGTGCCGTTGCCGGGGACACTCTTCTATTTGGTTAAAATAAGAGTTGGCATTTTTATTCCTCTACCTTTCCATCTTTCATTTCCCCTCACACTTCGATTTTACACCGGTTGTGTTTGTTTTTGTCTCTTGCAGATCATAGCAGGTACAGAATTGGATCACTTCCGTTCCATCTTCGCCTTCTGCAATGGCCGCTCCTAAGAGTGTTGCGGACTACAGTAAGCCGCGCGCATCTAATGTTCGGTCCCCCATCACTGTGCTTTCTAATGACGACGATCCTGACTATGAGATCAAGATTCCTCTCCTAGAGCTAATCTCTAAGGACGTGCAATTTGAAGGAAAGCCGGATGATAATCCTTGCACACATCTAACTGACTTTCTGGCTATCTGTGGAACTTTCAAGTCTGGAAACCTCAACAAGAACGCTTTATGTCTTTGAGCTTTTTCGTTTTCTCTCAGAGGTGCAGCTAAGCAGTGGCTTGGAAGCAAACGACCAGGTCATTACACTAACTGGGAGGCATTAGCTCAAGATTTTGTTGAGGAGTACTTCCCTCCAGCACGGACAACTGCTTACAAGGACCGCATCTCCAGGTTTACTCAGAGAGAAGATGCAAGCCTGTACGACACTTGGAATGAATTCCAGTCCCTTCTCTTCAACTGACCTCAGCATGGGTATGAACAGAGGCAGCTGGCTGAATTCTTTGCTCGTGGTATTCGCGAAGAATCTGCAAAGTGGGTCAACTCCCTAGCTGGCGGAGATTGCACCGCCCTCACTCCTCAGGAAGCTCTTCTGCATTTTGCTAGCTGTGCTTTAAAATCCAGAAACTGGGAGAGGCAAAGAGAAGGAACCAAGAGTCAGATGAGCGTTGCAGAGCAGATCAAGGCAAAGGTTCAGAAACATCCACAGGCAGTTGGTATTCCCCTCGATCCCCCGTCAGCTACCATCTTTTCGGCTGACTGTGGATGGTGTGGAACCTGTGCTCATAACGGTGGAAGCTGCCTCAACTTTGGTAAAACAGAAGTCTGGTCTGCAGAAGAGGTGAACTTCATTGGTCAAGGCCTCGCCAACAATCAGAAAGGCTACGCCGATTACAGAAACTACATACCGCAGAACCAGTACAACCGGTTTGCAGATCCGTACCAAAGACCTCCGGGATTCATTGGAGGACAGCAACAGTTCCAAGCAAAGCCGTATTACAATAGAGACATAGATTATGAGAAGAAGTTCGATCAAATCATGAGCAAACTCGACGACCACGACAATCAGTTAAAAGCTCAAGCCGCACTCAATCAAGGACAGAGGGCTCAAAGCCAAAGGATAGAAGATGTAATAAGCAATATGACTAAACTTTTTACTAGCAATCCTCTCCTTAATCCAGCATCATTTCAAGCAGACTCCGATGCAAAGAGCGAACACGCTCAAGCTATTACCACCAGGAGCGGCAAGCAAACAACTGATCCAAAGGCTCCAGAACCTGACATGATACCAGATACTAGTGCTGCCATGGATATGCCAGAGATTGAAGATATCACAGAAGAGGAAGAAGAGGCAGCACCAACCCCTCCTCCCAAGACAGCTCCTGAGCCTGTCTTGGCGCCATATATACCTGGGATTCCCTTTCCAAAAGCTGCAATGAGCAAAGCCATGGATCATGACACCCAGTATAAGAAGTGGTACAATGTTCTTAAGACTGCGGAGATCAAGATACCAGTAACGGAAGCTGTAGAGATTATACCACCACTTGGGAAGTTCTTTAAAGACCAAGTGAAGAAATTGAAGAACGGAGAGGCGTACTCTGTCACTCTTACTAATGAATGCGCTTCTCTCTTCGGTGCGCCATCTCTCATAAGACAGCCGCCACCACCGCCAACTAAGTGTTCTGATCCCGGTCCTTTTACATTACCATGCATCATTAATGGGATTAAAATTGATCGTAGTTTGGCTGATTCCGGTGCTTCTATTAATGTTATGCCTGTTTATTTGTATGAAAAGCTGAACCTAGGGAAATTAAAACCGCTTACTTTGCATCTCGTGTTAGCCGATAGGTCTGTCAAACTGCCTAGGGGTGTGATAGAAGACGTAGCTGTTTGCTGTGGCCCTTTTACCATAATTGCAGATTTTGTTGTTCTAGACACCCGTGAGTTAGATGGAACGCTTATCCAAGGTCGACCCTTCTTAACAACTGCTGGTACAAATATTAACTGCAAACAAGGCCTGTTTATGTTCCGCATTAAAGATAGCATGAGATACTCTGTTGCTCAAGATGATAACTGTTATACTGTTGATCCGCTAGAGCTGGCCTCAGGCAACTTCGTCACTAATACCTTATCTAGTGATCCGCTAGAGTTGTGTTTGATTTCAGGAATCGATAGTGCACTAGAAGATCCAGAACAGCGCCTATGGCAAGATGAGTTAGACGAGCAGAAGGCGACATTCACACCCATTAATGCGCCTACACACATCGAGCCAGCATCGAGTCGGATCACTACTTCATATGAGAATCCGCCAGAGCTCACCCTAAACGAGCTGCCTGACCATCTAGAGTATGCATTCCTGGGGAAGGAATGCCAGCTGCCAGTCATCATCAATTCGAATCTATCTCCCGAGCAGAAAGAGCAACTAATCAGGCTACTCAATAAGCATGTCCGAGCCATTGCCTAGCAGTTGGCCAATATCAGAGGAATCTCTGAAACCTTCTGCAAGCATCGGATAGTTGTAGATGAAGAGTTCAAGCCGGTCAGACAACCACAATGCCGACTAAATCCTCTGATGCAGGAAGTTGTGAAGAATGAAGTCCTCAAGCTTCTAGATGTCGGTATCATCTACCCTATTGCCGACAGTCCTTGGGTCAGACCGACTCAAGTCATTCCAAAGAAGGGAGGAATCACCGTCATCCCTAATTCGAAGGGTGAGCTCATTCCCACTCGCACGGTTACCGGATGGAGAGTCTGCATCGATTATCGACGACTTAATGACGCTACAAAGAAAGATCACTTTCCACTACCGTTGATTGACCAGATGCTAGAATGGTTGGCAGGTCATGACTACTACTGCTTCTTAGATGGGATGTCCGGTTACTTCCAGATCCCTATTGAGCTCGATGATCAAGAAAAGACGACCTTCACTTGCCCGTTTGGTATGTTTGCTTATCGTAGTATTCCCTTTGGTTTATGTAATGCTCCTGCCACTTTTCAGAGATGCATGCTTGCTATATTTGGGGATCTGGTAGAGAATGTGGTGGAGGTATTCATGGACGACTTCTCCGTCTATGGAGACTCATTTTCCAAATGCCTAGCCAATCTGGACAAGGTGCTAGCTCGTTGTGAGGAAACCAACCTGGCTCTTAGTTGGGAGAAATGTCACTTTATGGTTACCGAGGGAATTGTTCTTGACCATAGGATCTCTAAGCTTGGTATAGAAGTCGATCGTGCCAAGCTTGAAACCATAGCCAGTTTGCCGCCGCCAACCTCGATCAAGACAGTTCGAAGCTTCCTCGGTCATGCTCGATTCTACCGGAGATTCATCAAAGACTTCTCCAAGATCACTCTCCCAATGACTAAGCTTCTTGAGAAAGATGTTCCTTTCGTTTTTTATTAGGCTTGTCTTGCAGCCTTGAGACTTCGAAGAGTAGACTCACCACCGCACCAATCCTTACAGCACCAGATTGGAGTCTTCCATTCGAGATTATGTGCGATGCCAGTGACTTTGCCGTTGGCGCGTTCCTTGGTCAGAGAAAGAAAAAGAGATTTCATCCAATCTGCTTTGCCAACAAGACGCTTAACGATGCTCAAAGGAACTACACTACTACAGAGAAAGAGCTTCTGGCTATAATTTTCTCCTTTGATAGATTCAGACAATACCATACCTGGTTCTTTCACATACAATTGTTTATACAGACCATGCTGCTCTGCACCATCTACTGGCCAAGCAGGATTCTAAGCCACGTCTCATCCGATGGATCCTTCTGCTCCAAGAGTTCGATATAGAGATTAAAAACAAGAAGGGAGCTGAAAACCTGGCAGCCGATCACCTCTCACGACTCGAGGAATCACAGATAGGTAAGTCTACTACCACCCCCCATCAATGATTCTTTCCCTGATGAGTTGTTGGTGTCGAAACGTATGAACAGGTTAACAACATAGCTATCGAGCCCTGGGCAATCCCTCATGCTCAAGAGCTGAGTAACGCAGCCGATTCAGAAGAACCCTGGTATTCTACCCTGGCTAACTATCTCTCTCACGGTGTCGTACCTCCTGAGCTGGATTATAATGCACGTAAGAAGCTCTTCAAAGAGGCCAAGTCATACTTCTGGGATGAGCCGTTCTTATATCGTATTAGTATTGACGGAATGATCCGAAGATGTGTCTCCTACATCGAAGCGGCTGACATCATGCGTAACTGCTATGAAGGCCAGTTTGGGAGGACACTTCGGCGGCAACCGCACTACAAGAAAGGTACTTGAAACTGGTTTTTACTGGCCTTCAATCTTTAGTGATTGTGATGCTTTTGCTCGACATTGTGATGCGTGCTAGCGATCAGGTAACATCTCTAACCGTAATGAGATGACCCAAATTGTTTCTTTAACTGTTGAAATCTTTGATGTTTGGGGAATTGATTTTTATGGGTCCGTTCACACCCTCCAACGGAAACAAGTACATCCTAGTGGCCGTTGATTATGTTTCTAAGTGGGCTGAAGCTAAAGCTCTACCCACTAACGATTCAAGAGTGGTGGGTCGGTTCCTTACCCGTCTTTTCACGCGTTTTGGTTCACCTCGCTTTATCATAAGCGATAGGGGTACCCACTTCCATGGACATTTCGACCGGGTGTGCAAACGCTTTGGCGTCACCCACCGAATGTCCACAGCTTACCATCCTCAGGCTAATGGTCAAGCAGAAGTGACAAACCGTGAGCTCAAGCGGATTCTTGATAGGACAGTTGCCCAGTCTCGCAGACTGGTGATCTAAGCTCAATGATGCCTTATGGGCTTATCGAACTGCCTACAAGACTCCTATCAGTACCTCACCGTATCAGCTGGTTTATGGCAAGGCATGCCACTTACCAGTTGAGCTTGAGCACAAGGCATTTTGGGCTAACAAAGAATTGAATATGAGCCATGCAGTAGCAGGTAATAACCGCCACGACCAGATTGCTGAGCTTGAAGAACATCATCTCCACGCGTATGAGAGCACGAAGCTTTACAAGGAGCGCACGAAGAGAATTCACGACTCTCAATTAAAGACAATCAAGCAATTCTACCCTGGATATGAAGTTCTCTTATATAACTCTCGATTGAAGCTCTTCCCGGGTAAACTGAAGTCCCGTTGGTCCGGCCCTTATACCGTGGTTCGACAGACGTCCTTGGGCAGCGTCCTCATTAAACTACATGATCAAGAACCGTTAATGGTCACCGGTCACAGGCTAAAGAGGTATCTGCAAGGATTAACTGTCTCTTTCATCGACGTGCACTACTTTACGACAGAACCATGACACGAATCCAGGTATCGTCCAGCTCAAGGACGTTAAAAGAGAGCGCTTCGTGGAGGCAACCCACGGCTGGAGTCAGTTATTTTCGTGTCGAGTTTTTTTCCCTTTTAAAACCCCTTTTGAAAAAAAAAACTACCGAGCCAATTTTCAAGCAAGTTTTCGGCGAAAACTTCAACATATTTTTGCCGAAAACTCCAGTTTTAAAACCAACCTGATCCTCCTGTTTCTCGCCGCCGGAAAGTTCTCGCTGAAATCCGAGCCTTTTCGCCAAAAAGTTTGTTTTGATTTTCACTGGAATTTTCGCCGAAAATTCTAAAGATTTTCGCCAAAAATTTTTGCTATTTTGGCCGGTATTTAAACCCCTCTTCGACGTTTACTTTTCGCGAACCCCCCCCCCCTAAAAGCTGATTTTCGCCGACACTCTCTCTCTTTTGACAACCCGAGCCGTCGCCGCCAGCATCACCTGCCCGCCGCCAACAAACAGGTGCCGACCGAGAGACTGCCATCGACCCCCCCACTATTCCTTTGGCTGTTCTCAACCACCAGCCCTAGAATCGGAGCTCCACCGCTCCGGTTCTGCCCGAACAAGTTTTTCGAGCTTTTCGTCGATTTCCCGGATTTCCAATCATTTTTCTCGAGTCATGTCTTCACGATTAGTTGTTCAGTCCTTGATTTTGAATCTTTTGTCTTTTTGACTTTCGGTTTTCGGCGTGGTTGACTTTCTGGATTTTCCTTGATTTGCATATTTGCCGTTTCGATGTCATTTGGCTAGACTTTGGCATTACCACTTGATCTATTTTGCCTCATGAATTATTGTCTGTGCGATCGTGCTAATGGATTCCTTCGTGCTCTGTGATTATCGGTCCGCGTTATTTCTCATGCTTGATTGATTGAATGTCGTTTTCCTCTGTATGTGTTGGCCGTGCCTTTGCTACTATGTTTCGTTCGGTGGTCTCTCGGTTAATTTACTTGCCCCACTTGTCATCCTAAGTGTGGGGTAGGATTCTTGTCGTCTGATTTTGGTCTCCCCTAAGTTGTGCTTTACAGGGCTCCAAAGCGATTCAAGATCACCATTGCAGATAGAGCACAGCGATCCTCGGCTCGTCAGACCAGGGCTCCACCCTCCAAGCCGGCCACACTGCCTGCACCAATACCGGCGGTTGTGACCGTCATCCCATAAGCTGTACCGGCCCCCGTGATCCCTATTGCTAGTATTCTAGCCACCGCTACTGGGGCCTTACATCCTTTCATTGCTGCCCTTGAGCCACACCAACTGGAGGTCTACCAGAAGATTAAGGACATTCCTCCGGCCAAAATGGCAGTGCTCTCCCTCGACAGTCTCAAGAACCACAATCCGGCTTGGCATTCCACCGTCGACCTCGCCCTCACCAAGGCCGGCCTGCGATCCCTGACCACTCTTGGTTCACCCTATCCTCTGGTCGCCCTTCAAGAGTTATGGAGTTCCTTTGAGCGCCTCACAACAAAGGCCAGCGTCAGCACGAAATTTGTTTCCTTCCGCCTCAGCGGTGTTCGACATGTGAAGACCATCAATGAGTTTGCCCTCTTGCTCGACCCCCTTGCCAATATCCAGGATGCAGCCATTGGATTTGCAGATGTCTACTCCATCACGCGGGAATTGTACCCCGAAGTGTGGAAATGGGTCTCCAGCCAATCGAAGATCGAACCTATCGTCAACCCCACGGTAGGTGACATTATTCATCCAATTCTTAAACTCTTACATTATGTTTGGATGCAGTCTTCGTGTTATTGTAGCAAGACAAGCCGTCACCACGTTTCTTTGGAGGAGCTTGTGTTGTTCCGTGCTGTAGAGGAGGAAGCGAACCTCAATCCCGGATGGTGGCTTGCAAGATTCTTCCACAAACGTACTACCACCAAGAAACTTCCTTCTGAGCTTCCTGGCGGAACATTCATATCATGCCTGATCGACAACCTCCAGCTCAGCGACAAATGGGGCCCTGATACACCTCGCGTCCAGATTGAGCATCTCGGTGTTGAGTTCGCCATCGCCCGAGGCATCGATTTCGGGTGCAGTCTCGACGAATGCATTATTCCTACCTCGCCACGACGGGAGCCTCCACGGATAGTTGGAACCCTGGTGTCTCGCGTACCTCCACCACAACAACAGATGGCCGCTGAGATTACTGAGCGGCTGGCGCGTATTGATCAGTGGCAGCTCGACTACTCGGCTAGTTCACTTCAATGGTAGAAGGACCGAGTAGCATATGCGGAGACCCAGAACGAGCGATGAACCATTCTACAACGGTTCATGGCCGACCAGACAGCCAGACACAAGGATGAGCTCGCATGGCGACAGCAGATGGAGCAGCGGCTTGGCATTTCAAACCCACCTCCACCCCCACCTGCGGAACAGTGATCAGGTTGTCTCTATCCTTTCCCTTTCTTTTCTTTCTTCTTTTCGGATTTCGATCCATCTTTTCTGTGTGGATCCGGGGCACCTGTCCTGGTATCCTTTTGATCTTTTTGTCGTTTGTGTTTTATAGGATTTTGAGTAGCTAGTTCACTCCGCTCCGGGCTCTCCACGTTCATCAACTACACCACCCATCCACTTCCAGGTTCTTCGTATCTCTCGACCTCTCTTTAGTTATGTAAAGACACCGAACAGTTCAAGTGTGGGGTAGGATGCTAGGATTATGCATGATCTTGCCTGATTTTCTGTGATTCTGTGGTTCAATTTTGAAATTCTCTAGCATAGAATTGCTCAATTCTTGACTTGTGATGTTAAATTGACTTCAATTTTGAACAATGAAGTCTAGACTGTTCCACTTAGAACCTGTAACCAACGTGTTGGCACTGATATCAAATGAGTCTAGGTCAGAACAGATCATAAATCACTTCTGTAGTTGAAACTTGAATCAATTGACCTGTTAATAACAAAGCTCGATAACACCATTCTAAGATGATAAATGCTAGCTTCTCCCATGTTTTTCACTCCATATTTGTTCACCTGTGATTGTGGCTAGAGATTAGACGGAAATCCAATTCGAAATCTTGTGTAAAAAGTTATAACTAGCTAGGATCAAATGGCTAAATTGTTAAATCAAGTAATAAAGTTGTGCAAATCAATGCTAAGTTCTTTAAAGTGATAAAAATAAAGCTAGGCAAGCCCGACACCTAAGTGAAGTGTTCGGGTTGAGCACTAGCATAGGCACAAATACTGTGAGCTAGGCAGGTCCAACACCTAAGTGAAGTGTTTGGTATCGAGCACTAGTATGTAGTAAATCAACGGAGAAACTTTGATCTTGAAAGAAATTGTTGCTTAAATCGGTCCTAGCTAGAACATATAACATACAGATCTAGAAACGGATGAAGTCGAGTCGAAAGCCGCATCACTTTTCCTACTTCCGCATCCACATCATGGTTAGAGCTTAAAGTCTTTTTGATTAGAATTGGTGTTATCGTAGGCGGTTAGTCATAATTAATTGTTTAGCCAAGAAACGAGCTTTGTTTGAACTACTACTTGGAGTGTGCAGAGATTAGTGAGATCGAAACTTGTTTGGTTGATGTTCTTGCATGTGTAGGTTAAGTTTCTTCGTGGAACAGTCTAAACCAAATCTTTAGAAATTGAATCTCAGTTTGATCTCGTGTCATTTGTGAATTTGAGTGTGTTCTATTTCAGTTGCTTGAGGATAAGCAAAAGCTTAAGTGTGGGGTATTTTGATGACACTCGATTTAACGTGATTATCAGCCTCATTTAAGCGATATTTCCTTGCTTAAGACATGGTTTTTATGGTAGAATAGTGAGTATTCACTAGACTGCTCTATCTCGTGCCATTTGTGTTACCTTGACCCGTTTCGGGTCTATTTGATGGTTTTCTAGTGTTTTCATGTTAGTACAGGATTTTGCCATCGAATACAGTAGGCAAGGACGTGTCTAAGGCATTGGAACCCCGAAGAATCGCACCTAAATCAACCAGAGAAGTCAGTCAAGTCAACAGAATCCTGCTCCAATTTACACGTAAATTTTCGCCGAAAATATCCTTGAGTTTTCGCCAAAAAATTCAAGAGAAAATTGGCAGTCCTTCACATGAGTAAGTTTTCGGTGAAAACTGGTGAAGTTTTTCACCACAAACTCCAAGCTATTTCAACCAGGAGAATTAGACGGAATAAGCAACATTTTTAATGGGAGTTTTCGCCGAAAACTACCCAAGTTTTCGGCGAAAATTCAAAGGGAAATCAAGCGGCCCGCGGTTAGGTTTAAATACCAAAATCGGCAGCTGATTGCAAATATCATATAACTTACACTCAAAATTAGAAGATAGAGATTAGAGAGAGAGGGCGATTGAATAGAGTTCGAGGATCCAAGAACGGATCGTGACGCCATCCATCCATCTCGGAGAACCAGTGCTAGGAGTTGAAGATCCAGCAGATTGAAGCTGCAACGATTCGTCGAAATTAGGTTTTACAGTTCTTCTCTGTCTTTCCTACCTGAGATGTATTCTTTGTTCTTCTTCGATTCTTCTGTATTGAATATGAGTAGCTAAACTCGTAGAGCTTAGATTAGATGAACCCTAAGTGACCCAGGGCTTTAAAGCGGTCACAGATCGGCGGTGATTAGATTCAAAATTCATTCAGTTTCTCCTTCATGTTTGATTTGTTCATTGTCTCTGTGTTTCTTGTCTGGTTTGGCCACCTAGATTAGATTCTTGTTAAGCTAAGGATAGAAGCGAACGCTCGCCTTACTTTAAAACACCAAATCGAACAATTAACCTAATCATTGGAGTGTACCTTTCGTAGGAACCAATTAGGGTTAATCCACTCTAAGAGTAACTCATAAATCGTTAGTAATTCCACCAGTTAATTAAGCCATTGCGAGAGGCGACCGTACTTGGGTGACTAATTAATCTTGGTAGCTAGATCGGATAGAGCAAACGTTTGCCAGTCTTAAACCTAAGGGTCAGGAGTTACGGTGGTGTCTGTGAACTGAATGAATTAGAATCGAAAATCCCTGGTCTGTTGACTGCTGTTGCTCTGGTAATCTAAGGGGGATTCGAAGTCTAAGCTTGCCTGTCGTCTGTCTAAGTCAATCAATCAATCAATTATTCCTGGATTTAATTTTCATTTCTTTTCGCCTTGCATTTTAGTTTAGAAGTCGTAGAACTCACACCACGCACAACTTGTTTGAACCTGAGTGAAATTGCCAACATATTTGAGTAAGCAAGTAGAAGAGGCCCGTGGAATACAATCTACCCTAGCTTCTAGTTTGATAGTTATTTGATTGACCGCTACAACAAACGTTCATCAAAGATCTCAGCTAGCTGTCTCTGCTCGAATCCATGGTGAGGGCAGTCAAAGAGGAGTTCTTGGAACTTGCTCCAAGCATCATACAAGCTTACTCCTTCCTTCTGCACAAATATGGCAATGCTGTCATTGTAAGCTGTCAATCTTGAAGGAGGAAAATATTCCTCTATGAAGTCTTACGCTAGATTATCCCAGGTTGTGTAGTGACTGGGTGGCTTGTTGTTAAGCCACCTCTTGGCGGTGCCTCGGAGTGAGAATGGGAGGGCTCGTAAGCATAAGGTGTTCTTATCGAGATTCCCACTATTTAAAGTCTCGCACATGGAGAGGAAGTCCGCCAAATGTGGCATGTGTTCTCATGCCGCTTCCCTTCGAACTGAACGTCCCTAGAGATCATTCCTAGGAAGGGGATCTTGATCTCATAGTCAAGATCGTCATCGTTACGCACAACAGCGATGCTAGACCGAACGCTAGTCACGCTTGATTTATTGTTATCCGCCATAGTGCGTTGAGAAGCCATTGCGGAAGGAGAGGGTCACGGCAAATCTGACGAAGTGGATGAAGCGGACAAAGATGAGGAGTTCTCCTTCAACTCTTCGATCTTAATAGGGGTAAGAGGTGTAGGCGGAATGATTCCGACTTGCTTCAGAACTCTCGGTTGCTTTGGCGGAGCAGACCTACCTGGCTTGTCTGAGGTAAAGGTTTTGCGAGGTGATGCTGCAGTTTTAGCGGTATCAAATAACTAATCTACCAAGGTAGACTAGATCGTATTCCACAGGGTTTCTACTAATCGACTACTCAAAGAAGCTGGCAAATTACTCAGGTTTAAACACTTAGTGCGTGGTGTGAGTTCCACGACTTCTAATCTAATAAAGCAGGAAAATAAAAGACAGAAAAGTAAAAGGTTGACTAACGAGAAGATAGACAAACTTAGATTTCGAATCCCCTTTAGATCACCAGAGCATTGGCAATCAACAGATCAGCGGTTTTCAATTCTAATTCAATCGGTTTCTATACACCACCATAACTCCTTACCCTTAGGTTTAAGACTGGCGAACGTTCGCTCTATCCGATCTAACTACCAAGATTAACTAGCCGCCCGGGTACGGTCACCTCTCGCAACGACTTAATTAACTGGTGCAATTACTAACGATTTATGAGTTACTCTTGCAGTGGATTAACCCTAATCGGTTCCTACGAAAGGCACGCTCCAATTATAAGGTTAATTGTTCAATTCGATGTTCTAAAGTAAGGCGAGCGTTCGCTTCTATCCTTAGCTTAACCAGAATCTAATCTAGGTGATCAATCCAGACAAGAAACATGAACAAAGAAGAACGAATCAAACATGAAAAAGAACTGATTGAATTTCGAATCTAATCACCGCCGATCCGTGACCGCTTTAAAGCCCTAGGTCACTTAGGGTTCATCTAATCTAAGCTCTACAAGTTCAGTTACTCATATCAGAAACAAGAGAATCAAAGGCAACAATGAAGATCATCATACAGAGGAAGAACAGATAAGAACTGAAAAACCTAATTCTGACGACTCCCGCGAAGCTTCAATCTCCTGGATCTTCAACTTTAAGCTCCGAGCTCTCCGAGGTGGAAGGATGGTGTCACGATCTCTCCACGGATCTTCGAACTCTCTAAACTCTATCTATCGACCCTAGAGTCGGCTGACTCTCAAAAGTCTGATTTGTGAAAATATGAATATTGATTTGGTGTGTTCTTTTGGCTGCCGGCTGCTTCCCTTTAAATAGGTACGCTTAGGGTTTCCAATACAGCGCCGGATTTGGAAGGAATTTTCGCCGAAAATATCAAATAATTTTCGGCGAAATCTTTAGTTAAAATCCCCTGTGTGATTTCTTCTAGGATTTTCGGCGAAAACATAAGGAAGTTTTCGCCAAAAACTTCAGTGTAAACCAGCCTGTGAGTTCTGAAGGTATTTTCGCCGAAATCCTCATAGTCTTTTCGGCGAAAATATTGTGCTGGGCACTTGGATCTTCGGTTCTGACTCTGGTTTGATTTCTGGTTCGATTCCGGTTCACTCCTTGAGGTCTTGAATACGTCCATGGCTACGTAAATGATAGCAAAAATCTGTGCTATCACAAAAACACTAGAAAACCATCAAATTGACCCAAAAAAGGCCAAAGTAACCAAATCGGTAGGAAATAGGGTAGTTGAGTGAATATTCGCTATTTTACTCCTAAAACCACGTTTCAAGCAAGGAAATGTCACTTAAATGAGGCTGATAATCACGTCAAATCGAGTGTCATCAATACCCCCACACTTAAGCTTTTGCTTGTCCTCAAGCAAACTGAACTATAACACACTCAAATTCACAAATGACACGAGATTAAACTGAGATTCAATTCTAACAATTTTGGTTTAGACTGTTCCACGTAGAAAAAGTGACCTACACATGCACGAACATCAACCAAATAAGTTTTCGATCTCACTGTTTTCTGCACACTTAAAGTAGTAGTTTAACAAAGCTCGTTTCTTGGTAAAACAATTAATCATGATTAACCGACTACGATAGCACCAATTCTAATAAAAAAGACTTTAAGCTCTAGCCATGATGTGGATGCGGAGGTAGGAAAAGTGATGTGGCTATTGACTCGACTTCATCCGTTTCTAGATCTGTACGTTACATGTGCTAGCTAGGACCGCTTTTTAACAACAATTTCGTTCAACCTTCAACTTATTCCTTCAATTTATTTACTGCATACTAGTGCTCGATACCAAACACTTCACTTAGGTGTTGGACCTGCCTAGCTCACAGTATTTGTGCCTTTGCTAGTGCTCAACCCGAACACTTCACTTAGGTGTCGGGCTTGCCTAGCTTTATTTTCAGCACTTTAAAGAACTTAACATTGATTTGCACAGCTCAATTACTTGGTTTAACAATTCAGCCACTTGATCCTAGCTAGTTATAACTTTTTACACAAGATTTCGAATTGGTTTCCGTCTAATCTCTAGCAACAATCACAGGTGTCAAATATGGAGTGGAAAAACATGGGAGAAGCTAGCATTTATCATCTTAGAACGGTGTTAGCGAGCTTTGTTATTAACAAGTCGATCAATTCAATTAATTCAAGTTTCAACTACTGAAGTGATTTATGATCTGTTCTGACCTAGACTCATTTAATATCAGTTCCAACACGTTGGTTACAGGTTCTAAGTGGAACAGTCTAGACGTCATTGTTCAAAATTGAAGTCAATTTAACATCAAAAGTCAAGAATTGAGCAATTCTATGCTAGAGAAATTCAAATTTGAACCATAGAATCATAGATAGCAAGCAAGATCATGCATAATCCTAGAATCCTACCCCACACTTAAACGGTTCTGTGTCCTCACAGGACTAAACTAGAGTAGAGAGATACGAAGAACCTGTTACGAGATGGTCGATGTAGGGGATGAACACGGAGCGTCCGGAGCAGAGCGGAGTAGCTACCAAGATCATACAAAACAAAAACAACAAAAAGATCAAAAGGATATCGGGACAAGTGTCCCGGATCCACACAGAATAAAAGTCGAACAAAGAAGGTTAAGGGGAATTTTGAAAAAAAATATTTTGACGATTGAATGAGAAACTGAAAGAAGGAAGAGAGAGAGGGTGAATCCGGATTTTAAAGTGAATAGTTGGGGTGATTTTCAAAAGAGTTTTCGGCGAAAATAAGAGGGTGTTTTCGCCGAAAATTTTAGTTCAAATGCACTGCCAGTTTTTCAAGTGTGTTTTCGCCGAAAGTAACCATATATTTTCGCCGAAAAGAAGCGTTAAAATCGTTGCCTGGTTTTCAAAAACTATTTCGACGAAAACATTATAAATTTCGGTCCGAAAATGTTAAACAGGGAGACTCAGTTGAAAAACCAAAAGGTGATTTCGCCGAAAATGGTATTGAAAATTTGCCGAAAATTTTGAACACTACGAGTGAAAATATTTTCGCAAACCCGGCAGACTTCAGAAAATCACAGTTAAATCCACAAAAATCGGAAAGACCTCAATCAACTTGCGACTGACTCTATGACACACAGATTCTACAAGAAAAATAATGAATCAGACAAACTGACACTTTGGCTCCCCCAAACCTGACTCGAACGACGAAAAGACTGACTCAAAAATTCAAAAACGGACTCCAGCCGTGGGTTGCCTCCCACTAAGCGCTCTCTTTTAACGTCCTTGAGCCGGACGGTACCTGTTAGGGACCCCAACTTAGAAGTTCCTTGAAGTCAATCGTCTTCTTCAAGGATAGCGGTTGAGTGCCATGTGGTACTCCAGCAGGGTGATGTAACCGGTAGTGCTCCAGTAGATCGCGATTCTGGTTGGATGACCAGTTCTTCTTGAATTCTCCTACTCGAGGAGGAAAGAGGTAGTACGGAGAGGCATGTTCAATGAGCTCCATCTTCTCTACAGGTTGACTTGGTGGAAGTGTAGGTGAGGGTATCTCCTCAATCTCTATGTGCTCCTCTTGAGCTTCAACTTCAAGATGGATTGGCTCTATGTCTTCATCAACCACCACCGCCAAGGATTCTTCATCAGATGCTTCTAGCTCGCAATAGTCATCGGTGAGATTGTCATGTTCATATTCATACAGCTCTTGAGCATCTTCTTCCATTAGTGGATTTGGTTGCTCGAGCTCGACATCCACTATGTTACGAGCTTGCAGCTTCGAAATGAGATCATCCAAGGCGGATTCTACTCTTGCCGTCTGTTGTCGATTTTGATGAACATGTGAGTCTATCTCTTTGTGAGCTTGTAGCTTTGTAGAGATATTCTCCAAGAAGGATTCTATTCTCGTCGTCTGTTGTCGATGCTGATGAGCTAGTATATACATCTCTTGGTTATCCTCAATATACGGTGCTTCATCGACATACCACTCTTGGTACTGGTCATCCCACCTGTAATCCTGCATAATCAAAACTCAAAAGCACTACCCAGGTAAATCATGGAAATATGGAGGAAAATTAAATGGTAAGGCGGAAAGGTAGAAGAATAATTTGCCAACTCTTCTTTCAAACAATTAGAAGAGTCCCCGGCAACGGCGCCAATTTGATAGCTGCAGTTTTAGCGGTATCAAATAACTAATCTACCAAGGTAGACTAGATCGTATTCCACAGGGTTTCTACTAATCGACTACTCAAAGAAGCTGGCAAATTACTCAGGTTTAAACACTTAGTGCGTGGTGTGAGTTCCACGACTTCTAATCTAATAAAGCAGGAAAATAAAAGATAGAAAAGTAAAAGGTTGACTAACGAGAAGATAGACGAACTTAGATTTCGAATCCCCCTTAGATCACCAGAGCATTGGCAATAAATAGATTAGCGGTTTTCAATTCTAATTCAATCGGTTTCTATACACCACCATAACTCCTTACCCTTAGGTTTAAGACTGGCGAACGTTCGCTCTATCCGATCTAACTACCAAGATTAACTAGCCGCCCGGGTACGGTTGCCTCTCGCAACGACTTAATTAACTGGTGCAATTACTAATGATTTATGAGTTACTCTTGCAGTGGATTAACCCTAACCGGTTCCTACGAAAGGCACGCTCCAATTATAAGGTTAATTGTTCAATTCAATGTTCTAAAGTAAGGCGAGCGTTCACTTCTATCCTTAGCTTAACCAGAATCTAATCTAGGTGATCAATCCAGACAAGAAACATAAACAAAGAAGAACGAATCAACATGAAAAAGAACTGATTTAATTTCGAATCTAATCACCGCCGATCCGTGACCGCTTTAAACCCCTGGGTCACTTAGGGTTCATCTAATCTAAGCTCTACAAGTTCAGTTACTCATATCAGAAACAAGAGAATCAAAGGCAACAATGAAGATCATCATGCAGAGGAAGAACAGATAAGAACTGAAAAACCTAATTCTGACGACTCCCGCGAAGCTTCAATCTCCTGGATCTTCAACTTTAAGCTTCGAGCTCTCCGAGGTGGAAGGATGGCGTCACGATCTCTCCATGGATCTTCGAACTCTCTAAACTCTATCTATCGACCCTAGAGTCGGCTGACTCTTAAAAGTCTGATTTGTGAAAATATGAATATTGATTTGGTGTGTTCTTTTGGCTGCCAGCTGCTTCCCTTTAAATAGGTACGCTTAGGGTTTCCAATACAGCGCCGGATTTGGAAGGAATTTTTGCCAAAAATATCAAATAATTTTTGGCGAAATCTTTAGTTAAAATCCCCTGTGTGATTTCTTCTAGGATTTTCGGCGAAAACATAAGGAAGTTTTCGCCGAAAACTTCAGTGTAAACCAGCCTGTGAGTTCTGAAGGTATTTTCGCCGAAATCCTCATAGTCTTTTCGGCGAAAATATTGTGCTGGGCACTTGGATCTTCGGTTTTGACTCTGGTTTGATTTCTGGTTCGATTCTGGTTCACTCCTTGAGGTCTTGAATACGTCCATGGCTACGTAAATGATAGCAAAAATCTGTGCTATCACAAAAACACTAGAAAACCATCAAATTGACCCAAAAAGGGCCAAAGTAACCAAATCGGTAGGAAATAGGGTAGTTGAGTGAATATTCGCTATTTTACTCCTAAAACCACGTTTCAAGCAAGGAAATGTCACTTAAATGAGGTTGATAATCACGTCAAATCGAGTGTCATCACGACGCTTAGACGGAGGACGAGTGAACGTGCGGTTCATAAACCTGTAAAATAACCTACAAGCAACAAAAGCAAACATAACCGGCGTAAAATCAAAGTGTGATGAAATATGAAAGATGGAAAGGTAGAAGAATAAAGTGCCAACTCTTCTTTCAAACAATTAGAAGAGTCCCCGACAATGGCGCCAATTTGATGACCACGCTTTCTAGGCGTTTTGAATCAAATAACTGCCTTACTAAAGTAAGACAAGTCGAATCTCCCGAGGTTTCCTCTAATCATTTACTCAAATGAGCCGGCAATTTACTCAGGTTTAAACAAGTTGTGCGTGGTGTGAGTTCCACGACTTCTAAACTATGAAGCAGAAAAATAGAAATGGAAACAGAAAGCAAATTGAAAGGTTGATTGACTTAACAAGACGACAGACAAGTTTAGATTTCGAATCCTCCTAAGATCACCAGAACATTTGCGATCACAATACCAACGGCTTTCAATCCCGATTCATTCAGTTCTCAAACACCACCATAACTCCCGAGCCTTAGGTTTAAAACTAGCAAACGTTCGCTCTATCCGATCTAACTCCCAAGATTAATTACCATCTGTGCGTTCGCTTCTGCAATGGAAAACTAACTGGCGCGATTACTAGTGATTTGTGAGTTACTCTAGCAGTGGATTAACCCTAACTGGTTCCTACAAAAGGCAGACTGCAATGAATAAGTTAATTGTTGATTTGGTGTTTTAAAGTGAGGCGAACGTTCGCTACTATCCTTAGCTTAACAAGAATCTAATCTAGGTGATCAAGCTAGAAGAGAAACACAGACAACGAAGAACAAACCAAACATGCAAGAGAAACTGTCTGAATCTGAATTTAATTACCGCCGATCCTTGACTGCTTTAAAGCCCCGGGTCACTTAGGGTTCATCTAATCTAAGCTCTATGAGCTTAGCTACTCATATTCAATACAGAAGAATCGAAAACAAACAAGGAATACATCTTCAAGTAGGAAGAACAGAGAAGAACTGTAAAACCTAATTTGACGATTCCGTGAAGCTTCAATCTCGAGCAATCTTCAACTCCTAGCTCCGACCACTCCGAGGTGGAAAGATGGCATCACGAGCTCTCCGAGAACTCTGAGGATGCTCTCAACTCTATCTATCTCTCTAGTATAGACTATAAAAGTCTAATTGAATGGTGTGTTTCGTCTGGCGACTCCTCATTGTTCGATGTAGCGCATGTCTCTTATATAGGTTAGGTTTCCAAACCTCTGCCAGAAAAGAAGAGAGTTCTCGGCGAGAACTTTGAAAGTTCTCACCGAGAAGTGCAGTGTAAATCCATCTATTTTCTCGACGAGACTTCTCTATGTAATTCTTTAAATGTTCTCGGCGAGAACTTTGAGACTTCTCGCCGAGAACTTCAGTGTAAAGTCCAAGCTGGGTTCCTTCATTAGTTTTCGCTGAGAACTTTGAGGATTCTCACCGAGAACTTCTTTATAATCGTCTGATGGATCTTCGACGAGTATTGCCTTTGATTTCCTCAACATCTTCTCGCCGAGAATGTTATTATTCTCGACGATAACTTAGTGTTGGGCAGGTGGATCATCGGTTCTTCACTTGGTTTGATTTTGGTTCACTTCTCGAGGATATATTGCATCTCGAATACGTCCGAGACCACCTATTTAACGATGAATACCTGTATACTCATAGAGACACTAGAAACACATCAAATAGACCCGAAAAGGGCCAAAGTAACCAAATCGGTAGGAAATAGTGCAATTGAGTGAAAACACCCTAAACTACCCCCTAAAACTGTGTTACAAGCAATAAAATGTCGCTTAAATGGGGCTGATAATCACCTTAATACTAGTGTCATCAGCTGCATTCTCATAAAACCCTAGATATTCTAATAAGCCATACTACTATAAGTTCCTTCTAGTCGCCGATCAAAGAACCTTCTGCTTTCCTCGGCGAACTCTTTGCACAACTCCAATGGTGAGATTCAGCTTATTAGATCTGCTTTTTCCTTTTCATTACTTCCTTCATATTCTTGATTTAACCTCTATTTTGATTCCTTTTGGCAGGCTCCAAAGAATGATAAGGTCCCACGTCCGTTGTCGAAGTTGGCCAAGTTAGGAGGAGGGAAGCAGCATCTGAAGAAGAAGTGGGGCAAAGGAAAGCAAAAGGAGAAGGTCAACAACATGGTTCTTTTCAACCATGGCACACCTATGACAAGCTTCTCTCCGAAACTCCCAAGTACAAGCATCATCACTTCGTCGATCCTCTCCGACCGTTTGAGGGTGATTTTTCTTCTCTGTTTGATTTCTAGTTTGTTTTGAATGGATTTCACGAGCTTATTAGTTTGATTTGCTTATAGATAGAATGGTTTTATCTGGGTTATCTGTATATGTGTGAATTGTTGTTCTAGCTCTGGACTTTTCAACTATGGTCATCGTGTTCTGGACTTGGGCTTAGTACTATGACTATTGAACCATATGTTTCTACATTTTTAATCTAGTGATGATTAGATAACCATTGCCTTCAACTTGTTGTGTCTGATGGTTCTATGGACGATACATGATCCATCTTATGGGGAAAAGATGGAAATTTCATGGTAGTTAAAATGTTCCCTTTATTGCTATATGCTTAATGTACACAAGGTTATGAACTTGCTAAATGTACACAAGGTGATGAACTGTAAACCGGGTGTGTTATGCCCGAATTTATTGAAATTTGACCAGTTGTTTTGTGCTTGGCTTTGAGTCATATGGTCATGTTAAACACTCTCATGTCATGTGGTTTCATACCCGGTTGAAGCTCTGTAGTTTCATTAATGATGTGTATTATACATTGTCTTAACTTGGTTTGTGAATTGGTGATCTACCTTTGTTTACAAAATTTTGAGCTGGCGACAATTGATCGTGTTGCTCTTGCCGTGTGCTTAAGCGTTCAGTTATACAAATTATTTGCCTCTATATGCTTTTGATTTCCAGATATCTTCTAGCAACATTTTCTATCTTGTTCATGATTAGCATGCCTTTGTCTCTGCTCCTCCATATGGGTTATTATACCAGTTCATGTTTTGTTGTATAGGACTGATGTTTAGTTGAATGTTATAGGTTGTCCAGATTATGGTGGGAGGTCATATGGCTTCCTCTTTCAAGTGCAAACGAGAGGGATGATCTCCAAAGTGCGGCCATGATAACTTGTGAAAATGGCTACCTAGAATCTCATTGAAAATAAAATATACCTTGTTTGCACAGAACCAACAGTATTGGCTTAGAGGGAACACCCTCACTTGTAGGCAGAAGGCTATTTTGATATACGGAAGTTTGCTTCTCTTCTTTTTTTTTTGATGAAAGTGATACCATTATATTTAACAAGCACCAGCTGAACACATACTTACAAAATCAAAGAAAGGAAAAGACAAAGAACATTTACACAAAAAGAAACTACAAAAGAGAGAGCCAATCTTGATTCAAAATATTATCTCTAGCATGAACTGCGACATTATGTGCTGCTTGAACAAACCTTCTTTGTGAGAAACACACAGTAACCTGCTGATTCCAGAAGAGAAGACTTGTAATTTTAGCTAAAGTTCATGCCACAAGCCAAGGCCATACAGAAGGTGAACCTGAAATAGCTTTAGTCAGAACCTCACAATCTGAGTAGATAACTGTAGGTTCTGAATAAGATTTGGAAAGTTCAATAGCAGCAAGAATTGCAGCAGCTTCTGCAGAAATAGGTGCTGCACAAAACAAACTTCCAGCTCTACCATTAATCACAAGTCCCGCGGTGTCATAGAGAATTACACCATATGCTCCTTTCCGGATGGAACCTAGGAAAGCACCATCACACACAGCCTTTTGAGAAAAGGTTGTTGGAGTTGGGGAATCAATTAAATGGTCAGAAGAAGAGATGGAAGATGAAACCTGTCTTACTGTAACTTCTGCCCTCCATTGCTGTAAATCATGCATTCTTCTAGCTGCAAGAACATCAAGTGAAGGGGACATGTTTTTGAAAAGAAATTCATTTGTCATTTTCCATAAATGCCAAACTGTGAATCCAATTTCAGTGGCTACTTGAGAAGACACTAAAGGAGCCAAAGATGCAAACCAATCCTTAGTATGCTGACCAATAGCAGGAATTGTAATGGAAGGCATAATGTGACTCCACACTGATTCACTGAAGGGACAATGGAAAAGTAAATGTTCCAAATTTTCAACTACAGCACTGCAAGTAAGACAGAGAGAGGATACCTCACAATTCCTTTTAAGAAAGCCCTGCTTTGTAGGAATAGCATTTCTGCAGGCTCTCCAAATAAAGTAGCGAATCTTAGGTGGCAAATCCAGCTGCCACAACCATTTCCACAACTTTTTCTGGCTATGATCAATATAAGTATGATGAGGGCGCCTGCCAGAATTCAGCAATTTATAGCAAGATTTCACTGAAAAATTCCCAGAGTATCATAGTGCCAAACAAATTGATCAAAGAAACCTTCATGTCCTAATGGAATAAGGATAATCTGCTTAACAACCTGATCAGGGAAAACAGTGCGCAACTTAGGAATATTCCAATGTCTTTGTGGATTAAGGATGTAATCTGCAACTTTAGAGGAAGAGACAGCATGTAAACAAGGAGCAGTGAAATGAGGCAAAGCTTCAGGAATCCAAGCCTCAACAATTGTAGTGCCAAGGCCATCTCCTATGTTCTTTCTCAAACCTTTAAGAAGAGCCTTACGCCCTTGTAAAACACTTGACCAAATCCATGAAGACTTATTATGATGAGCAACTTGAAGGAAGTCCGAATTAGAAAAATATAAACCCTTCAAAAGTTGAACCCACAATGAATCTGGTTGAGTAAGAATTTTCCAGGCCATCTTAGCCATGAAAGCTAAGTTAAAATCATAAAGATTACGGAACCCCAAACCACCTTCAGAGATTGGCTTGCGAAGTTCCTCAGCTGCCAGCCAATGAATTTTCCTGTCTGAAATTCTACCTGACCACCAAAAGTTGATGATAACTTGTTCAATTTTCCTTAGCAGATACTTTGGCAGCAGGAAACAAGAAAACAGATAGGAAGGTAAGGCCTGAAGAATGGATTTGATCATGATAGATCTACCAGCATGAGAAAGTAAACTAGATTGCCAAGAATGAGCTTTGGCAGTCAATCTTTCCAACATATACCTAAAAGTATTTTTCTTTGTCAACCCCCAATCAGCTGGAACCCCTAAATAATTACCAATAGAGATTGAAATATCCACTCCAAAAACATTGGCAATTCTTTCCTTCAGAAGAGCATGAGTATTTGAGGAAAAAAGAATGGATGATTTAAGAACATTAACTGCCTGACCTGAAACTTGACTATATCTTTGAATAACAGTCATTATATTCCTTGCTTCAAATATTGTTGCAGAACCAAAAAGCACTGTGTCATCTGCAAATAGAACATGATGAAGGACAGGGCAGAACCTTGTCAATTTGATTCCCTTTATTCTACCTTGAGCAACTGATTGGTGAATCAAGAAAGACAGTACATTTGAAACCAATATGAACAAATATGGAGACAATGGATCGCCCTGACGAAGTCCTCTAGATGGAATGAACCATTCTGTTGGAGAACCATTGAGAAGAACATTGAGCCTTACTGAAGTGATAATGTTACGAATCCAGTCTATCCAAATATTATCAAAACCAATAGCATGAAGAGTGGCAAAGAGAAATTCCCAAGAAACTCGATCAAAAGCCTTCAACATATCAACTTTGAACATGAAGTCACATTTAGACCCTTTCTTTCTTGTTCTAAGTTTATGAACTACTTCATGAACCACCACAACATTATCTTGAATGCAACGATTACCAGTAAAAGCTGACTGAAGTTCAGAGACAATGCTGGATATATAAGGCTTTAATCTTGAAGTTAAAATCTTGGAAATTACTTGCATTCAAAAATTGGCCAAACCTATTGGTCTGAATTGAGTAATCTTTTGTGGATGCATAACCTTTGGTATCAGACAGATATAAGTATCATTCCATGAATCTTGTAAGATACCATCTGCAAAGAAAGACTGAATTTCTGAGCAGAAAACAGATGAGATCAAGTTCCAATGTACCTGGAAAAAACGACCTAGAAAACCATCAGGTCCAGGTGATTTAGAAGGTCCCAACTGAAAAACAGCAGCTTTGATCTCAGCATCTGTAACCTGACGAACAAGGTTCAAATTCATATAATGATCAACCTTACGAGGCATACTTTGAAGAAAAGAGTAATCAACAACCTGAAGATCTTGAGTGAAAAGTGAACTGTAGAAATCAAGCACATGAGCAGTCAGGTCAAACTGATTAACTGTCCAAGAGTCATCATCCAATTGAAGACTAGAAAAGTTGTGAATAGTTCGACGGTGGATTGTTGATCTGTGGAAAAACTTAGTGTTATGATCACCAAGATGTAACCAATTAGTCTTAGCTCTCTGAGACCAGTAACTTTCTTGGATGGACCATCTATGAGCCAGTTCAGCATTAATAATCCCAATATTCTAAACAATTGTTGGAGTAGAAGAATAGGAAGATAAGACATCTAAATCATGAAGCAGTTCTGAGATCTTAGTACCATTATTTCCAATGACTTCTTTTTTCCAAGTCATCAAAGCTGCTGCACAATGATTCAACCTATCAGAAGAAGAAATTCCTCTATTCCAATTAGTCTGGATTTGATGATTATATGAAGCTTCAAAGAGCCAACTTTCTTCAAACTTAAAACCCCTCCTAACTCTTCTAATAGCCGGATCCAACAAGAGAGTGAGTGGAGCATGATCAGATTGTGTAATAGGATGAATCAAAAATTGAGCTCTAGGGAAGAGGTCATGCCATTCATTATTACACAAAACTCGATCAAGCCTTTGTCTTACCAAACCTCCTACAGTATTGTTGTTGGTCCAAGTAAAAGAAGCTCCTACAGAATGAACTTCCTGTAAACCAAGATGCTGAATGAAAGCATTCAAACTTCTAACAGAGGTAGCCTCTGGTGGATTAGAGCCTTCCTTTTTCTCAGAGCAACAAATTGCATTGAAGTCACCAAGCAAACACCAAGGAGTATTCAAAGAACCTTCATGATTATTCATGATTTCATCCCAAATGGCTTGTCTATGCTCTCTCCTTGGAGCTCCATAAACAAAACTGAATTGAAATGAAACCCCATCATTGTACTGGATATCAATATAGTTTTTAACTCCCCTGAGAATGATTATATCCAAATCCTGCACCCACCAAAGTGCCAAACCTCCTGCCAAACCTTCAGGATCCACATAAAAGGAATGAGAATACTTAAACCTTCTGCGTAAAATTTCCATAGCATTTCTTGATTGTTTTGTCTCTATGAGGAATACTATGGAAGGGCAATGTTTAGAGATTAAACTCTGTAAGTATTGAATTGCAGGAGATTGCCCTAAACCCCTGCAATTCCAGCTTAGAATCACTTTGAATTTGGTGGCATTGAGGCTGCCACCAAAGCCTTACAACTAGGATCTAAAATAGTATCTTCTGAATCAGAATCCATAACATCTTTAGCAGAATAAAGGCTAGCATGATGCAAAATATTAACAGGACGTTGACCTGCCATAAATCTCATGCCAGAGCTTCTTGTTTCATTCTGACAAATATCAATACCAGAAGAAGAAACTAACACTTCTAAAGTTCTTATTTTTTTAACAGAATGACACAAAGCTGGATCTGGTTCAGAACCATTGAGGTTTTCCCAACAACTTTTATTAGGTTTCAGGTAAGGAAGAGCAGAATCAAAAGTTTCCATGCTAGCTGGCTAAAAACTTGGATGACCAGAATGAAGGGAATAATAATATTGGAGATTAGGTCACTCTTAAGGTCAAGAAGTGAGTACACCAATATAGGAACAGGTATTTTGTCAACTTCATCAGAGGAAAGACCACAATAATACTCAGCTAAAGAGCGGAGGATTGTTGAGTTATTTGGCATACAAAGGTGAGAGAATCCCAAAGTATGAAGTAACTCTGGATGCTGATATCCAAGCCAAAAAGGAGCAAACAACTCAGCAGTAGCTTGCTTAAAAGGAAACCTTTTTGGAAATCCGGCCGTATAAGACAAATTACCAGGAGTTTGAAGATTTTTTGAAGTAGAAGCAACAGGAGCTGTAAAAACATGAGACACTTGGCCAAAAGGTGGATTAAGGGAAGTAGATGACTCATGTCTCACCGCTTGAGTTTCCTCCACCAGAGTGTTTAGTGGCCGACGATCAGAAGTGGAAGAGGAATCATGAGAATTACCCTTGTCTGAAGCAGCTGGAGTTATCTTCCCAAACAACCAATTGACTTCAGCTTTTCTTGGAACTTCAATCCTCATATGACTTCCATAACGAGTTTTATGCGTGATAAAGAACTCTGGATTAGCAGCTCTAATATCACAGTAGGATATTGTATGCCCATAATACCACAGCAATAACAAAAGTCTGGTATATTCTCATAGATGAACTCAATTTTGTTAAGCTGTCCTTCTTCTCCTGGATATTGAAACCCTGTTGGCAGAGGTTTATCAATGAATAACTGAAGAAACAACCTCAGATAGCTACTCCATTCGTCAAGTTGGCGACCCTCTTCATCAACTAAAATCAAACTCTTAAAAAGGCTGGCAATAAGAGCAATGTTATCATCTCCTCTGAAGTCAGGAGTCAGGCCTATGATACGAACCCAAGCAGAAGTTGAGTCAATCTGAACATCCTGAGGAGAATTATAGCCTTCCCATGATTTGAGAACCAAGTGTGATTGGAGCAGAGTCCAAGGACTGCCTTCTTGAATACGAGTTTTGTCTTCCTCTTCAAAGAAATTGAATAAAAAGATGTTATGACCTGGAAGAGACTGAACTCGCAGATCACCCTTAAGATGCCAAACTCTTAAAGCATTGTTCTTGATTGCAGTAATAGAACAGGATCTCTTACTTATAAAACGACCAACAAGTGATCTTCTTGAGAAAGAACCATAAAGTCCCTATTCTCTATGAAGTAGCAGTAACGGTTCTTCACAGCTCATAAGAGCTGTATTATTAATGAGATCAGTCATTTGCTGTTGCTCTGTCATGAAATGATCAAGCTAGAAAGATGAAGAAGGTAAGAAAGGAAGAAGATTAGAAAGGAAGAAGCTCCACACAGGAGAAGAGTTGCTAAAAATAGAGAGAGTTTGCTCTACAGAGAGAGAGTTTTTTCATTCAAGCCTCTTCGGAAAGCTCACTCCAACACATAGTATCAAATTTGCTTCTCTTCTTGAGTGGCTATTTCCTGCAATGATTAATGATTCAATCCTTGTTGTTGTTTATCTTTATTATTATTATTATTAATATATATATATATATCTTTGCCACACCTAGAATGATCAGTGGTGGCCTTTTAGTGGAAGTTTTTAAACAATCTGGTATGTCTTTGTTTGTCGGAAATTCCGTCCGAGAGACTACCTATGTCACTATTGATAATTTCTATCAATATGTAAATTTGTTCAGTTATACAAATTATTTAGGGAATTGGGAACCATATACCAAAATTGAAACTGAAAATGGGATTTGGGCTTAAGAAATGGGAATGGAAAATTAAGTTTGGGTTTGGGAAAGCCCAAATACCAAACTGACCCATCAAATAGAGTCTAACCCGTAAGAACAATTTGTTTGGGACTTAACCCGTCAAACTTTTTGCTTGTAAAGTTTAAATAAAAAAATATGTCGTCATAAATTATACTTGCATAATTCAATGTTAGGATATACCGCCAAAATCCTTTTAACATTTAAGATTCTGTAGTCAAAATTTTGCTATTGAATCCCACCAATTAGGGTTTACGGTATTATCGCTAATTTTTTTTCGATATCGACGAAAATCTGGCGGCAAAGAAATTCTGGTGACGTCGATGAAATATGGCGGCGGAATTCTGGTGACATAGATTGAAATTTGGTGATGGAAGTTTAGCAACATCTGCGAAAGTCCGACGACAAAAATCTGGCGGCGGAGAAAGTATGGCACCGTAGATGGAATATGACGGCGGAATTCCGGCGACATCGATGAAAATTATTCGCGGAAGTTCGGAAACATTTGCGGAAGTTTTGCGGCGAAGTTTAGCGGTGGTGACGAAAATATGGCGGCGGAGAGAGTACGGTGACATCAATGAAAATTTGGCAAAAAAATTCCTGCGACGTCGATGAAAATTCGTCAGCAAAATTTTGACGTCATTTGCGGAAGTCCAATAACAAAAATCTGCGGCGAAAGTTTGGCGGTGGTGACAAAATTCCAACAGTAAAAATTCGGTGACGTCAACGGAAATCTGGCGGCGGATGTTTGGTGACATTTCTAAATTCTAACGAAGGAAATTCGGCGGAAAAACATTGGCGGTGGTGATGGAAATATGGCGGCAGAGAAAGTACAACGATATTAATGAAAATTTGGCGGCGAAATTTTGGCGACAATACATTCATGATAATTTGGCGGCGGAAGTTCGACGGCATTTACGAATGTCCGACGACAAAAATCTGGTGGCGAAAGTTTGGTGGTGTTGACCGAAATCCGGCGATAGAAGTTTGGCGACATTTTGGAAAGTACAACAATAAAAATTTGCTGGCAAAATTTTGGCGGTGGTGACAGTAATCCGGCGGCGGAGAAATTCCAGTGCCGTAAATGAAAATTCGTCGACCGAAGTTGGACAGCATATGCAGAAGTACGTTAATGAAAATCCAGTGACAAAATTTTGGTCAAATTTGGAAAAGATTTCATGTGTTAAATAGAATTTGGGAATTTGGGATCCCGATTCCCAAATTAGAATTCCTGTTCCCGAATAAAAATTCCCAAATTAAATTTGGGATTGGGAATGGGAGCCTTAATTTGGAAAATGGGAATTGGGATTTTGGAAATATGGGAATGGGCCTCCCATTCCGTCCCACAAGTAACACAATGGCCATACACCAAAACGAGTTTTTGTCCATGTTGTGGGAAGAAGAAGAAGAAGAGATGGTCAAGGTCGACGTGCATGTGGGTAGAAGAAAAGGTCAATGATGACTTGGTGGAGGCGAAAACAAGACTCGATCTATTTGGTGAATGTTGGTGGGTCGATATGCTATCCTTGGAACTGTCGCGTCGATTTCCTCTGGAAGTCAATGTCCGGAGAACAGGGGATTTGGTCAAAGTTGGGGCTTCATTTTATGTCTCCAAGTGCTTGAATTCGGAGTGCAATCGCAGAAGAAGTGGAGAGGGTGAGAAGGAATCATACTTAGTCCACACGTTCTTTTGTTGCAGTTTGTGCTTGGAAGATGCGAAGTTGACTTGGGAGGTCATTTCGTTAGTCAGGAATATGTGAGTTGAGTTGCTATAGATATGTTGATGTTGATGCTTGACTTCACAGTCAGAGCAATGCGGTTTATTTTAATTTAGTGGTTTGTAGGGTTATTTATTGACTGGTTCCATCTAAATAATAATTTAGTCATAGAACGTTTCTCGGATATTCATGACAAGACAAGACAAGACAAGACTGATTCCCCGTTATGACTCTCTCCATACTTGGGTTTTTTTTTTTTTTTTTTTTGACGTAGATAGCTCCAGGAGGAGAATCAAGACAGTAAGCAGTAAAACAACTACAATCTACCCAATGAGTGAGGACTACCGACAACACTCTTGGGAGATATCTAAGAGCCATGCGTGCCACAAAATGGACGGCCCTATTACCTGAGCAGCGAATCGAGCCAGGTTGAAAGAAGGTCATGAAGCCAACATCCGGGACATTCCTTAGACAATGACCCAACCAATGGCTCTAGACTTCCATTTGAAAGAATCGGTTTGACATCTAGATCCGTGTCTCCTTTAAAATCAACCTGGAAGAGACCCTAGGACAAACACCACGAAACAATATCCAAAAAAAAAACTAGAAGTTCAAGAAAGAAAGAATAAGCGATACATGGATAGGGGGATCCCACATCATGGAGGATAGTCCTAAAAGGAACACATAGAACCCATCCCGAACATGCACCCCCTCCCATAGCCGATGTTGTAGTTGCGTCGACGCTCTTGAGGCAGTTGTGAGGCGGGGAACCTAGAGACAAGGGTGAACGAGGGTGGTAGGGGGAAGGAAGGAAAAATCGTCAAAACCATGGTGCAAGTGACGATGTAAGATCAGTATAGAATTCTAGATCGTAAGAAAATGACTCAAATTCTGGATTGTCTTACCTGCTACCATACTAGCACCCAAAACAAACCTGATCTGGACTGAGGGTGGAAAGAATCTGTCACGTTAAAGCAGAGATACATAGGAGGCAGAATCAATAAAAAAGCCTACACACAACAAGTGCCGCCGACAACCGCCAATCAATAACGAAGTTATCCTCCTCCATAGATCTCTCCAGCGTGTACTGAAACCCGTTGATATAATCCACCACCTAAATATTCTGCATCGTCGCCGCCGACGACACATCCATATTTTGATTATCCCCAATTGAACAGTGTTTGTTGATACAGGTCGGAATGATCCGAAGCAGAGGCAGTTGCCTAATTATGGATCACAAGGATCGCTAAACACAGATCACACGGATCAGATTGGAATTAAGCGAAGAGGGAGTTATCACCCGAAGGCAGGGCTGTCGAGACCCCATATATGTAAACAAAATGGCACATACTGATCCAAACAAACTCATATTTGAAGTCCACATGCATTCATTCGTCTTTCTCCCACCGGCCATGTCGTCCTTGGCCCGATACCAATATGCCTTTGTACCTCACAAACGCGGCACTGCATTACGCCTTGCACCTCGCCACTTTTGTCTCTTGCTTGTCAAACGGTTGGATTGAAGGGGTCACTAACGGAGTTTAGTTGACTAAAGAATCCTTCATTCCTTTTTCCCCTCCGTCCTCTTTGTATTCTGTCGGCCGTTGCTTTCGTTGATGTGGGCAGTTGGTAGAGAGGAAGATCGAAGAAGAGTAACCACCTCGGAGAGAAAAGGTTAGTTCCAATAATACTTTCATTTCCAATAATATTAGTTCTTTAGCATAACTTTGTTTCAATGCTTTTACTAAACTAGTAACTTGAATCATGGAAGTCCAATTTGCAATTTTTATTCCAAATTTCAGTACTCAGAGCTTCACAGGAAGGACGTAAGGTTGCTTTTAGAAAGTGTTTCACATACTTCCATTAACAATAGATGGGAAAACTAAGCAATATGGGTATATCGCTGTTCTTCCATGACTTGGGATCAAATGGCAATTGGGCTCTTATGATAAAATGTTTCACCTCACTCCTAATTTTTTTTATGAATAATTAAAGATTTTATTCATCAAAGAACCGGATTTTTATTTTTTTTATGAATTAGTAATTTCATTCCATCAAAAAAGCAGTTAAGAACATTGGTGAACCTAAGATCGTTGTTCGGGTTCAACCAAATAACTAAACAAGCTAACAAGCTAGGGTAGATCATATTCCATCAATGATTAGGTTAATTGTTCGATTTGATGTTTTAAAGTAAGGCGAGCATTCGCTTCTATCCTTAGCTTAACAAGAATCTAATCTAGGTGATCAATCCAGACAAGAAACATGAACAATGAAGAACAAATCAAACATGAAAGAGAAACTGATTGAACTTCGAATCTAATCACCGCCGATCCGTGACCGCTTTAAAGCCCTGGGTCACTTAGGGTTCATCTAGTCTAAGCTCTAAGCGTTTAGCTACTCATGTTTATCACAAAAGAATCAAAGATAAAGAAAGAGTTCATCATCCAGAGGAAGAACAGAAAAGAATCTGAAAAACCTAATTAAGACGACTCTGGCAGACTTCGATCTTCGGTAAACTGCAATCCTAGCTCCGAGTCTTCGAGATGGAAGGGATGGCGTCACAATCTCTTTCTGGCTCTTCAGACTCTAAACTCTCTGCTTCAGAACTTGAGAGAATTCTGAAGTTCGGTATTAGTCGGTAATTATGATGTGTGAAAAGGTATATTTGATTTTGGCCGCCGGTTAAGTATTTATACCCGCCGATTTAGCCTGATATTTTCGCTGAAAATATTGAAGGATTTTCGGCGAAAATTCCTTTGTAAATGGATGGTCCGCCGGCTGCTTTTCTCCTGTGATTTTTGGATCAATTGTTCTCGACGAAAACTTAGGGTTTTCGCCGAAAACTTCCTTCAGTTGACATCAGTGATTTTGTTCTTGCATTTTCGCCGAAAACACTGGGGTATTTTCGGCGAAAACTCCTTTGTAAACCGGGGCAGGAGTTTGTTTGATTCGATTGACTCCTTGGATCGATTACGGTGCAATTCCTCGAGGTTCCAACGCCTTAGACACGTCCTTGGCTACTTTATTTGACGGCAAAAACCTGTGCTAACATAAAAGCACTAGAAAACGATCAAATAGACCCGAAACGGGCCAAGGTAACACAAATGGCACGAGATAGGGCAATTGATTGAATATTCGCTATTCTACCCTAAAAACCATGTCTTAAGCAAGGAAATGTCTCTTAAATGAGGCTGATAATCACGTCAAATCGAGTGTCATCAAAATACCCCACACTTAAGCTTTTGCTTGTCCTCAAGCAAACTGAATAGAAACTCTCATGTTCACAAATGATAAGATCGATTAAATTGGAGTTCAATCAAACACTATGAATTATTAGACGGATAGATCCTAGAACAAGAAACCTAACATGCATACAGATCAGCCAAACTACCTGGTCTCACTAATAAGCTGCACACGACAAGTAGTAGCAACCAATTATGCACGAATTTGACCTGACCGACCAGACTCCTCACACAGGAAATATTTAGTAAATGGGGAACTCTCACTGTCTGTGTTTAAGGACGTGTTTCTGCTCTCAATCATTTTCTGTTACTGAATTCTGTCATAAGTTTGCAATTCAACCACATCTCCACCACTGTGACAACACGAGTAACCAGTCAAGAAGGACTTCCCTGGTAGGACTATAACGAATTCTACACTACTTGGGTTTATGATGCGATGGATGATGGGAATGTATGATGATGGCTTTGTGCGGTGTAGCTTTCGACTAACTTCCCTCGAATCTAGCCTATGGCTTCCTACCGTCTAAACAGACACGGGTGGAATAATGAACGCTCGTCCTATGATACCCTCAAGCAACCTAGCACTTATTATTTTTCTTACACAATTTTTTCTGACTTTTCTTTTGACTTCGTTCTTGCATCTGTAGGGAGAAGAACGTTTTATTAAACTAAAAACTTTTTGGCTTTTCTGATTTTTCATTTTTTTTTTGAAGTTTGCTCTTTTCTTCTTTTTTCTATTTTTTTTCTTTTGTGCCAATTCTTTTCTTTTAGTTGCTAGAGGGGTTTACACGTCTGGACATAATAGCTAAAACCACCTATTTAATGGCTATAGGCAGGTTACCACAAATCGAGTTCCGGTAGGTCAATCTAGAACTATAACCACAGGGCATCAACGGGGAAATGATAGAATGGGAAATGGCTGTAATGTATATCGAACCGAAAGAACAGGCCAAGCTCAAGGGTTTAAACCTAATGGATTTTATCGTTGGGTAGGCTATCTGGCTTAGTAGCTGAATCTAGGTGCCCCTATCATTCTAGAACTCGTGTCATCGTGTGGTCTCGAGTAGGTCTCATGCAAACTCTAACTCATTCAAGCAAACAGAAAACCACTCAAAAAGAATTGAAATTGCAAGTTACGTGCAATGGATCAAAAGCTCACAGTTGGTTTGCTAGTCGGATTCGGTCATTTTCATTCAATCAAGGCTACAAACTACAAGTGTGATTTTAAAAATTCTGTTATGACCAGGCAATTTAGCATCAAAGTATACAAGTTGGTTCTCAAGTTCTAGGTTAAGCTGTCTAAGCATCATTGTGAAAGTTTGAACAACAACTTAACATCAAAAATCAAGAACTGAGCCATTCTAATGCTAGAGAGACTGGAATGGAATCACGAGGCACACAGAAAACACAATCAAGGGCAATCAAGTTCATGCAAGGTTCTCTAGCATCCTACCCCACACTTAAATTGAACTGTGTCCTCACAGGACTAATTCTAGAGGTCAGAGTGAAGTAGAAGAACCTGGACCGAGATAGTTGGCGTAGGGGATGAGCACGGGTCCTCGGAGCAGAGGGAATCTACCGAAATGAAGCAAAGGGAATCTCCCTACTGCCTACAAAACAAAAACAAATGAAACATAAAAAGGAAACCGGGACAAGTGTCCTGGATCCACACATAAAAAAGTTGGATCGAAATCCGAAATGAATAAATAAAAAGAAGGGACAAGAAAGAGGATACAACCCGGTCACTGCTCGTCAGGCGCGCCGGGAGGTGGAAAGTGGAGGAAATCGCCGAGCTGACGTTGCCACGCCAGCTGTGCCTCATACCGCCTATCAGCGCGGTGCATATGATGCTGCATAATAGTCCATCTCGCCTCTTGAGTGGTGTTGTCGGTGATGCGCCACTCCTGCAGTCGCTCATACAGCTCTCCAACATCCGCGGGGTGCGGGTGAGGCTGTGGGTGAGGCGCCTGGTATGGATCTGGGATGGCCGGCGGCGATGGGTGTACATACCCTGCCTGATGGTGTGGCGAGGGAGTATGGTAATGAAACTCTGGCTCGTAGTGAGGCTGGGACTCCTCAGAATCATCATCTTCCTCCGACTCATCCTCGTTTTGGAGGGGAGGATCTGCTGCTACCTGGGGACTAAGGTCCAGCTCGAGGTCGTACTCGACCGCCAAATCTCCTCCAACGGTGCGTACTCTACGGCGTGGGATGTTCGGGCCATATTCGTGGCTGAGGCCGATGGAGATGATGAGCTGGCCGATGAAGTTGCCTCCCAGGAGTGAGCAAGGTGGCGTCCGCCTCTTGGTCTTCTGGCGGAAGATGCGAGCAAGCACCCATCCGGGGTGAAGAGGTTAGCTCTCCCGGATGGCACGAAGAAGCAGAAGTTCCTCCTTGCTGATATGGTGGCGGTCCTTCTCTGGAGCATATAATAGTGATCTACGCCAAACCATATGAATGTATTTATAGAGAGGGTGAGAGAGAGACTTAACTAAATTATGGTCTGCGAGGCGATCGCGGGCACTCCAGTCATGTGGCTCCAGAGTGCATGGTACTCCTCTCCGTCGTCCTCGTCGTTCGCCCAGCCGAGGTGATGTCCATGGTAATGCTCGTGGGGAATGCCTAGATGAGCTGCAAACTCATCATAGGTGAGGGTCCTGTACACCCCGCCCAGATAGAAGGAAACGACCTTCTTGCTCTGCCTCCTCTTGTGCTCGTCCAGATCAAAAGTGGCCCAGAACTCCTGGAGAGCGACGTCTAGGAAGTCGGAAGCTATGGTGGTCAGCTCTAGGAGGCCGGCCGGTGCCAGGGCGTCGTGCACGTTCCGGTGGTAGTCCTCATCGTGATCGAAGAGGGACTCCATGGAAAGTGGCCGAACATTAGCTCCAGGAATGTGCTCGAGCTTCTGGTAGCACTGAAAGTAGTAGTCGGGTAGACGAGCAACAGTACGATGGTGCCCAGCACGGCCAGGGAATACTGGTGGAGGGCCCTGGACGGCGGGTGTGACGGGAGTGGGGGCTCTGGAGCTCGAGGCGGCGTCAAGTCTCTGCTTGGTCCTGCGCTCATAAGTGGTGTCCCTAACCAAGAAAATAAACCAGATTAGTCAAACTAAACCCCTAGCGCACACTTAGTCGAAAAACTCAATTTCACAAAGAAATGAGGAAAACCAAGTGGGGGTAAGCAAAGCAGATTAACCGGTAATCACAAACAATAAAATACATGCTCAGGAACAGCCCGAATGGAATTAGCACAATCAGAGTTCAGAAGTCAAACTAACATTCAAAAAGTCAACATAATCAAACATTGAACCCTAATCATGGCAAGACTATCACAAAGCGGGAAATGACGGCAAATATGATCTCAGATGGCAAACACAATAATTGGAATGAGAATGAGCACATAAGGCAGCCAAATGATCAAAAATAGTTCATGGTCAAACTGACATTTCTCAAAAGTCAACATCACAAAGAATAGGACTTAGGCATAGCAACACATGATCAAACGATATGAAAATTAAGCACAACACTCCCTAAGCATGCTAGAACAGTTCAACAAGTTCAGCTAACCTAGTTCACACGAAATCAGTCGGCACGCAAATTGAAAAGTCAACCACGACAAAATTCAGCATTCAATATGTCAAAAGATTCGTAATGAAAAGTTCTACAACTTACCTTGAAGCCATGGATGCTAAAAATGAACGGATTGGGAGAAATTGGTGAAAAATCAAAAATTTTAGGGTTTGGGTGAACTAGAGTTGTAGAGCTCCGATTCGGCTGTTCTAGGGCTTGGATTGATCGGAAATGGAAGGGGAAGGGAGCGGCGTTGGCGGCGACGGCGGCGGCGGTCGGTTTTGGTCGGCGGCGGCGAGTGTGGGTGGCGGTCGGCGGGTTTAGTGGAAACAGGGGGAGGGTTTTAGGAAACTTTCGAAAATAAGAAGTGAGGAGAGAGAGAAGAGGTGACCGGATTTTAAAATGAAGAATTGTTGATTTTCAAAGGAATTTTCGGCGAAAATAAGTGCAAATTTTCGCCGAAAATGTTAGTTAAAAAGTACTGCTGGTTTTCAAAATACTTTTCGTCGAAAACATTAATACATTTTCGCCGAAAATGTTAGTTAAAAACGTCTGGAAAACTCAGTGGGATTTCAAAGAGAATTTTTGCCGAAAACATTGGTTATTTTCGCCGAAAATATTAAACTCTACGATGGAAAATATTTTCGCAATCCGGCAAACTTCAGAAAATCACAGTTAAATCCACAAAAATTGGAAAGACCTCAAACAACTTGCAACTGACACTATGACAGACAGACTACACACGAAAAATACGAAATCAAACAAACTGTCACTTTTGGCTCCCCCGAACCGACTCTAAAACACTAAGGCTGACACAATTCAAAAACGGACTCCAGCCGTGGGTTGCCTCCCACGAAGCGCTCTTTTATTAACGTCCTTGAGCTAGACGATACCTGGACGGTATTAGGAGACATCCCAACTCAGATTCTCCTTAATGCTAGCATCGGAGTTCATAAAGTAGAGCTTCGGGGCTTCTCCGGTGAGCATGAATGTCTTCCCGTTCGCGTGTAAGAGCTTGGTACGTCCGTCGGGATGGTGGTCAGTGATCTTGAATGGTCCGAACAGTTCTGTCAAAGGATCATCTTCTACAAGGAAGACAGTGGATGGAATGAGAATGATCGGCTCCTTCTTCTCTTTAACCTTCGGCTTGATATCACCAGGATCGGTGATCGTAGGTATTTCCTTAGGAGATGCTTTTGGCGCCGGTAGCTTGGAACGAATTGGTGGTGCAGCTGGCTCGGTAGAATGTGGCGGCACAATTGGTTTCCAGACCATGTGAGTCTTCGTCTTCTTGTTCTTTCCCCAAGGTCTGCTAGGTTTTGTGCTCGGTGGCTTAGAAGAGGCTTTCAGTTCCTTCTTCTTTGGTAGCTTTTGAGGAGCAGATTTCGGTTTCTGCTTGGTAATCTGTCCAGCACCTGCAACAGCAATTGATCTAGGCACACTAGAAGACAAATCAGTAATGAAGTTGACCAAAGTCAACTCCACAGTTTCAACAGCTAAACAATGAAATTCTTCATTCTTAGGATTATATTTCATTCCGTCTTTAAGGCGGAACGTGACCGTTTCTTTACCAACTCTCAAAGTTAAAGAACCATTTGGAACGTTAATTTGCATCCCAGTAGTAGCCATGAAAGGTCATCCTATGAGAATGGTAGAATTATCCTTACTAATGTCAATGATCACATAGTCAGCTAAGAACATGAAAGGACCACATTTAGTAACAACGTCTTTGATTTCTCCCCTAGGGGTTTTAAGTGATCTA
Source organism: Linum lewisii (assembly GCA_034768395.1). Classification (NCBI taxonomy): domain Eukaryota; kingdom Viridiplantae; phylum Streptophyta; class Magnoliopsida; order Malpighiales; family Linaceae; genus Linum; species Linum lewisii. The sequence goes on along the minus strand of CM068304.1, from coordinate 29,575,442 downwards.
TCAGCAAAGACAAGTTGCATACTAGGCGGTTCAAGTTCTCCTAGGTTTAATTTTTCATATAGACTCATAGGCATAACATTAACAGACGCGCCAAGATCAACCAAACAACGTTCTATCATTAATGACAAGAGGTAGAGTGAAAGAACCATGATCAGAGCACTTAGCTGGATATGGAGAGGAAGGTTTCTTGCTACGAGCATCAGGATATCCTTCTTTATTCCCCTTCATGCCAGTCTCGATCCTTGCATTCGGCAGCAATGCTCTTGGAAAAGGAGGCTTCACGACGTACGGTGCAAGAGGAGGATCATCCTCCTTAGGCGCCACTTTTAGTGTTTCCTTCTTCTCTGGAGATTCAGCGATCCTGCGTAAAATAGAACAAGCATCAGTAGATAAGCTTGTAAACTTTTTAACAGATACCATCTTGGCTTGCTCCTTTCTCAGATTCGGCTCTGTCTGGCTCGGAAGTTGGCCAAATGGTCGACTAGATGCTAGCATGCTCGAGATGTTGTTCACAACTTGCTCAATTCTTTGTCCGGCTGTTATCTGTTCTTGATTGAGAAGAGCTTGAGCTTTAAACTGACTGTCATGATCATCGAGTCTAATGATGATCTGACTAAGCTTCTTGTCCAGGTCACTGACGTTGTTTTCCTTCTGGTATTGTTGTCCTGGATAGGTGTTATTCAAATATTGATTCTGGCGATTGCCAGGAGCAGTTCCATAGTTACCCGGATTGCGGTGCGGCGGCTGGTAGACACCTGCTGGCGGATGGTTAGGCTTCTGATCCTGAGTTGGACCAGCTGGGCGGTTATTCTTGTTCTGGTTATAGTTGGCTCCAGCATTGTAGGGAGGTCTGTCTTGATAGTTCTCTTGCTGCCTGAAGTTGCGGTAGCCAGCATAACCATTCTGATTATTAATGAAGCCCAGTTGAACGAAATTTACCTCTTCTGCGGACCAGACTTCTGTCTTACCAAAATTCTGGCATCGGCCTCCATTATGTGCGCAAGCTCCACACCACTCGCAGTCGGCAACATAGACAGAAGCTGCCGGCGGTTTAACTAGTGTGGTAGACTTCTTCAAATGCTTCTCTACTTCGGCCTTGATAGCTGCTTCGAGATCGATCTTGCACCTTGATCCTTCAGATTGCCGTTCCCAGTTCCTTGATTTGGAAGCACAGTTTGCGAAGTGAAGAAGAGCAGCTTCAGGTGTGAGCGTAGTGCAATCCCCTTCAGCTAGGGAATTGACCCACTTGGCAAATTCTTCTCGAATACCTCGAGCAAAGATTTTAGCTAACTGCCTCTGCTCGAATCCATGATGAGGACAGTTGTAGAGAAGTTCTTGGAATCGATTCCAAGAATCGTATAAGCTTTCTCCTTCTTCCTGGGAGAATCTGGCAATGCTGTCCTTGATGGCTGTTGTTCTGGAAGGAGGAAAATATTCTTCAACGAAGTCCTGAGCCAGAGTATCCCAATCAATGTAATATCTAGGTGGTTTTCCAGTAAGCCACCTCTTAGCAGCGCCTTTCAGAGAGAACGGGAAAGATCTCAAGCAAAGAGTATTCTTGTCGAGGTTTCCGTTCTTGAAAGTGCTGCAGAGATCAAGGAAATCCGCAAGATGAGTGCACGGATTGTCTAAGGGCCTGCCTTCCAACTTTAGATCCCTAGAGATCATAGTCAAGAATGGAATCTTGATCTCATAGTCAGGATCTCCTTCAATGCGCGGTACGGCAATGGCAGATCGAACGCTAGTCGCGCTCGGCTTGTTCTAATCAGCTAAACTTTTCTGTGCAGGCGGCGGTGGTGGATTTCCGCCTGGTGGTGGTGGTGGTGGTAATTGATCAGTCATGGTAGGAGATGGAGGAGGTGAAAGTGACTCGGTGTATGAAACGGATGTAGGTGACGGTAAAGGTGAAGATGAGGGACTCTCCTTCAGTTCCTCAATCTTAATCGGAGTGATGGATGGAGGTGGATTGGTTCTGCCTCTCCTTGGAATCTGTGATTGTCCAGGTGGAGCAGAACTGCTTGGTCTCTCTATACTCTTAGCCTTGTCGGTTTGAGAGCGAGTCCAAGGGCGGCGATGCATACACCTGTGAACAACCTACAAATAACAAAAACCAGTGTAAAATCGAAGTGGGTGGAAAAGTGAAAGATGGAAAGTAGAAGAATAAATTGCCAGTTCTTCTTTCAAACAATCAAAAGAAGTCCCCGGCAACGGCGCCAATTTGGTGAACCTAAGATTGTTGTTCGGGTTCAACCAAATAACTAACAAAGCTAACAAGCTAGGGTAAATCGTATTCCACGGGCCTTCTAATGATTGACTACTCAAATGAGCTAGCAAACTACTCAGGTTTAAGCACTTCGTGCGTGGTGTGAGTTCCACGACTTCTAATTATAAGAAATGCAGAGAAATTAAAAATTGAAACTAAGAACAGAATGGAAATTGGTTGATTAAAACAGAGATGACAAACGAACTTAGACTTTGAATCCCCCTTCGTTCCCAGAGCATTGGCAATCAACAGATCAGCGGATTTCGATTCTCATTCAATCAATTCTAAGACACCACCATAACTCCTTACCCTTAGGTTTAAGACCGGCGAACGTTCGCTCTATCCGTTCTAGCTACCAAGATTAATTAGTCGCCCGGGTACGGTCGCCTCTCGCAACGACTTAACTTAACTGGTGGAATTACTACCGATTTATGAGTTACTCTTGCAGTGGATTAACCCTAACCGGTTCCTACGAAAGGCACGCTCCAATTATAAGGTTAATTGTTTGATTTGATGTTTTAAAGTAAGGCGAGCATTCGCTTCTATCCTTAGCTTAACAAGAATCTAATCTAGGTGATCAATCCAGACAAGAAACATGAACAATGAAGAACAAATCAAACATGAAAGAGAAACTGATTGAACTTCGAATCTAATCACCGCCGATCCGTGACCGCTTTAAAGCCCTAGGTCACTTAGGGTTCATCTAGTCTAAGCTCTAAGAGTTTAGCTACTCATGTTTATCACAAAAGAATCAAAGACAAAGAAAGAGTTCATCATACAGAGGAAGAACAGAAAAGAATCTGAAAAACCTAATTAAGACGACTCTGGCAGACTTCGATCTTCGGTAAACTGCAATCCTAGCTCCGAGTCTTCGAGATGGAAGGGATGGCGTCACGATCTCTTTCCGGATCTTCGGACTCTAAACTCTCTGCTTCAGAACTTGAGAGAATTCTGAAGTTCGGTATTAGTCGGTAATTATGATGTGTGAAAAGGTATATTTGATTTTTGCCGCCGGTTAAGTATTTATACTTAACCCTAATACCCGCCGATTTAGCCTGATATTTTCGCCAAAAATATTGAAGGATTTTCGGCAAAAATTCCTTTGTAAATGGATGGTTCGCCGGCTGCTTTTCTCTTGTGATATTTGGATCAATTGTTCACAGTGAAAACTTAGGGTTTTTGCCGAAAACTTCCTAACGGGCCAAGGTAACACAAATGGCATGAGATAGGTCAATCGATTGAATATTCGCTATTCTACCCTAAAAACCATGTCGTAAGCAAGGAAATGTCGCTTAAATGAGGCTGATAATCACGTCAAATCAAGTGTCATCAAACCTACAAAGAGATAGTTACAAGACTAGAAACAAAAACTCTATACAAGTCTCAAAATTTTTGAGCAATCACTTGAACTTCTGGCAAAAGCTCCTAAATCCCACTTAATTTGCTCTATGCAATCATTTACTTCACTGTCCTTGTTTGCAAACACCTTCGCGTTTCTGCTTCTCCATACAGTGTTAACAATTAAAGTCCATTTCAACTTCTTTACCTTGGCAACAGTGCTCCCATCACCCCAGCTTATTGCTTTAGTGTGCACCTCTTCCCACTCTGTGATGCCCCATAGTTCCGGAAGGAGAGCCTCCAACAGCCTCTGGGTAAACACACACTCATAAAAAAGATGCTCAGCTGTCTCTTCACTGCTATTACACAGCACACAATCCATCTCCACGTTACTATCCCATTTTCCCACCCTGTCCTTAGTCATGATCCTTTGAATCATGACCAACCAGGCCACAAAACTGAACCTGGGGATGGTAAACCCACTCCATACCAGTCTGTGGCAAGGTACCTCAGGGAGTTTAGGCCTTATAGTTTCCCAAATCACCCTAGGTCTTAGCTTTTGCACTACCTGCCCATTCTAGCAAAAGCATCCATCATTATCCACAGTCATATACTCTCTAACAATCGGCCTTAATTTCATCAATCGTTTCCAAATCCAAGAACCATTATCAGCTCTCACTTCCCACATGCTCTTACTTTTCAATCTGTACTTTAATATCCAGGCGATCCATAACGAGCCTCCTCTAATAAACAGGTTCCACAGGTGTTTAGCAGCATTTGCAATATTCCATCATTGAATGTCCCTAACACCTGCTCCCCCCTCTGCAACAGGTAAGGCAATGTGCTTCCAAGCAATCTTTGCTTTGCCTCCATCCACTTTACCCCAAAGGAACCTACTACAAGCTTTTTCTATATCAATCATAAGGCTCTTTGGCAACAAGAATACAGTTAACCAATACTGCAGAATACCCCCAATAACCGATGTTACCAGCTGTAGTCTACCAGCATAGGACAGAAACTTTGTTTTCCAATAAGAGATCCTAGCTGTAATTCTGTCCAGAAGAGCTTTACATTCTGCTTTCTTATGCTTACCTGCATTCAAGGGTATACCAAGATAACGGAAAGGCAAATCCCCCAGTTTGAATCCACTAGCTCTCTTAATAGCTTCTAGGTCTGCACTTGAAACACCAGCATAGTATAATTCACTCTTTTCAGGGTTACTCTGCAGACCTGAGATTCTGTGAAATCGATCAAGAATAGCCATAATACCTCTTACTGACCTCTGATTACCCTTAGAAAAGATAAGGAGGTAGTCAGCAAACGCCAGGTGAGACATCAAGTTCTTACACTGACGGTGGAAATCAAACACCCCTTCTCTCACTCCCTGATCAAGCATCCTACTCAGAACTTCCATTGCAACCTCAAATAGGTAAGGCGATATTGGATCACCCTGGCGCAGTCCTTTGCAAGCATTAAAGTTACCACAAAGTGTTCCGTTCAGATTGATTGTAAGCATAGTCGATTTCAAAAAAACTTCAATCCATCTCACAAAAAGAATAGGGAAACCCATAGCTGTAAGCACTTTAATCAGAAAAAACCCAACTAACACTATCAAAGGCCTTCATTAAGTCAACCTTCATAGCAATTCTAGGGAGATATTCTTCACTTTATAAGTTCTCAGCAACTCGTGAGCCAACAAAATGTTATCACTGATGAACCTTTGCTTAATAAACGCTGACTGAGATGAACTAATTAACCCAGGCAATACAGTTCTCATTCTATTTGTAATAACCTTCGAGATAATCTTATATATTACGTTGCAACACGAGATGGGCCTATAATCTTTGATGTCACAAGCATTAGTCCTCTTTGGAATCAAAGTCAAGATGACTGAGTTAACAAAAGAAGGAATCTTACCTGTGCTAAAGAAGTATAGCACCACATCCATCACATCCCTCCCAACGATGTTCCAGTGCTTCTTGTAGAAAGAAACTGGGAACCCGTCTGGTCCAGGGGCCTTATCCCCTGACATACTTTTGATAGCCTCCATTATCTCTTTTTCTGTAACATCTTGGATCAAAGCATCCCCTTGAGAGCTTGTGAGCTTTTTATTCACAAACCCTAACCGAAAAGTACTACAAACACTATACTAAATAGGGGTAAACGTGGAGAACCGAATCTCGTATCCTCATCTCCCTTACAGGTAAGGTGTCTGATTCAACTCAAACTAGTTCAACACTCAAAAAACAAGAAGAAAATAAAAAAAGTAAGGCACTTCAACTCTAGCATCCTCATCTCCCTCATTTCATGAGGTGTCTAAATCAGCTGAAGTCAAGACAACTGTAATCTAGTATTGGCTTCAAACTATATCACATCAGCAAGTTCTTTAGCTCTTCTTGTACTACCGCCAACATTTCAATTACACTATTCATACCAAATATTTGCATAAATTTCTCTCCACGGAACTCGATCATTCTGACTGAGATGAAGCAGGCTACTCACCTTTGCAACATCCTTTTCCCAGCTATTATCCCTCCAACTCCCAATTTTTCATATGAAATTGATCTCATTAACATAATCACACTCATGAAAGCGATAATTAGCCTTAGGAGTCCCATTCGTTTGGGAGTTGTACAAAATCGTCCCATTTGTATGAAAAAAACCAATCAATCCCATACGTTTAAGAATCATCAAAATCATCTTATCAACAACTTTTTTTACCGAATCGCCTTGTTGGCATGTCAAGTCAGCAAAAAAAAGTACCTGTGGAAGGTCCAATTCAGTTGTACTAACCTAATCGACCATGTATTGAACCTAACCAAGCCAACCCAAATCTCGAAAAACCAGACTAAAAGTCGATTAAGTTGGTGTAGGGTTCAATAAATGACCGATTAGGTTAGTGGAGCTAAGTTGGACCTTCCACGTGTACTTTTTTGCTGACTTGACATGCTGACAGGACGAATCAGTTGAAAAAGTGGTCGGATGGGATGATTTTGTACGATTCTTTAATGTATGGGAATGATGTTTTTTTTTCATACGAATGGGACTCCTCATGCTAATTACCCCTCCTGGAAGATATGATTTATTTCATCCATCCCCTACTAACAAAATAAGCAGCTATGATTTATTTCATCCATCCCCTACCGACAAAATAAGCAGCTGATATCTACCACCAGCCCCTAGTGAGCCATGTTAGTTCTACAAACAAGTTTTTTCCAAACCGCCGTCCAGATGATAAACGAATGTTTGGGGATGATGAGATTCCCCCATACCAATTGATACCAATCCACAACACCTACTTTATCTCTCAGAGAATCCCAAACTGCAGTCACAGAGTATCTAGCCATTACCTTACCATCCCACTGAAATGTACCATTCTGGACAGATATATGAGGTTGAATAGCAGCTCTAATTTTCAAAATTCTCCTCCATATCCATAAGTGATAAAGTTGTCCCTTACAACTCCATATAGACCCCTGCTGATGTGATCCTCCATAGCTGCCCCAATGCCAACAGGTACTCATACACTCCACCAGGGTCTCCGGCCAAGGGAAGAACCCTAGGGACATACAAGAAGCGTGTGAGGCCAAGGAAAGCTCTCCAACACATCATGAGGCCTAGGTACGTGACCAAGTATAGGCTCAGGCCCCCACCAGCAGCCAAGAAATCTAGGATTTCAGTCAGGCCACCCTAGCATGGATGCCAGTCAAGGCATCCAATCCGAGCCCCGAACCAGACCGAAGGCTGAGCCTAATGGGCCTAATAGGCCCTGGACCGATCCTCACGAGACTCGGAGGAACTGACCACCCCTGGGATCCTCTGGAAGCATTCCCGGAGTACAAGAAATGAAGGACACAAGAATACCTGGCCAGAAGAGGATGGCACCCGAAGACAGGCCCCGGAGCGAGCCCTGGATTGGGCCAAATGCAAGATATGAGCTCCAGGCCAATTGCCACGAGCCCTAGACCAGCCCCAACCCTTGAAGACCCTCTGAGGATATTCCTGAAGACTTGGCCAAAGCAGAATGCAGAAGGCCGAGTCCTGAGCCAGCCCCGGGTCCAGGCCCGGCGCCAGGTGCCACAGAGGAGCACTTTGAGCCGAGCCACCAAATGGCTCGGGCCTTTTGGGAAATTCCAGTTGCCCTGGATGTCTTGAAGCCTCAGGAACACGCTTCAACAAACGGTGTTGCATTTGGAGGAGAAATGAAGGAGGAGCCACATAAGGAATGCTCATACACGATCTGGGTCCATACATGCAATCCTACCGAGCCAAGGCTCTCATCCGAGCATGAATACTTGCTGCCACATCCAGAAGAACACGGGCCTAAGTGATGCTAGTACTAGGACACGAGAAGGAGGCCTAATCCAGCCCAAGACTTGCCCGACTGTCACAGATGTTGCCCGGATTAGGGTTTTTGCCCGGTGATGAACCTCAAGTCGTTGTTTGGGTTCAAACAAATAAACTACTAAAGCTAAGAAAAGGCTATAGCAGATCGTATTCCAGGGGTTTCCTCTACTTCTTTACTCAAAGGTGTTGACAGTTTTTATTCAAGATTAAACACGTGGTGCGTGGTGTGAGTTCCACGACTTCTATACTAAAACGCAAAGATAAGAAAAAAAAATGAAGATTAAAACGAAGAAAGATTGAAGATTGATTAATTGACTAGAAAGATGACAGACAAGCTTAGACTTCGAATTCCCCTTAGATCACCAAGGCAACAGCAGTCACAGACCAGCGATTTTCGATTCTAGTTCATTCATTTCATAGACACCATCATAACTCCTGACCCTTAGGTTTAAGACTGGCGAACGTTCGCTCTATCCGATCTAGCTACCACGATTAATTAGCCGCCCGGGTACGGTCGCCTCTCGCAACGACTTAACTTAACTAGTGCAAATTCTAGTGATTAATGAGTTACTCTAGCAATCGATCAACCCTAATCGGTTCCTACGAAAGGCACGCTCCAATTATAAGGTTGATTGTTCGATTTGGTGTTTCAAAGTAAGGCGAGCGTTCGCTTCTATCCTTAGCTTAACAAGAATCTAATCTAGGTGGCCAAACCAGACAAGAAACACAGAAAACGAAGAACAAACCAAACATGAATGATGAAACTGAATGAATTTCGAATCTAATCACCGCCGATCCGTGACCGCTTTAAGCCCTGGGTCACTTAGGGTTCATCTAATCTAAGCTACACGAGTTTATCTACTCATATTTAATACAGAAGAATCGAAGACAGACAAGAAATAGATCTCAGATAGGAAGACAGAGAAGAACTGCAAAACCTAATTTCGATGCTTCCTGGCAGCTCAAATCTGCTGGATTTTCAACTCCTAGCACTGGCTCTCCGAGATGGATGGATGGCGTCACGATCCGTTCCTGCTCCTCGAACCCTATCTACTCATCCTGTTTCTCTCTCTGTTGTCGTTTGTGTGTGTGTTCAGTTGTAAAAGAGTCATCCTTGATATTAGCCGCCGAGTTCTCTATTTATATCAACCCGATATTTTTCTGATTTCAACTGGGATTTTCGCCAAAAATAATAGAGTGATTTCGGCGAAAACTTCTTCATACTCGGGGCAGTGAATTCCTTCTTACATTTTCGGTGAAAACCCTAGGGTATTTTCGCCGAAAATACATGTGTAAATGAGGCAGGGGTTTTCTTTGACTTCAGTGATTTCTCGGGTTGATTTATGTGTGATTCTTCGGGGTTCCAACATCTAAGACACGTCCTTGGCTACCGTATTCGATGGCAAAAACCTGTGCTAACATAAAAACACTAGAAAACCATCAAATAGACCCGAAACGGGCCAAGGTAACACAAATGGCACGAGATGGGGCAATCGATTGACTATTCATTATTCTACCCTAAAAACCATGTCTTAAGCAAAGAAATGTCGCTTAAATGAGGCTGATAATCACGTCAAATCGAGTGTCATCAAATACCCCACACTTAAGCTTTTGCTTGTCCTCAAGCAAACTGGATTGAATCACACTCAAATTCATGAATGACATGAGATTAACATAGATTCAATTCTAACAATTTGGTTTAGACTGTTCCACGTAGAAAGAGTGACCTACACATGCAAGAATATCAACCAAACAAGTTTCCGATCATACTGATTTCTGCACACTTCCAGTAGTGGTTTTAACAAAGATTGTTTCCCAGCAAAACAATTAATCATGATTAACCGACTACGATAACACCAATTCTAATCAAAATGACTTTAAGCTCTAGCCATGATGTGAACGCGGAGGCAGGAAAAATGACGTGGCTATCGACTCGACTTCATCCGCTTCTAGATCTGTACGTTACACGTTCTAGCTAGGACCGATTTAAACAACAATTTCTTTCAAGATTCAAACTTTCTTTAATTTATTTACTGCATACTAGTGCTCGATACCAAACACTTCACTTAGGTGTTGGACCTGCCTAGCTCACAGTATTCGTGCCTTTTGCTAGTGCTCAACCCGAACACTTCACTTAGGTGTCGGGCTTGCCTAGCTTTATTTTCAGCACTTTAAAGAACTTAGCATTGATTTGATTCACTCAATCACTTGATTTCACCATTTAGCCACTTAATCCTAGCTAGTTATAACTTTTTACACAAGATTTCGAATTGGATTTCCGTCTAATCTCAAGCCACAATCACAGGTGATCAAATATGGAGTGAAAACATGGAAGAAGCTAGCATTTATCATCATAGAACGGTGTTATCGGGCTTTGTTGTTAACAAGTTAATTGATTCAATTAATTCCAGTTCCAACTACAGAAGTGATTTATGATCTGTTCTGACCTAGACCCATTTAATATCAGTTCTGACACATTGGTTACAGGTTCTAAGTGGAACATTCTAGACGTCATTGTTCAAAATTGAAGTCAATTTAACATCCAAAGTCAAGAATTGAGCAATTCGATGCTAGAGAACTGGACAGGAATCACGAGGCACACACAAAGATATAGGCAATCAAGATCATTCATGGTTATCTAACACCCTACCCCACACTTGAACTGTTCTGTGTCCTCACAGGACTAACTAGAGTAGAGATATACGAAGAACCTGGAAGGTGATGGTCGGTGTAGTGGATGAACACGGAGAGTCCGGAGCGGAGCAGAGCTACTCAAAATCCTACAAAACACAAACAACAAAAAGATCAAAAGGACACCGGGACAAGTGTCCCGGATCCCCACAGAATAAAATTGGGTCGAGACCTAAAAAGAAGAAAGAAAAGAAAGGAAAAAGATAGAAACAACCTGATCACTGTTCCGCAGGAGGAGGTGGAGGTGCAGTGGGAATGGAGGAAATGGCGAACCTCTGCTCCATCTGCTGTCGCCATGCGAGCTCGTCCTTGTGTCTGGCTGACTGGTCGGCCATGAATTGATGTAGAGTGGACCAACGCTCGTTCTGAGTGTCCTCATGTGCTACTCGGTCCTTTGGCCATTGCAACGAACCAGCCGAGCAGTCTAGCTGCCATTTCTCAATACGCGCCAGCCTTTCATTCATCTCCGCGGTGATTTGCGCTCGCGACGGTGGGCAGTCAACTGGCTAGTTCGTGCGATGAGGGAGCGATGTGCAATGCTCAATAGTCTCTGAAAGGTCGATGCGCCGTGCTAATGCAAGTTCAACGCCTATATGCTCAATCGGGATGCGAGGAATATCGGGGCCGCATTTATCACCGAGCTGGAGGTTGTCGATCAGAATAGAAATGAAGGGGCCTCCTGGAAGCTCAGTAGGAAGCTTCTTGGCGGTAGTGCGCTTGTGAAAGAATCGTGCAAGCCACCAGCCGGGGTGCAGGTTGGCATCCTCCTCTAAAGCACGGAATAATACGAGCTCCTCCAGAGAAACGTGGTCGCGGCTCGTCTTGCTGCAAAAACACAGAGATTGCACCCAAACATAATGCAAGAATTTAAGAACAGGGTGAAAGATGTCACCGACCGTGGGGTGGACGATAGGTGAGCTTTCATCTTCGCAGCATGCCCATTTCCACACATCCGGGTAAGGAGCACTTGTGATGGAGTATGTGTCCTCAAAGCCAGCTAATGGGGTATCGAAATTGACGTGCGGATCCAGCAAGCGGCCGAACTCGCGAAGGGACTTCTCATGAAGAACACCACCGAGGTGAAAGGAAACGAATTTCTGCTCACGAAAGGGCTTCGGGGTGAGGCGCCGAAATGAACTCCAGAACTCCTGGAGGGCGACAAGCGGGTATGGGGATCCATGAGTGGTCAGCACTCGCAATCCGGCTTTATTAAGAGCGGTGTCAATTGTCGAGTGCCAAGCCGGATTGTGCGCTTTGAGACTGTCAAGAGACAGAACTGCCACCTTAGCCGGAGGGATGTCTTTGATCTTCAGAAAGACCTCGAGCTGGTGCGGCTCCAGGGCGGCGATGAAAGGATGCACGGCCCCATTGGCAGGTGTAGAAATAGAGGAAATGGGAGTCGCAGGGGTAGGTGCATCCTCGGGAATGATGGCCACAGCCGTCAATTTCTGTGCAGCTGGTGCCGGCCGTCGAGAAGGTGGTGTCCTGCTCTGGCGAGCTGAGGATCGCTGTGCTCTATCTGCACTGGTAGTCTTAAAACGCTTGGGAGCCCTGTAAAACACAACTCAGAGATGACCAGCATTAGATGACAAGACTCTTACCCCACACTTAAGTTGACAAGTTGGGGCACTAAGTAACCGAGTGCTCATAGAATCAAGATATATCATTGAATAACTGTCAAGTCATTAGGCAAGCATGAATAACGGAATGATTCATTACTACGATTACACAGACAACAAGGCACAAGTCCTAAAAGGTCACAAAAACAATATCAGAACCTAGCCAATTGATACCGACAAAGCAGTCAAGAAGAATGAGGGAGAACCGAAAAGTCAACTATGGTCAACCGTGCCGAAATCCGAAAGTCAAAAATCCAAAAGATGCACAATCAAAGGCTGAACAACTAACCGTGAAGACATGAGTCGAGAAAACGATTGGAAATCCACGAAAACGATGAAAAACTTGAAAACGAGGTCGGCTGGAATCAGAGCTGAAAAACGCTAGTTCTAGGGTTTGGAACAGGGGCTAGGGACGGAGGTTGGCTACTGCTGAGTGGGGGCCGCGGTGAAAGGGCAGTCGTCGGTTAAGGAGACGGCGGGCCGAAGGTTTCGATGGAGGCGGCGAGCAGACAAGGAGAGTTTGGGTGGTGAAATTTTTGGAATGGGGGGGGGGCGAAAATAGGAGGCCGAGACCCGGTTAAATAGGCGTTTGGGAACTCAGGATTTTCGGCGAAGACGAAGGGAGATTTTCGGCAAAACTTTTAGATAGGTGGAACAGGGGTATTTGAACAAGAATTTTCGACGAAAAGAAAGGAAGATTTTCGGTGAAAATTGTAGTGAAAATGGAGGCAAAATTCTCGGCGAAGGGCTTGGTGGTTTTCGGTCCGAAAATGCTGAACAGGAGGATCAGGTCGAGGTTGATCAAACGTTTTTGGCAAAAATAATGACACAGTTTCGCCGAAAACTTATTTGAAGATGGCGGCAGGGTTTTTTTTTTTAACGATGGGGTTTTTTAAAACAAAACGACTCAAAAATGAAAATAAACTGATTCCAGCCGTGGGTTGCCTTTCACGAAGCGCTCTTGTTTAACGTCCGTGAGCCAGATGATACCTGGATTCGTGTCAGGATTCCAAAACGAGGTAGTGCACGTCTATGGAGGATACGGCTAACCCTTGCAGGTACTTCTTAAGCCTATGCCCGTTAACCACAAACGGCTCTTGATCGTGCAGTTTAATGTAGACGCTGCCTAAGGGTGTCTGTCGGACCACGGTATAAGGGCCAGACCATCGAGATTTCAACTTACCCGGAAAGAGCTTTAATCGAGAATTATATAAGAGCACTTCCTCTCCCGGGTAGAACTGCTTGATCGTCTTCAACTGAGAGTCATGAATTTTCTTGGTGCGTTCTTTGTATAGCTTTGTGCTCTCATAAGCGTGGAGACGGTGCTCCTCAAGCTCAGCGATCTGGTCATGGCGGTTATTACCTGCTACTGCATAGCTCATATTCAACTCTTTGTTAGCCCAGAATGCCTTGTGCTCAAGCTCAACTGGTAAATGACATGACTTGCCATAGACCAGCTGATACGGTGAGGTACCGATGGGAGTCTTGTAGGCAGTTCGATATGCCCATAAGGCATCATTGAGCTTAGATGACCAGTCCTTGCGAGACCGGCCAACTGTCCTATCAAGAATCCGCTTGAGCTCACGATTCGTCACTTCCGCTTGACCATTCGCTTGAGGATGATAAGCCGTGGACATTCGGTGGGTGACGCCAAAGCGTTTGCACACCCGGTCGAATTGTCCGTGGAAGTGGGTTCCCCTATCGCTTATTATGAAGCGCGGTGAACCAAAACGCGTGAAAAGACGGGTAAGGAACCGACCCACCACTCTAGAATCATTAGTGGGTAAAGCTTCAGCCTCAGCCCACTTAGAAATGTAATCAACGGCTACAAGAATGTACTTGTTTCCGTTGGAGGGTGTGAACGGACCCATAAAATCAATCCCCCAAACATCAAAAATTTCAACGGTTAAAGAAACAATTTGGGGCATCTCATTACGGTTGGAAATGTTACCTGATCGCTGGCATGCATCACAACGTCGAGCATAAACATCGCAATCACTAAAAATTGAGGGCCAGTAGAAACCTGTTTCGAGTACCTTTCTCGCCGTGCGGTTGCCTCCGAAGTGTCCTCCGAACTGTCCTTCATGGCACTTACGCATGATGTCTGCAGCTTTAGTGTAAGAGACACATCTCCGGATCATCCCGTCAAGACTGATGCGGTATAAGAAAGGCTCATCCCAGAAGTATGACTTGGCTTCTTTAAAGAGCTTTTTGCGTGCATTGAAATCCAGTTCAGGAGGTACAATGCCGTGTGAGAGATAGTTAGCCAGAGTTGCATACCAAGGCTCATCTGAATCGGCGGCATTACTCAGATCTTGAGCGTGAGGAATTGCCCAGGGCTCAATAGCTATGTTGTTAACCTGTTCAAATGTCTCAACACGCAACAGCTCGTCAGGGAACGAATAATTGATAGGGGTAGTAGACTTACCTGTTTGTGATTCCTCGAGGCGAGAAAGATGATCTGCTGCAAAGTTCTCTGCTCCTTTCTTGTCTTTAATTTCTATGTCGAACTCTTGGAGGAGAAGGATCCATCGGATGAGACGCGGCTTTGAATCCTGCTTGGCTAATAAATGGCGCAGAGCAGCATGATTTGTGTAGACAATGGTATGTGAAAGAACTAGATACTGTCTAAACTTATCAAAGGAGAAAACGATAGCTAGAAGCTCTTTCTCCGTAGTAGTGTAGTTCCTCTGAGCATCATTTAGTGTCTTGCTCGCAAAGTAGATAGGATGAAATCTCTTCTCCTTCCTCTGACCCAGAACCGCGCCAACGGCAAAATCACTAGCATCGCACATGATCTCGAATGGAAGATTCCAATCTGGTGCTGTAAGAATCGGTGCGGTGGTCAGTTGAGTCTTCAAGGTCTCGAAAGCTTCAAGACACGCTTTATCAAAGACGAAGGGAACATCTTTTTCAAGCAGCTTCGTCATCGGAAGAGTGATTTTGGAGAAGTCTTGGATGAATCTCCAGTAGAATCCAACATGACCGAGGAAGCTTCGAACTGTCTTGACTGAGGTCGGCGGCGGTAGGCTGGCGATGGTTTAAAGCTTGGCCCGATCGACTTCTATACCGGTCTTAGAAATTCTGTGTCCAAACCAATGCCTACGGTAACCATGAAGTGACATTTCTCCCAACTTAGAGCCAAGTTAGTTTCCTCACAACGAGCTAGCACCTTGTCCAGATTAGCCAAGCACTTTGAAAATGAATCTCCATAGACGGAGAAGTTATCCATGAACACCTCTACCACATTCTCGACCAGATCTCCAAATATTGCAAGCATGCATCTCTGAAAAGTAGCGGGAGCATTACATAGACCAAAAGGAATACGACGATAAGCAAACGTACCGAACGGGCATGTGAAGGTCGTCTTCTCTTGATCAGCAAGCTCGATGGGGATCTGAAAGTAACCGGACATCCCGTCTAAGAAGCAGTAGTATTCATGACCAGCCAATCGTTCAAGCATCTGATCGATGAACGGCAGTGGGAAGTGATCCTTCTTGGTGGCATCATTTAGTCGTCGATAATCGATGCAGACTCTCCATCCTGTAACTGTTCGGGTGGGAATGAGTTCACCCTTTGGATTAGGGATGACTGTGATTTCTCCTTTCTTTGGAACGACTTGAGTCGGGCTGACCCAAGGACTGTCGGCAATAGGATAGATGATACCGGCATCTAGAAGCTTGAGCACTTCTTTCTTTACAACTTCCTGCATCAGAGGGTTAAGTCGGCGTTGGGGTTGTCTAACTGGTTTGAATTCTTCATCAACAACTATCCGATGTTTGCAGAAGGTTTCAGAGATGCCTCTGATGTCCGCCAACTGCCAGGCAATAGCTCGGACATGCTTCTTGAGTAGTCTGATCAGTTGCTCTTTCTGTTCGGGAGATAGATGCGCATTGATGATGACAGGTAACTGGCAGTCCTCTCCCAGAAATGCGTACTCTAAGTGGTCAGGCAGCTCCTTCAGAGTGAGTTCTGGCGGATTCTCATATGAAGTAGTAATCCGACTCGATGCTGGCTCGATATGGGTAGGCGTAGTGATGGGTGTGAATGTCGCCTTTTGTTCATCTAGCTCATCTTGCCATAAGCACTGCTCTGGGTCGTCTAACGCATTATCAATCCCTGAAATCAAACACAACTCTAGCGGATCACTAGATAAAGCATTAGTAAAGGAGTCGGCCGAGGCCGACTCTAAGGGATCAACAGCATAGCATTATCATCTTGAGCAATAGAATATCTCATGCTATCTTTAATGCAGAATGCAACACTCTCTTGACCTACACTTAAAGTTAATAAGCCTTGTTTGCAATTTATATTCACACCAGCAGTTGCTAAGAAAGGTCGACCTAGGATAAGTGTTCCGTCTAACTCACGAGTATCTAAAACAACAAAATCTGCCAGTATAGTAAACAGACCACAGCAAACAGTTACATCTTCTATTATACCTCTAGGCCGTTTGACAGACCTATCGGCTAAAACGAGATGCAGAGTAATCGGTTTTAATTGCCCTAGATTCAGCTTTTCATAAAGATAGACAGGCATAACATTATTAGAAGCACCAGAATCAACCAGGCTGCGATCAATTTGAATGCCATTAATAATGCACGGTAATGTAAAAGAACCGGGATCAGGACACTTAGCTGGGGGTGGTGGCGGCTGTCGAATGGGAGATGGCGCACCTAGAATAGACACGCATTCATTAGTGAGCATGATAGAGTACACCTCACCACTCTTCACTTTCTTCACTAGGTCTTTAAAGAACTTCCCAAGTGGTGGTATAATCTCTACAGGGTCTGTCACTGGTATCTTGATTTTTGTAGTCTTAAGAACATTGTACCATTTCTTATACTGAGTGTCGTGATCCTTGGCTTTGCTCCTTGCAGCTTTTGGAAAAGGAATCCTAGGTACATATGGCGCCAAGACAGGTTCAGGGGCCGTCTTGGGTGGCGGAGGAGGAGCAGGTGCTTCTTCTTCCTCTTCTGTGATATCTTCTATTTCTGGCATATCCATGGCAGCACTAGTGTCTGGTATCATGTCAGGTTCCGGAGCTTTTGGATCAGTTGTTTGCTTGCCACTCCTAGTGGTAATAGCTTGAGCGTGTTCGCTCCTTGTATCAGAATCTGCTTGAAATGCTTCTGGATTACGGAGAGGATTGCTAGTAAAAGTTTCGCCATATTGAGTACTGCATCCTCTATCCTTTGGGTTTGAGCCCTCGTTCCTTGATTAAGTGCGGCTTGAGCTTTTAACTGAATGTCATGGTCATCAAGTGGGCTCATGATCTGATCAAACTTCCTCTCATAGTCCATGTCTCTATTGTAGTATGGCTTCGCCTGAAACTGGTGTTGTCCTCCAATGAATCTCGGAGGTCTATAATAAGGATCTACCAACCGGTTGCTCCGCTTCCGTGGCACGTAATTTCGGTAACCGGCGTAGCCTTTCTGATTGTTGGCAAAACCTTGATCAATGAAGTTTACCTCCTCAGTAGACCAGACTTCTGCTGCACCGAAATTGAGGCAACTTCCGCCGTTATGAGCACATGATCCACACCATCCACAGTCAACCGAAAAGACGGTAGCTGACGGAGAGTCGAGAGGGATACCAGCTGCTTGCAGATGCTTCTGAACTTCTGCCTTGATCTGCTCTGCAACATTTATCTGACGGCTCTGACTCTTGGTTCCTTCTATGTGCCTCTCCCAGTTTCTAGATTTCGAAGCACAGTCAGCAAAATGCAGAAGAGCATCCTGAGGAGTGAGAGCGGTGCAATCTCCGCCAGCTAGGGTGTTGACCCAGTTTGCAGATTCTTTGCGCATACCTCGAGTAAAGAATTCAGCTGTCTCTGTTCATACCCATGGTGAGGGTAGTCGAAGAGAAGAGACTGAAATTCGTTCCAAGTGTCATACAGGCTTGCATCCTCTCTCTGAGTGAACCTGGAGATGCGGTCTTTATAAGCAGTTGTTCTTGCAGGAGGAAAGTATTCCTCAACAAAATCTTGAGCTAATGCCTCCCATTCAGTATAATGACCTGGCGGTTTGCTGCTAAGCCATTGTTTAGCTGCACCCCTGAGAGAAAATGGGAAAACCCGGAGATATAGCACATTCTTATTGAGATTCCCAGACTTGGAGGTGTCGCAGACAGCCAGAAAGGTGGTTATGTGTGTGTAAGGGTTATCTTCTGGTCTTCCCTCGAATTGTATATCCCTAGAAATTAGCTCCAGGAGAGGAATCTGAATCTCATAGTCAGGATCATTGTCGTTAGAGGGCACGGTGATGGGTGATCGAAGATTAGATGCACGCGGCTTACTATAGTCCGCAACAAATTTAAGAGTAACCATTGTGGTAAAGGAAGATGGAACGGAAGTGATCTGCTTCTGTACCTGCTATGATCTGCACGAGACAAAAACAAACACAACCGGTGTAGAATCGAAGTGTGATGGAAAATGAAAGATGGAAAGGTAGAAGAATAAAAATGCCAACTCTTCTTTCAACGAAGTAGAAGAGTCCCCGGCAACGACGCCAATTTGATGAACCTCAAGTCGTTGTTCGGGTTCAAACAAATAAACTACTAAAGCTAAGAAAAGGCTATAGCAGATCGTATTCCAGGGGTTTCCTCTACTTCCTTACTCAAAGGTGTTGACAGTTTTTATTCAAGATTAAACACGTGGTGCGTGGTGTGAGTTCCACGACTTCTATACTAAAATGCAAAGATAAGAAAAAAAATGAAGATTAAAACGAAGAAAGATTGAAGATTGATTAATTGACTAGAAAGATGACAGACAAGCTTAGACTTCGAATTCCCCTTAGATCACCAAGGCAACAGCAGTCACAGACCAGCGATTTTTGATTCTAGTTCATTCATTTCATAGACACCATCATAACTCCTGACCCTTAGGTTTAAGACTGGCGAACGTTCGCTCTATCTGATCTAGCTACCACGATTAATTAGCCTCCCGGGTACGGTCGCCTCTCGCAACGACTTAACTTAACTGGTGCAAATTCTAGTGATTAATGAGTTACTCTAGCAATGGATCAACCCTAATCGGTTCCTACGAAAGTCACGCTCCAATTATAAGGTTGATTGTTCGATTTGGTGTTTTAAAGTAAGGCGAGTGTTCGCTTCTATCCTTAGCTTAACAAGAATCTAATCTAGGTGGCCAAACCAGACAAGAAACACAGAAAACGAAGAACAAACCAAACATGAACGATGAAACTGAATGAATTTCGAATCTAATCACCGCCGATCGGTGACCGCTTTAAGCCCTGGGTCACTTAGGGTTCATCTAATCTAAGCTACACGAGTTTATCTACTCACATTCAATACAGAAGAATCGAAGACAGACAAGAAATACATCTCAGATAGGAAGACAGAGAAGAACTGCAAAACCTAATTTTGATGCTTCCTGACAGCTCAAATCTGCTGGATTTTCAACTCCTAGCACTGGCTCTCCGAGATGGATGGATGGCGTCACGATCCGTTCCTGCTCCTCAAACCCTATCTACTCGTCCTGTTTCTCTCTCTGTTGTCGTTTGTGTGTGTGTTCAGTTGTAAAAGAGTCATCCCTGATATTAGCCGCCGAGTTCTCTATTTATATCAACCCGATATTTTTCTAATTTCAACTGGGATTTTCGCCGAAAATAATAGAGTGATTTCGGCGAAAACTTCTTCATACTCGGGGCAGTGAATTCCTTCTTACATTTTCGGCGAAAACCCTAGGGTATTTTCGCCGAAAATACATGTGTAAATGAGGCAGGCATTTTCTTTGACTTCAGTGATTTCTCCGGTTGATTTATGTGTGATTCTTCGGGGTTCCAACATCTAAGACACGTCCTTGGCTACCGTATTCGATGGCAAAAACCTGTGCTAACATAAAAACACTAGAAAACCATCAAATAGACCCGAAACGGGCCAAGGTAACACAAATGGCACGAGATGGGGCAATGAATTGACTATTCGTTATTCTACCCTAAAAACCATGTATTAAGCAAAGAAATGTCACTTAAATGAGGCTGATAATCACGTCGAATCGAGTGTCATCACCCGGATTTCCGGTTTTGCCTATTTAGGCTTTTTCTTGCTTTCCAAGATACTATTATCTTATTTTATGTTTCCTTTCTAGTTTCCCTTTTTAGGTTGGATTGTTAAGCCATTTTAAATGTCCTAATTAGTATTTAGATTATTTTAATCCTAGTTTAGGAAGTAGCTAATAGGGAGAAGAGATTGTTCCCTCCCTATATAATAAGCCCACCGGCCACCCCTTGTGGACACAACTTTCATGAAATATCAACCCCCTTTCATAACTTTGTTCTAAACCCCTTCGAGTATTTGCTTGATGCATTACTAAAGGTTTGGCTTATCATCAAGAGCATCCATCTCTTGGCGTGGCGCCCTCGACTTGATACTTCTGGTTCCTAGCTCACCTTATAGCTAGTGGGTCAAAGTCCTAATCCGCCCTGGTTCCATAGGTTCTTCTTGTTGCTAGGAGCATCAGCTTGTGGTGTTTAAGGGTCGTCTGCCCACGGTTGCAGCGGTTCACATCACTTGCTTAATACGACAAATCTGGACCCATGCCACCCAAATTGAACCTTCCTAGGAGAGTATATTCCAGACGTGTCTAGCAATACAAGCTACGTTCTAAGAACTTTGGTCTTTCAACCCTAATCCCCCCTCAGCTCTAGGTCTAGCCAACTCCATCAAAGAGACTTTAGTTTTTTCCATCCATCTACTCCCACTTTCCACAAGAACTCATTGCACTTTCTCTCGACTTGTTTGATCACAGATTTAGGCAACAAAAATACCACCATCCAAAACTTATTAAGCGTTGTGACAAAATTACTAACAAGTAACAATCTACTAGCGCAACTCAATGTCCTCACTTTCTAGCCACTTATCTTTTTAGTGATCCTATCAACAAGCACATCACATTCTGTTGAGCTAAGTTTACTAGAAATGAGAGGGACCCCTAGATACCTGACAGGTAATCTCCCTTCTTGAAACCCTGTGAGCTGATTAATATTCGACCTGACAACATTATTAACTATGGAAGAGTAGAAGATTTATGACTTGTCAGGATTAATGCACAGTCCAGTTATTTTATAAAATTTACTCAACACCTGATGAATCCCCTTAACACCTTCCAAGGTACCATTGGTGAACACCATTTAATCATCAGCAAAACAAGAACGCAGTGAAGAATTTCCATCGTTATCACAAGAAGGGCGGGAGAGAGGGGATCTCCCTATCTTAGGCCTTTCTTACTGCGAAAATAACCCACTGAACCGCCATTAAAACCCACACTGAGAATCACACTCTCTAGACAACCATTGATCCATTTGACAAAGGGAGTTGGGAACCCCATAGCAGTAATAACTTTGATCAAGAACCCTAAATGAACTGAATCAAATGCCTTACACAAGTCTATCTTCAAAGCGCATCTAGGAGTAGTGTTTTTCAGGTGATAAGCACTTACCAGCTCATGCACCATCAATATGTTATCCCCAATTTGTCTTCCCTTCACAAACGTGGATTGACTATTGCTAATGATCCCAGGGAGACAGCTTGCAAGCCTCTTAGTGATAATTTTGATAACACATTTATATAGGACATTGCAGCAAGCAATTGGCCTAAAGTCCTTAATGTTTGCTGCATTATCTTTCTTAGGTATAAGTGTCATGAGAGTTGAATTGACACTAGTTGGCATTTTCCCATCCTTAAAGAACCCCTTGATAGCTTCACATACATATTTACTCACCAGCCCCCAAGACTTCTAATAGAACATGGAACTAAAACCATCGGGGCCTGTACATTTACTACCTGGAATAGCAAACATTGCTTGTTTGATTCTCTTCTTCAGCAACTTCTCCACATAAGCTGTCTGTTGAATCCTTGGTCAATCGATTAATAAGTAAGCTCTCCAATTCAGAAATTGAGATATCAGAAACATTATTGTCCACCTCTCCAAGTAACTTACTGTAAAAGTCAACTACAATTTTAGTCATATCATCCACTCTTGTAGCAAAGGTACCATCTTCCCTCTCCAGGTGGACAATTTGATTAAATCTATAAAAGTAAGCAGTATTCATATCTCCCAAATTTTAGCCAAGTTACTCTGGACTTACTTTTGCTTAATGAGAGATTCTTATGCAAGCTTTAGACCATGCCACTTTTCTTGATGATCCTTTGCAGCAACAACAATGGTATCATTAGGATTAGCGAAAGCTAACAACTGAGTTTCCTGCATATCCTTTTCAGCCAGCTTTACCCTGTTACCAATATCAGAATAACATTCATGATTCAGTCTTCTCAATGCTAGCTTCACATTTTTCAACTTAGCATAAACTCTATGAAATCATGTTTTCCTGCCAACTTCAAAGGTTGAATTCCAGGCTACCTCTACAGTATCCCCATAACTCTCATTGGACAGCCACATATAAAAAAAATTGAATGGTTTTGGCATACTCTTGATAAGAATCTCAGAATCCAACATTATCCCACAATGATCATATTTGTGCGGGGCCAACAACTCAACTCTACTATTATTCTTCTCACTCAACCAAACTTCATTAACCAAACAACGATCAAGATTCCTATAAATGGGGTCATTTTGTCTATTGTTATACCAAGTGAATTTTGGACCAGCAGCAATATGATCAGAGAATTTACACTCATTAATCCAATCCACAAAATCTCTCATCCCAGCCGTAACACCTATATTATTTGAAGCCTCATGAGGATCAGCAATAACGTTGAAATCCCCCATCAAACAGACAGGCCTCGTTAAACTCCTTAATAGCTGATGAGCATCATCAAAAAACCTCTTTCTATCACTAGACTTATTCGCACCATAAACCACACCAATGTATAAAGGATACATGGCATTCACAAAAATAAGCACAAATTGATGTGAGTGATAAATCACTGTCACATCCATTGCACTCCAAAGAATCCAAATCTTCCCTAACGAACTCTTATCATCGTTCAAGAAGTAACTCCAGCCAGCAAATTTATCAGCTAAGATTTTCTAAGTATTTTTTTGAGAGACTCTAGTTTCTAATACCCAACTATATCTATTCTATGCTTATGCAAAAGGCCAGAAATAAAATGTTGCTTACTAGAGGAATTGAATCCTCTTTGATTTCATACTAATAACACCTTCATATCAACGTTTTTTTCCTCTACGCCCCCTTTTTTTAAATGGAGGGGAAAACTCAGAAGAAAATGCTTTCGGAATACTAACATCCTGCATAACATCCTTACCTAGATCAACAAAAGAGGAATCTTCCATACCTTTCTCCTCATCATCAGAGGAAACCTCCACTTTTTGAGATTTGGTCTCACCCTCAAGAGGACTAGTAGCATTACCCTTTCCTTTAACCACAAAAACCTCAACTTCTTGATTTTTGATCTCATCCTTAGGAGGACTAATAGCATTTTCCTCTCCTACTTCTTTTTCAGAAAATACTGAAAGTTGAGGGATATTAGCAGCAGATTGCTGTTTATCCTCTCCTTCAGGGGCCCCTGCTCACCCTTGAAAGATTTGGCATCCTTGCCTGAAGTATTAACCGTACGCCAAACCTTATTTCCATTCTTATCCTGCTCAGGTTTCTTTTTCTCATAAGCTCTGTACTCTGGATATTCAACAGCAACCTCATGACGTTTATTCTCAACTTGGACAGTAAGTGAATCTGGTCTAACATTCTCTTCACCTATCAAAACACAGACCTTAACGATGGTACCTACACGCGTGAAATTGCTTAGGGGGTCTTCCTACCTGACTAGCAAGGTGACCTATTCCTAAATGATTGCACAGTGGGGGAGGGACTCCCTTCAAGGTGATCCACAATGGAACTTCAATCGGCTAAATCACCACAGGCTCTAGATCTTCCTTCCAACACCTCAAAAGTAGGGGCTGATTATGAACGTGCCACAATCATGAATAAACCCCAGTCACAAAGAGACTGCGTCGGAAACTCAATTAGCAAGAGACTTGAGGGGCAGCGATACAGTAACAAATCCACCATACCGCCACAGATTATACATCAAAGCTTGAATCACACGGAGCGCCAGTGAATCAACTATCACCTGGACAACTAGAGCTTTTTTCAGTTCTTTATACCCAAGATCCAGAACACTCTTTGGGATTTGCAACACACCGTCAACAATCAATCGAGAGAGCAAAGAAGAACCAAGATAAGCAACGAGAAACACCAATCCCTAGAGCCGTGACTAAACCGGAGACTATCAGAAGCCAGCCGGCGATCTAACCCCACCAGAAGGTACCCACCTCACTCCTAATTTATAACTTGAAATCACATATGATGCTTACTTGTCAATTAGAAAGCCTCCTCAATCTCGAATGATTAACTATATATAAATGAGAAAAAATAGTAAAACTTGAATTAAATTAATAATCACAATATATCTGATGAACAACTAAATAAAGAAAATGAAAAATTAAATTGTCAAAGGTCACGACACATTGATCTGCCTCTCAGCATGCCTTTGGTTTCTTGGTAAGATGTGAACTTCTTAATAGATTGAGATTATCCTGTATTATTTTTTAAATGAATGTTAAAATGGTTAAAATATTAAGAACATGAATATTATTGAGCACTAAGAGGATGTTAGAGTGTACTTGGTCCATAGATAGTCAGAGTATTGTAATTAGGACTTGTGTCATTGCCATCCTCACTACTGGTCTCGTCGCCATCATCGTATCACCATTTTTATTGACAGTATCCCCATCATTATTGACGCTATTGGCCCCACTATCATGTGTGTTTGAGACATGAATGGTTTTTTTATGAAAATTTGGTTTCATTGCATCAAAAGAACTTTAAGTTCTACAAGCCAAGCACAAGGTATAAACCCCCTAGACTTTGCAAAATTGTCATTCAGATTCTTATCTCCCTCAGAAGAGGTGTCCAATTCACCTAAACCATTTTGCAAGTCTATAACTTAAAACCGGGAAACCAAAACAAAAACTATACAAAATCTTTCAAAACCCAGTCTTTTTTTACAGTTTCCAAACCCTGTCAACAACTCTCCCTGTCGCTGCACTTCTAATGTCAAAAATAATTCTATCCAGCAGGTAGTCCGCAGAATTCTTCTGTCCATAATAAATCGTTGAACATCTCTCTCTCTCTCCAAATAGCACTCACGGTTGCACACCAAAACCAACGCAACATCAACTCTCTGTCTGAATTGCCTGCATGTCTGTAGACATAGTGAAGAGCCTCCCCTCAAACAGTCATCAAGGAAACCTCCTTGACCAAATGCAGAATCTTACTTTAGAACCTATAATCCCAAAAGACATGTTTTCTAATGTACGTTCCTGAGTCACAAATAAACCAAGACAAGTCAACCAGGAGCCCCCAGTTGACCATTTTGGTTCTCCAAATCACCCTCTCCTTCAAATGGATCCAAGTAATAAAAGTGTTACTAGGGTTATGATCCCTTTCCAAACAGCAGAATACCAAATAACAGTGGGAGCTGTTGGCCTTATGGTCTCCCAAACATGAGCAAGTTTAAATTCTTGCATTACCTTCCCATCCCAGAGAATCTCACCAAAGCTGTTGACGTCAATAAAGTCTTGAACGAAACTTCTCATCTTTAAGATCTTTTTCCAAGTCTACAAGCTATTTGCAAAAGAGATGTCCCAAATAGATCGATTCTTAATCCTGTACTATAAGCCCAAGCTACCTAAAGCGAGCCACTTCTAGAAAATAAGTTTCAAATATGCCTAACAATGTTAGCCACATTCCAAGAGTACAAGTCCTTAAGCCCCACACCACCTTCAGTTTTTTGGGAGAGCTAACCCTCCTCCCCCCCCCCCCCCCTTTTTGTACCCCAAGAAACCGATTGCAAATTTTCTCAATCTTTTGAAGGATATACTTAGGGAGCAGAAACACACTCATCCAATATTGCAAAATACCACAAATAACAGACTGAATTAATTGAAGTCATGTAATTTTGTCAATTAGGACTTTTCAATCATCCCTCTTCAACTTCTTAGAACTCATTGGCACTCCAAGGTACTTGAATGGGAGGCTCCCCTTCTTGAACCCTGATTTCTGCACCACTTCACCTGCTGAATCATCATCAAGTCCATCCAGATAGATTTCACTTTTTTCTGGATTAAACTTGAGACCTGACAGAGCTTGCAACTCTTTCAGGACATTAGTTACTCTCCCTACACCTTATGCACTTGCCTTGGTAAATATTATAAGATCATCCGCAAAGCTTAAATGTGTCGACTTTGTTTGCTTGCATTGAGGATGTAGTAGGAACCTTCTCCCATCCACTGCCTTATCCATCAAGAAAGCCAAAATTTCCATAGAAATAACGAAAAGGTAGGGAGAGAGAGGATCTCCCTGCCGAAATCCTCTCCTATCATGGAAATTGCCAAATAACTTGCCATTTAAATTAACAGATAGCTTGCAAGTCTCTAGACATACCTTAATCCAATGTATGAAGTTTGGGGGGAAATACATAGCTCCTAAAACCCTCAGAATGAAACTCCACTCTACGGAGTGGAATGCTTTCATTTGATCTGCCTTGATAGCACATCTCGCTGAAACATTCATCTTGCTATAAGATCTGAGTAATTATGTGGCTAGGAGAATGTTATCCCCTATGTTCCTCCCCTGAACAAAAGCTGATTGAGAGTTCCCAACGATGGAGGGAAGAACCTTACTAACCATATTCACAATCAATTTGGAAATGATTTTATAAACAATGTTACGGCACGAGATCAGTCGATAATCTTTCATCTCTTCCGCATTAACTTTCTTTGGAACGAGAGCCAGATAAGCGGAGTTCACAAAGTTGGGAAACTTCCATGTAGTGAAAAGCTCAGGACACCATCTGTGACATAATTGCGAACAATTTCCCAACAATCTTTGTAGGCACACTAAAGCCATCAGGGCCTGGTGATTTTTCACTAGGCATTGAGAACAGACCCTTTTTAACTTCCTCAATGGAGACTGGAAGGGCCAGGGACGATTTATCAACACAAGTGATTCTGAATCTAACCAAGCCGTCCGGATCTTCATCACTAACCTGATTGTTACTCCCCAAAAAAATTTCATAGAACTGAACAGCAATATTGGCAGTCTCCTCATACACATCCATTAGCACCCCATCTTCATTCATAATCTGGCGAACAATATTCTTTAATTCGCGACTATACACCATATTAAAGAAGTACCTTATACAGAGCCCCCCTCCCAAACCCAAAGTGCCATTGACTTGTTTCTTAAGAAGCTTTCTTTAGCCTTCTTAAGAAAACCAAGTTCAAGTTCTGCATTCCGAACTGTTGCCAGGTTCTCATCTGACAGGTCTCCAAATAGAAGCTCTCTTGCATTTTCCAGGGTAACACCAACACTTACTACTCTATTAGAGAGATTAGAGGAATGCTTAGTGTTGAACCTCTTGAGTTCACACTTTAAATCCCTCAACTTCCCATAGAGCTTGTAGAAAGGCTTCCCTAGATAAGTGTTCCCCCTCCATACCTTCTGTACCAAGTCCTTAAAATCTGGGTGTTTCCTCCAAAAGGAGAAACACTTGAATGGTTTGTTCCCAAGATGTTCCCAGGAATGTTCCCAGGAATACTACCAAAAGTTGTATCCAATAAAATAGAATAGCGATCTCGTAACTGTCACTTTACTGCATGGGAAGGATTGCTGCCAAGCCAAATTAGTAAAAACTTCGTCAAGGCGTCGTGCTATTAACCCCCCATTATCTCTATTATTAACCCAGGTGAAGTTCGGTCCTTGAGCACTATGTTCAGTAACTTCACACTCATGTATAAACTCAACAATGTCATCAATACTCCCCTAGTTGGTTGGCAGAGCAGAGAAGTCTTTAGCTGTTAAGATAGCGTTGAAATCCCCTCCCAACATCCAGGGGACATTCTGTTGCACAAGCTTAGCTAGAGAACCATATAACCCTCTCCTACCATTTGAAGTAATACCTCGCTTCCATCGTCGTAGGACCATGGGCGAATGATGAATATGCCAGGATATGGCCAATACCCAATTACAAAGTGCTTCTGAGTGAAACTCAAAGAGGAAGAACCCTTCTACCAGGGTTGAAAGCATTACTTCTCCTTCGTACCCCCACAGCCTATTGATCACGCTACGAATCACCCTTACCGACGGCACACGACCCAGGAACTGTGTCACTACCGCCAATTTAAACTTCATTTTCCCATCTCAAGAACCTTCACCAGTATTTTCAAGACACCCTCAACCACTGAGTTTCTTCCATTCTTCAACATATCGCAGTTCAGATTTCGAATCACCCACTATGGAAGCCCAAGATACCCCCTTAGTCAAGGAAGACGACGCCATGAACCGGTCCGAGACATAAATGTTATTTTTTTACAATTCACATGTTTTTCTATTGTGTCCTTCACCATGACAATATGTACATTGTCTTGGTTGTTCCGGTGGCCGTCTCTTATATGATCCCTTTACTTTTGACTTTAAAGGATTTTTCATACTTTCAAGTTTTGTGTCAATGTCAGTTCCTTTTTTGGTAACACTGTCACTAGTCCTCATTTCCATATCATCACACATTGCTTTCATTCTCAAATGAGCATCGTCGAAAGTAGTTGTCGTCAATGCACCATAATGACATATTTTGAAAGCATATTGTTGTAAAAGACCATACCTAGTAATGGTGTTGTTTCCAACAGTCAATAGATTTTGGATTCTTTAACCACCTTTGTTGCACAAGGATGTGTGGGAATTTTTGGAATTTTTCTTCTTTCAACACGAACATTATGTGATAATCTCATGTACTCGAATTTCAAACAGCTGAATTGAATCATATGACTAGTACGGTCGTAAGTGATTGTGCGATTGTCCTGTTGATGTACACAACTACCCACCTCGCATGTGTGACGCTCTACAGTTACCAACTTACTCTCTTTGATGCAGTCGCCCGACCTTCTAAGCACTTTGTTGATCTTTAAATAGGCTTCATAGGTGAGTAGCTTAGCAATTCTCTTGGTAAGTTCTAGACAGACTCCAATTTTGATTTCTGGCATACCATAATCCCACTTTGGCATGTACACCAACTTTGTGCACCATGTGCTCTTGTAGGCAAGACTCATTTTGATGCCAGTTTCTGAAAGTTTTTGAAGTTGAGTGATGGATGAGTCCTCGATATACCTATATCCTGGAATCAAATGTGTATGATGTTGGGGCAAAAGTTCGTGGGTGTGCTCCTTCACAAAATTAGGGACAAACCACAAGCCGTCCTTTCTATCTCTTTTTTCAACTGGGACTGAGCTTTGCATTCACATGGAGTATCCATTCTGGGCACTATATTCCTTGCTCCGACTTTTGAGTTCCTCGGACGTTCTCGACTACACACATATGTTTTATTATAATAGCCTTATCACCGATCATGGACTGACGAGCTCTTTATTTTCAGATGCCAAATCCCATCACAAAGATGTATTTTCTGTACAAGCTTTTGCCTCCTTCCATGCTTGTGAATCTAAGTTGCCTCACCTCATTGTGTGACACGCTTCTCAACTTGACAAGTTCATCTCTCCAATGTTTGTAATTATGGGATCCAATGCTGGTTCCGAATTTGATGAGTTATTATCAGTTCCACTGTCTTTTTCATCTATTGTGAGTGTATTATTTGTTTCCATTGGATTGCTCTACATTATAAGAATTTAAAACAACATTTATGTTAGTTATCATAAAATTATCACGTATTAAATTAATAGTAATTTGTTTACTTTTGATAATAGATAAACTAACATGGAAATTTAATTATTGATGGGCTCTAGAGCAATCCACCCTCTAAACCCCAAGCCACGTAGGCGCCATCACAAAGTGGTCCGCCTCCGTCCCTGAACTAGCAGGCGTATCTAGGACATAAGAGATGGCTTCTGTCAAGTCAACATTCAGGTTTGGGACTCCCCCCACGTCTATCAGTCACCAACTTGCAGACCCGTTAGTCAGAGCACAAGGCATACTGCAAAGACTAATGCAAGAGAGGTCCACTACGGGCATGCCACGTGGATCCACTACCCATGCTTAGATGGTCGTATAAATACCCGGATGACCATTCATAAGAGGACAACACACACTTGGACCACACGCCTGATACTGCACGTCTAAACGTTACGCGCTAAGGGTTGTAGGATTCCGCCCTCACTACAGGTTCCACCCCACCCCACCCCCAATTAGTTGATGTAACTAGTTGAAATAAATTAATTGTAGTAAGATAATTGATAAAATTATAAAACAATTATGAAGACTTTCAATCATAAAATCAACGAGTCAAATACTTAAAAGGTCCCGAAACTATAGGGCGAGTTACAAACTCGTCCTAAAACTTTAATCTGTTACAGAGTGGTTCTATTAATATAAAACATGTTACAGAGTAGTCCTAGTGATGTCATAAGTGTACTTTTTCAGCCATTATGCCACGTCACGATTGACATGTCATAGAAAATATAATTTGAAATTTATCTTAAATTGATTCAAATCTAAAATTATATCAATCTAGCTCACTAAATTTAGTTTTTGAACCAAAGTTTATAAGGTAGATGAGTTAAGATTTAGATTTGAAACATATTGTTGAATTTTGAGTTATCTTTTAGATGACATGTCAACATGACGAAATGGCTGAAAAAGTACACTTATGACATCACTAGGACTACTCTGTAACATGTTTCATAGTAATAGGACCACTCTATAACAGATTAAACACTACAACAAAGACAACAAATAGGGGGGCGAAACTAAAAATAGAGGGGAGCAAAGCCCCCCCTAATTAATTTAGTCGGGGGCAGCGCCCCCCCCCCCCCCCCTAAATTAAGCCTTGCAACCCACCAAAGTGTCCCTGACAAGGGATATTTTGTCGGGGGCGAAGGAGTCCGACAAAAATAGTCGGGGGCGTGGCCCCTGACTAAATCGCCCCTGACAAAAAATAGGGGGGAGCCATTTAGTCGGGGGCCACACCCCTGACTAATTTTGTCGGGGGCCACGCCCCCGACTAATTTTGTCGGGGGCATTTAGTCGGGGGCCACGCCCCTGACAAAATTAAATATATATTTATATATATTTATATATATATATATGATATTATATAATATATATATATATATATATATATATATTATAATATATAAATTATTTTATTATATTTAATAATTATGAAATATGGAATAATAAATGAATAATAAATATTTTAAATTATTTTATTTATATATCATATAAATATATACATTTATAATAAAAATATATATATATATAAATAATAATATTAATAAAATAACATATAAAAATTAATTTATTATCTAAATGTCGTTAGACGGCGACGGCGACGGTGGTAGTGGACGGCGGACGGCGACAACGACGGTGGTGGCGACGATGGTTGTAGTGGTAGTGGCAGCGGTGGTGGATTGTGGTGGTGGATTGTGGTGGTGGATTGTGGTGGTGGTGGTTGATGGTGGTGGTTGATGGCGACGATGACGGTGGTGGTAGTGGTGGTGGCGGCAGCGGTAGTGGTGATTGTGATGGTGGCGGCGGTGGATTGTGGTGGCGGTGGTGGCGGTGGTGGCGGCGGCGGACGGCGGTGGATGGTGGATGGCGGATGGCGGTGACGGCGGCGGATGGTGGACGGCGGCGGCGGTGGATTTGTGTATTTGAGAAATTGAGAGAGTTGAGGGAGAGGAGGAATGAAGAGAGTGGGGAGAATGGGGAAAATTTAAGGAGGGCATACTATTTTTCTCGGGGGTTTAATTGTCGGGGGCCACACCCCTGACTGGGGCGTGGCCCCCGACAATAAAGCCCCCGACTAAAATAGTCAGGGGCATTATTGTCGGGGGCCGTGCCCCCCACTAAATGAGTGTTTAGTGGGGGGCACGACCCCCGACTAAATTCTATATGTAATATAATAATAATTAATTTAGTCGGGGGCGCGGCCCCCGACAATAAAACCCCCGAGTAAAATAGTCAGGGGCATTATTGTCGGGGGGCGTGCCCCCGACTAAATTAATTATTATATTATATAATTAATTTAGTCGGGGGCAATAAAGCCCCCGACTAAAATAGTCAGGGGCATTATTGTCGAGGGCCGTACCCCCCACTAAGCACTCATTTAGTGGGGGGCACGGCCCCGACAATAATTAGGGCTGGCTAATGGCATAGTGGGTAATGGGTACCCGCGATCCCGGCCCGTACCCATTCGGGTAGTGGGTACCCATTACCCGAACGGGTTCGGGCTACGGGATGGCTTTGGAGGCTTATGGGTACCCACTACCCGAACAGGTAATACCCGTGGGTACCCATTAACCCCGTTTAGCCCGATTAAATAAATAATAATAAAATAAAATGTCAAACTTAATTACTTATCAATTTCATATTCGGTCATTTCTCATTCTGAATTGCTAAACAACACTTTTAGTCATTCATTCATTATCTCTGTCCTCCATTCACGACATCAAACCCTTTCCTATTTCCCTAAAACATTCATATTTACTATTTATGCAATTAAATAAATTTTAATTATATATTATTTTTTGTTATTAGTGGGGTTTAGTGGGTTTAGTGGGTACCCCGACCAGATCCCATTATCATTAATGGGTACCCACTACCCGAACGGGTTCGGGCTACGGGATGAGTTTCGAGTCTAATGGGTACCCAATACCCGTTTCTTAATGGGTACGGGTACCCAAACCCGTCCCATTAGCCAACCTTAACAATAATGCCCCTGACTATTTTAGTCGGGGGCTTTATTGTCGGGGGCCACGCCCCCGACTAAATTAATTATATAATATAATAATTAATTTAGTCGGGGGCATTGCCCCCGACAATAAAGCCCCCGATTATTTTAGTCGGGAGCTTTATTGTCGGGGGTCACGCCCCCGACTAAACCACTCAATTAGTCAGGGGCCAGGCCCCCGACAAAATTGCCCCCGACTATATTTGTCGGGGGCGTATTGTTGGCCAGCCACCGACTATAATTGTCGGGGGCATTTTGCCCCCGACAAGTGGCCCCCGACTATTGATGGTTTTTGTTGTAGTGAAAGTTTTAGGACGAGTTTGTAACTCGCCCTATAGTTTTGGGACCTTTTAAGTATTTGACCCTAAAATCAACTAACGTATCATTGGCTAATAAGTCCATTTAGTACCTTACGTTTGGGGCATTAACAAATGAGTACCCATCGTTTAAAAAATAATTTACGAGTGTCTTTCGTATGAAAATCTAACACGCCCATCCGAAATGGTGATTCCATCCAATTTTTCCGTTAAATTGTCATATCACGCCTCCTATTTGGATTAAAACGCTGACGTGGATATGTCAACTAAATAATCCCCTCAGCAATTTCCGTCTCTCTCTCTCTCTCTCTTTCTTATTCTGTCGTTAAATTAAGAATTCAGAATTGGGTTGGATTGTGTTTGGTTGTAGGTGAGAATCCTCAGAAAGTGACGAAGACACGGCTGAGGCAGTGGAACATCACATCCCCGAAGCAGCTCCTTACCTTGTTGGTTTGTTGCTGAGCGAGCTTAGTAATTTGACAATCTCTATTACTTCTTGATGGCAGATTGTAACATCGAAGATCTGATTCTTAACTCGCTTGGTCGGTTGAGAAAGCCAGACAATCTAGATCGAATCTAACAAATAACTAACTAAGAGAAGGAAAACAAAAAGGGAGGAGTTTTAATTTTCAATTGATGGACCAAGCCCAACTGACGTGGATATACACGCTGGCGTTTTAATCTAAATAGGACGCGTTATGTGGCAATTTAACGGAAAAATTGGATGGAATTGTCATTTTGGATGGATGTATTAAATTTTCATACGAACGACAGTCATAAGTTATTTTTGAAACGGTGTGTACTGATTTATTACTACCCCAAATGTAAGTTACTGAAGGGCTTATTAGCCAACGTATCATTTAAATTACAATTAATACATATGCAAGTAAATGAAATTATTTTTCTTAATAGTTTTGCTTCATTTTTATTTAGATAATCAATTAAAATAACTTAATTCTGTTAAATGAAATAGAAAAAAATAATGTAGACAGACATGGATCGTTGACATGTACGGTTGAGATGATATACTTTTTTTTGACAGGGATCAACTTCTCCACCGTTGATAAGGAGGGTTAAATGGAAAGAAAAGAATGAAATTTATTTATGCTAATTTCGGTAAGAAATAACCATAGACCAGAAAAGGGCTTAATATCCATTTTGGTCATTAACATATAGGGGTTGTAACAGACTGGTCATTAACCTTTAATTTGTAACTTACTTGTCATCAACCTATAGTGTTTGTACATTTTGGTCATTTCGTCAACCCAACTAAATCTACCTAATCTAACCAAACCTAACCGAATCAATCCAAACTCATTATACGTTTGGGAAGTGGGTTTGGTTAGGTTGGGTTACGTTAAGTTAGGTTAGATTGTGTTGGTTTAGTTGGGTTGAGACAGAGGTTGATTAGGTGGCGTGATAAGGGGTGATGTGGAAAAAAATATGAGTTTGCATGCTGATATCATCATGTAAAGAAAAATTTGGATGGAGAGTTGACAAAATGACCAAAATGTACAAACATTATAGGTTGATGACATTTATGTTACAAATTAAAGGTTAGTGACCATTCTGTTACAACCTATATACGTTAATGACCAAAATGGATACTAAGCCACCAGAAAAGAGATACTCAGCGGGAAGATTGAAGACCCAACTTTAGAGCGACGCACTCAACAGAGATGAACAACCGACGTCGATTGGAGAGCAGACGTTAATTTTAGACAAAAAATGGAGATCGATTGGGGAGCATATAGCAAGTTGACAGATGAGTTCGAAGGGGCGCAATCGATGGAGACGGACAACCGATGTTGATTAGGGACTAGGGAGCCGACGGTGATTTATGAGCTGGCATCGATTAGAGGCAGAGACCGAAGATTGTTTGGTACTCGATGGCTCTAGTATGTGTAAACTCGTGATTCACCTTCGATTATTTGTAAATAATTGTAATAGTCAAGCTGCTCAATACATGGTGGATTTCTGATTTCTTCTATGATTCAATTTGGTTTGGTAAGTTGAGTTTTCCTTGCTTTGTGACACTGTAGGTGCTGAAGTAGTTGTTTTGTGCATATTCATCCCTGCACGTGTATATTTTTGGGGAATGTAGAGTACGGAATGGGAATGTCAGTATCGATTGAAGGGGATGTGTATAGCTATGGAATCCTTGTACTAGATTCAATGGTAAACGACCAACAAACATGTTGTTTCAATCACTCTCTTATGTGTTGATCATCCTTACCATGATCCATTTGTGCTCTAATGGAAAGTAGGTCTGAACTTCCGATCTGATGTTGGGAATATAAGTTGTCGAAGACGATTGGCTGGCCACAATAAGAGAAAAAGCAAGACGAATCTCGAACCTAGTAGTAATAATACAAACGATGTGAATGATGACCAGACTGGTACCTACTTGCTTATAAGTCTTTTGAGGACATTGTCTAATATGCACTCCAAGAATCAGAAACATTACTTGATATCGACATAGTTTCTTTCTAGAGTGAACAAATCCTATTAAAATTGTCGGTTTTTTGTGCAACAAATCAAGATCTCTTATCTTATCTTCTAAGGAGCTTAGCTGGACTAACGATTGAAAACGGTGGGAGAAACATAGTTGGATTCCTACAAGGACCTAAATAACTTATCAACAATGGCTCTCTCTCAAGAAATCCCAAGGTAAGAGATATAGCATTTCCCTTTCTAATCTTTTATGTTTTTCGAGTTCTTTTATAACTGCTTTGTGTTCCAACAAGATCAACTTGTGCATGGAAACGGTACGCAGACCTCGTCTTCCATCAAATCGAGGATGCCAAATAACTATCCATCGTGTTCGGAAATTAGAGACAGTACTCGAAGGAACATCATTAAGATGAATAACTTTGATTTGAATGATGCTTACATAGACTCAGATGATGGAACTGGCGACGTGGAAAGGTGTGGTTGGCATACTAAATTATGTTATTTTTCCCCTTTCAAAACTCTTTCTCTTCAGCATCTCTGAATCAAATCCTCATCATTTGCAACTCATTTGTGCATTATTTTTCTTGTATTCAGGTTGAAGAGGATGGCATTAGCAATAGTTACTTCCCATTCATAGTTGCAGAGGAAGACGTTTGCTCAGAGACAGCACATGATTCACCTCGATGGTCCATCGTTCCTAAACTTGGCTTGAGTACTGCAAATTCCACAACACATTTTCTATCGAAGGGCAGCTACCGGTATCATTAGAGAGGCAGTTGATGGTGAACTCTACTACAGTTTGTAGCGAATCATATACGGAAGTGCCTTTCATGGAAGGATCTGTCGTAGCTCTCAACTTCGATTATCTTTATGCCAATCCCTTCTCCATATGTGCCTTGAGTTCTTCCATTTCCCTCGAGGATCTGACATGCTTGCTCATGATCAATTGTTAGAAGTACAATTAAGTAAGAAGTGGGAGGGACTTTGGTAAGGTCTTATTTAGTTACTTTCTAGCTCAGTTTATGGAGTACTACAAAATACACTTGTATTCTAATATGAAGGCTTAAATTAAGAGCTCAATGGAAGACATATATGTTAAAATTTCAATAGAGAGCTTATTTGACCCAGGTTGATTGAGATGGTTCTTGTTTAAAGCGGATGGGTTTTTTATTTGGTTTTGGGCAGCTTTGGGTCAGTTTTTTTGGTTTCTGGTTGTTGTTGTTGGTATTTGCAGTTTGTTTGCTGCAGATGATTCTGTCAGTTTGATCCGTATTTTCCCTACTTGACCAGTTTAATCCTCGAAAAGGTGGCATAGGCTCTGTTATGGTAAAAATCATGTTCAGCTAAGCATAATATGGGCACTGTGAGAGTTTGTTAGGTAGTAATGCTAGACATTTGATGCTCAAATGGCTTGTGTCTTGTTGTATTATTGTTGGATGGCAGTTTAGAATCTTTAATTTAGAAGCAAGTGACAAGAATTTGTGTTAAACTAAATCAAATTCTAATTCAAACATATATCATAGACTTACATAACGTAGAAATTAAACGACTTACATGACATAGAAAGTGTTCAACTTTTTTCCTCACAACACCTTCAATTCTCTTCCGCTCAACACATATTTTAGGTTTATGGTCCTCTGAGAGTAAAATTGGTGTCCATTCAAAGAAACAAACAATGAGAAAAGTGTTGTTCAAATTTGCACCAAAGACATGAAACATTATGATATTGTGGATTGATTAGTTTGTTGACGTTAAATTAAACAATAACAACAACTATGTTCCCTAAATTAGTACATATAAAGCTGTTTATTAGCGACCTAAGTGTGGTCAGCAGACACACTACAAGTGCTGCCTACTTTTAACAGCTCTTATGAATCACAACAACAAGATATCAAACCATGAAATTTTCATGCATCCAGCTTGGCATGTATGACAACAAACTGAAAAAAGAAAATCAATACCTTTCCCAGCCTTGGATACAATAGTTCGCGAGTATCCAACATTGGAAACATATAGATGGTCACCTATAAGGACGGTTGTTGAAGTAGTAGAACCATCATCTTTGTATGTGTCCTTTTCGGAATCAAAAATTTGTCATCACTCTGTTGATATGCACACTTGCACGGTGATATGTGATAAACATGTTTGGAAAGGCATGAATGTCAGAAGGAAGGAAAAAAAGAGATTATGCACTATCAATAGCCTGCTAAATTTGATCATATTGATGTACACAGAAAAGATATTCATCATACTTATAATTGCTTTGTCCCCTAGTCTTGTGGAGGTGAGGGGTATCTATAGTCCCCTGTTTTGGCCTCCAAGGCTGAATCTTGACCGTTTACCTTAGACTTCTCAGGATGCTGACACGTGTCCGTGTGTCCTGGAACCTTAAGGATCGCCATGCTGGACCGTTGCGAAGGCCTTGCTGTAATCTAGGCCAGGCACAAAGTGATCACCTGGGCCGCCGATTACTCCTGTGTTAGGTCTGCTCGTGGATCGCCGACCTACTCTTTTTGGAGGCTGTTTGTGGGCCACCATAGAGCTCAAGGTTGCTGGGGCAGGGGGCCCATCAATTGCCCCCAAGCCCTTTAGCCACTCCTTTTGCGCATGCGTGTCTTTCTATTTTCCGGGGTACTATGGTAACTTTCCTCTTGTCTTGCTGAGGAAGTTGGTGAAACTAGGGTACTTTCGTAACTTCCCTCAAATCATCATTACCTAGACTACCTAGCCCGTCCCCTCAACCGCATGCGCCCCTAATTGTTTTTAAGCGATAAGTGCCTTCAATAGTGTTTGTTGGTCTACCGCTGCTGCTTTCGAGTGTACCTGCTCTACGATGGTGGTCGCCCCTACATTGTGATTATTTTGCCTTCTTCACGATGCTAAGACGACCTCCAATGGCATAAGCTTCTACCGGAAAACAGAATACACCCAGAAGGGAGTTTGCTACTCTTGTAAGCCTCATCGCACCTGGTACCACTCTTTCTTCTACTTTTAGCCCAGCGATTCAGATCACCCTTGGACCGCCCTACTTCCAGCTTCCTGGTCCACCGATGATGTGAGTCGCTTTAAACGCTTCCTTTGAACCAACCGCCCAAGAGGATTCTGAACGAAGGCAGATTCTTCTTGAATGCCACAATTTATCCACCTGCCTTGGTCTAGAAGCCTCTCAAGAGGGAATCCAAGGAGGTATTACCTTAAGGCTTGTTCTAAAAACTCTTGAGCTTCGCTTTTCCGCAAAAAGTGTTCTCCCTACCCTTTTGCTATTGCTATGCATTCGAATTGCTTTTGTCATCCTTTTTGGTTCATTTTTTACTGTTGTTATTTTCCTTGACCTTTCCATTGTAGGTTGGGTAAATCTATCTGGGTGTCCTATCAACACCACCGCTCGTGGCCCTGTTGGGGAAACCCGTCTTCAACCCGACGGTACACCTCCCGTCGCTCCTCCGGTTTCTTCCAATAGAAGAAACTCCCACAAACGAGGCGATAAAGCCAGGAAGCCTTTTTCTTCCCCTGCCAACACAAGCAAGTCCAAGAGGAAGCCTTCTAATGAAGGTGAGGGCTCTGAGTCATCAAAGAGAATGAAGGTGGGGGCTCTCAAACCGAAGAAGAATTTGGGCGAATCTTCTGGCCACCCCCAATCGCGCCTTCTGAGTCCATTGAGATTGAGGAGGATACACCGCTGGTCCGACATCGTCGCCAGCGGCCATAGGTGAATGAGGATGAAATTTCTGTGCAGGATCTTCTCAATCAGGCTGCTCAAGGTGATGCTAATGCTCCTGACGTCAACATCCCTGATGTCAACATCCCAATCGCCACCACCGAGCCAATGCCGCCGCCGTCTCGGGTAGGCCCTGATTACGTGGAGCCTGTTCACGAGATTGATTATCGCCCCACAGGTCCGCCGCGTGATTCCTCTTGGCCACGCTCTCCTTCTTCTGATCGCTTCCGTCGGACCCTCTTGTCCGAGAGGGCCAACAACGTCTTCAACTTACCGACGCCCCCAGTCGCAAGGACGAGGGTCCCTTCAAGCTACCCTATTTCACTATAGCCCATCCCGTCTCCACTCATATATCGCCTGGGATGGCTAGCGATATAGTGGAAAAGTTCTCATGTGGGGTTTACCACGGCATGACCCATCTAGCCAGAGCTCCAAAGTAATGGAGCTCCATGGATCGACCTCCTACCGGCTTCTTCAGGTACGTTGTTCGCCCTGCTTTTTTTTATACTTATCAGCTTATCTACAGGCTATTGCCAAGCATGGCGACCTGTCTTTTTTCTGTAAGAGCCTTAGGTAGGAAAATGAAAGCCTCAAGCTGGAGCTGGAGAACCTTTGCCAACTGCGTATGGATCTTACTCGCCTTCACAACGAGGAGAAGGTACATCTTCTTCTTTGTTGACTTCGTTCAATCCCACCCCAGTTGTCTTGTAGCTGCTAAGTATGGCATGATTGCCTCATACTAATTAATGTTATAAACATATATTTTTGTATACAACAGCGCCGGGGGGACGCAGCGTTGATCAAATTTGTGATGGTACAAGAGAGCTTGGACGAGGCGACTGGCTAAGTGCTTTAGTTGGAGACCTTTCAGACTACCCTCCGGAGTGAGTCCAATCGCGTGAGGGAGGAGCTGGGAACTGCCAATGATCATATTGCTCGTCTTGAGTCTTACTTAGCCCAGGCACGATCCCAGGTCACTAACTTGGAGGCGATATCTGCTGAGAGGGACAGCGCTAAAGAGTTGCTGATTGAATCCCTGGTTGCTCAAGAGGCGACTGATCGAGATCTGACCTCCTAGTAGACCCAATATGTTGAAGTTGTGGAATACTTCAACCAGACTCTCGGCGAGAGCATGCATGTGGTCATACGCAGCTATAAGAAGGAATTCCACAAGATGTTTTCCTCCAAGCCTTGCCCACTCGCAAGATGCTCCGCGCTGTGCTTAAAGGTCTCAATCGCTACAATGATGGGTTCCTGCCCAGTCGATTCTGATGAGGATAATGCCTTTAGGGACGCTGAGCGTCTCGATCGTGAAGTGGTTGCGGAGGATACTAAGAATCTGGCGACTGAGCGCCGAAGGCGAGGGGTGCCTGATGTTGACCCTGCCACCCGCGATGGCTCAGAGGCTCAATCGACTCCTCCTTCCAGCAGCAAGGCTCCCGTTTCCAGCTGTAACACCCGTCCCGAATCATCCCGGTGAAACCCGAGGTTGAACCGGTATCGAGTATTACCCAGTGAAAGACGACCGAGATAACGATCAAATCCAAGCTTAAAATAAGAGTTTAAGTGAGAGGCCTCCATAAACCAGGAAAACATAAACTGTTTACAACTCCAAATCCATCATAAAACCCATAAAATCCAACATAATCAGAAAGATACATAAATCCAAGTGAAAACCCCCAAAATGTCCCAAGTCAACTGAAATATGAAAATAGGTCAACTCCAAGTAGGCACCAGTCTTCACCTCATAGCTTCAGCCCAGCACTTCTCGGAATCCACCCTCAACTCAGACGCCACACCACTCTCTCTAGCCACGAGATCCTGAAAGGGAGAAAGGGATCAATTTCCTATTGAAATTGAGTGAACCCACTGGGCCTACCTACACGTTGTCCTACTCTATGGAGCGGTCCCAACTCCGCACAAGACATTCAGCAATGGAACCAACCCAACCCCCCTTTCCATATTTTAATTCCCTAAAGCAGTCTAGGTGATCACGTTGGTCAGTTCTGGTTCTCAAGTACAAATCGAATAGCAGGATAACATAGATCAAGCATCAATTCCCTTTGCAACAACATACCACAACACCAGTCAACCAGTTCACCACACAACACAACACAACACATTCACATTCAATTTGTCTAGGTGAGTTATTAGGCGCCAATAAGGAGTTTATCCCGCACCACCCCTGCCGGCCTGACGCACCTCTCTCCCCTGGAGAGGTCCAAGACGCATCCTCTCCCTTGGAGGATACCACGAGACCTTTCCCTTGAAGGAATCGTTAACTTGACTCAACCAAACAAATCACGCCTTTCCCTTGAAGACGTGAGCGCACCTCTTTCCCTTGAAGAGGCACTTAGCACCCATAGTGCAGTTTTAGGGGGCAGTGCAGGCTCCTTCCGGTTCTATTTCCACACATACAATTCTCAACATCACTTCCTTGAAACACACATCACATCTACTACCAACATACAACACAAACAGCCACATCTCATTCATAGTCCATAGTTCACAATCCATCACATCCTCCATATCCCTGTCATGTTCACCGCACACACCACAATCAATAGGATAACCGGCTAGCTCACCGGCCTCCCCCACCTGCAAGTACAGGGGAAGCCATGTCATGAGTCTAGGGGTCACCCACCTGTTCCTCTTATTCAGAGCGACCCCACATTGGCAGGGCAACTCTCCTGCATCCACAACCAGCAATTCATAATAATATAGCACCCGCACTCATTTCCCAACCATCCTAACTCTCACTTCTATGTCAAACCATTACTTAATTCACTTCAGTTCACTACCAACCCCAAATCATAGAAATCAACAACAACGATCAACCACGGCAAACATCAATAGCAATCAAGCACATTCACAGAACAGTTTATCCCCTTTTACGCTCATCATTTTCATGCATAACCTAGGTTTTGTTCTAAGTCCAATTGAAACTCCTCACACTGTCCAAACTACCTACACAACGCTAGGCCCTCACCTGGAATAGAAGACGAGGCTCTAATCGTCTTCTAGTTCCCCAGAAACTCGATCTCCAACCACCAAACTCGTAGCTCTACCCTTCCTTACTGCTCACGACCTACACCCAGAAACCCAAAATAGAGGTTAGCGATCTCTTCTCCTCGTCGCTACGAATCCATAGCAACAAACGGAACTCAATTCCGACCTCTACAGCTCCCGGAATCACCCTTCGAAGGTTGCTCGCTCTTGGTTCGTCAATGGTTTTTTCGGGGAGAGAGAAAGGGGAAAGAAAATACGGATTTCCGTGCAATTCCGTCCTTTTATGCACGAAATGTGCGCCTGGGATGTCAAAATGTGCGCCGGCGCACATTGACCCCCAAAAGGCGCACATTTTGAATATTCCGCCGAAAGTTTGCTGATTTAATTGAAAAGTGCGCCTGGCACTTCTAAATGTGCGCCTGCGCACATTAGGACCCAAAATCAGCACTTTTGGTACTGTACCCTATTCCCCTCTTTTGCAACTTCAACCCGGCACACACCCAAACGTCCCAGACCTCAAGAGACCCTCTTAAGTACCGTTTCCGGCACTCTAGTCACCCAGGCTTGAGTTCTAACCCGTTCGGTTGGGCGGGGATGTTACAAGTCTCCACAACTTCAAGGATTTCGTCCCCGAAATCTTCCCTAACTCATCCTAGCAATATGATACCGAACACACCTTAGACCTTCTTGGAACCAACACCACCACGAGCAAACACAAAAGCATGCATCAAGGGAAAATTAATACCTGAATCATACACTTCCACTAACTCCGGGTACCGCCGCCTCATACTCTCCTCAGTCTCCCAAGTAGCTGACTCGCTCTCATGGTTCCTCCATACCACCTTGAGCTGCGGAATCTGCTTATTCCTCAAGACCCGGACTTGCCTATCCACGATCGCGACTGGCTTCTCCTCATAAGTCAAGTCTTGTTCAATCTCCACCTCTTCCGGCTGAATTACATGAGAAGGGTCCCCATGATACCGCCTAAGCACGCTCACATGGAACACATTGTGTATCCTTTCCAACTCCCTCGGCAAAGCCAACACATAAGCCACCGGACCCGACTTAGCGAGGATCTCATAAGGACCGATGTACCGAGGCGCCAACTTCCCTTTTCTACCGAAACGCATCAGCCCTTTCCACGGTGACACCTTCAAAAATACCTTCTCCCCAACATTGAAACTCAGCTCTCTAGCACGACCGTCGGCATACGCTTTTTGTCTATCTTGAGCCGCTCTCAATCTCTCCTTGATAATCTTAACCCGATCAGCCGTCTCTTGCACAACTTGAGGGCCCGACAACACCCTCGCACCTTCCTCATCCCAACACAAAGGCGTCCTACACTTCCTCCCATACAAGGCCTCAAAAGGAGCAGACTTCA
This sequence comes from Linum lewisii, assembly GCA_034768395.1. Lineage (NCBI taxonomy): Eukaryota > Viridiplantae > Streptophyta > Magnoliopsida > Malpighiales > Linaceae > Linum > Linum lewisii. The sequence continues at coordinate 29,531,560 of CM068304.1, read as the reverse complement.
AGCTACTATGGTACGAGTTATTATAGGCGAACTCAATCAAAGGTAGCAAATCAGTCCAAGGGGTTTGAAACTCCATGGCACAGCTTCTCAACAATTCCTCCAAAGTAAGGATCGTTCTCTCCGATTGCCCATCCGTCTGAGGATGATACGCCGTCGAGAACTTGAGCTTAGTTCCCAATGCTGTATGCAGCCCCTCCCAAAAATGAGACGTGAAACTCGGATCCCGATCAGAGACGATGGATTGAGGAACCCCATGTAACCTTACCACCTCCTCTATATATAACTTTGCCAACACCTCCACACTAGGCTTAAATCGAATGGGTATGAAATGCGCAACTTTCGTCAACCGATCGACTATTACCCACACGGCATCCTTCCCCTCTCTAGTCGGCGGAAAACCCGACACAAAGTCCATGGTGATGTCCGCAAACTTCCACTCCGGGATAGGTAGGGACTGAAGTAACCCACCCGGAGCTCTATGCTCCGCCTTAGCCTTCTGACAAACCAAGCAAGTCGCCACATAACGAGCCACATCCTTCTTCATTCCTGGCCACCAAAAACTTAACTTCAGGTCATTGTACATCTTCGTCATCCCGGGATGCATAGCATACATCGAGGAATGAGCCTCCTCCAAAATCCCCTTCCTCAATTCCTCTACTTCCGGTACGCACACTCGACCCTTGCATTTCAGCAATCCGCCAACTACCTCGAATCCATTATCCAAGCCTTTTTCAACTTCCCCTCGAATAGCCACCAGGGTAGCATCCTTGAGCTGCTCCTCACCAATCCTATCATTCAGCATAGGCCTAATGTTGAGCTTGGCAAGCAAACTTCCCACATCATCTAACTGCATCTCTACCCTTAAAGCTCTAAGATCCACCAACTCCTTTCGACTTAAAGCATCCGCAACCACATTAGCTTTACCAGGATGGTAGTCAATGGTACAGTCATAATCCTTCAAGAGCTCCACCCAACGCCGTTGCCTACCATTCAGCTCCTTTTGATCCATAAGGTGCTTAAGACTCTTGTGATCGGTCATGATCTTAAACGTCTCACCATACAAATAATGCCTCCACAACTTCAAGGCGAACACCACTGCAGCTAACTCCAAATCATGAGTTGGGTAGTTCACCTCATGCACCCTAAGCTGTCGGGAGGCATAGGCGACAACCTTCCCATTCTGCATCAACACACAGCCCAATCCTCGCAAAGACGCATCACTAAACACCACATACTCTCCACCTTCTACTGGCAAAGTCAACACCGGAGCTGAGGTCAACTTCTTCTTCAACTCCTCAAAGCTCCTCTGACATTCCTCGCTCCACTCATACTTCGACTCCTTCCTCAACAACTTATGCAAAGGTGACGCTATGGTAGAGAACCCCTCTACAAACCTTCGGTAGTAACCAGCTAACCCCAAGAAGCTCCTCAGTTGCGACACATCTTTAGGTGGAGACCAATTAACCACCGCTTCAATCTTCTTTGGGTCAACCTCCACGCCTCTCTTAGAAACCACATGCCCAAGAAACAATACTTCCTCCAACCAAAAGGCACACTTCGAGAACTTGGCAAAAAGTTGCTGCTCCCTCAACCTATGAAAAACAATCCTCAAGTGCTCCTCATGCTCCTTCCTAGTCTTAGAATAAATGAGGATATCATCGATGAACACTATCACGAACTTATCCAAATATTCGTGGAAGACCTTGTTCATGAGAGCCATGAACGCGGCAGGAGCATTGGTGAGACCAAACGGCATTACCAGAAACTCATAGTGTCCATAGCGGGTCCTAAAGGCTGTCATTGGCACCGATCCTTCCTCCACCTTCAACTGGTGATAACCCGACCTCAAGTCTATCTTCGAAAACACTTCAGCCCCTTGCAATTGGTCGAAGAGATCGTCTATCCTTGGAAGTGGGTAACGATTCTTGATCGTCGCCTTGTTCAACCGCCTATAGTCAACACACATCCGCATCGACCCATCCTTCTTCTTCACAAACAACACCGGTGCCCCCCATGGTGACACGCTAGGGCGGATGAACCCCTTATCCAGGAGCTCCTGCAATTGCTCCTTCAACTCCTTTAACTCCGCCGGTGCCATGCGATAAGGTGGAATAGAGATTGGAGCAGTTCCAGGAACCAACTCTATATTGAACTCCACCTCACGCTCGATCGGTGCTCCGGGTAGTTCCTCAAACACATCCGCAAACTCCCGAGCTACCGGTACCTTCTCCAACTCCTCATTCTGCTCAACTGACACTTGCACCAATAAAGCCTCACACCCTTCTTGGATCAGAGAGAAAGCTTGCATTGCTGAAATTACCCCCATAGGTGCGGATTCTCTCTTCCTAACACCCTTGAACACCACTTGACCAACACTCCCCACCTGAAGCAACACCTCCTTCTTCTGGCAATCAAGCAAGGCCCCATGCCTAGCCAGCCAATCCATGCCGAGAATAACGTCGAATTCATTGAAAGGAAGCACCACCAGATCAGCCAAGAACTCGACACCGTCCACTAACACCTTACACCCTCTACAGACTCTATCCACCCGAACAGAAGTCCCCAAAGGAGTTCTGACGCCCCAACTAACACCCAAACTACTAGCTACAACACCCAAACTACTCAAACATTTCTCAGATACAAAGGAATGGGTTGACCCCGAATCAAACAAGGCATAAACTGAAAGACCCAAGATTGAGATCATACCAGTCACCACGTCGTTCGCATTTTCTGCTGCGCCCTTAGTGAGAGCATAGAGCCGTCCTTGATCCCCTCCAGCTCCCACCGGCATGGCATTAGCACCCGTTCCTCGTCCAGCTCCCGAGGCTCCCCTGCCATAACTGCCTCCTCCCTCTACCCCCTTGACTCCCCGACGGAGCTCTAGGTCCCTGCACTGATCCCACAGACTGGGTCGGCCACCGCACTCCTGGTCGGGCAAACATTGCTCCGGTGTCCACGCTGCCCACAGGTGTAGCATGTTACTGGAGCGGTCCTCACCAGATGACACATGCCGTAGTGAGGTTTCCCACATGTGCCACAGGTGGGAAGCCCAGTTGACGCCCCTCCCGGTCGAGCCGAACCTGCACCCCTCATCTTACAAGTCGCACTCTTGTGTCCCGGATTCCCACAGGTGAAACAGGTCACCACCCCACGCATCGGGGCCGACTGAGTGCTCCTGAACCCCGAGTAAGACTGATGTGGGCGCTTAACAGTCTGACTCTGAGCCACAGACTGTGAAGGCGGTGCTGTCGCCTTCCTCTTCCGGTCCTCCTTCTTCCCCAGCTCTAATAACTCCCTCTCCAAAGCAGCCCCTTTCACTGCCACCAAACTCCCCATGTCACCAGATGTGACCCCCTCCTGAATCTCCCACCTCAGACCCCTCTTGAACCGACGGATCAACTTTGCTCTCGATTAGCAAGCTCATCGTACCATTGGGAGAGGTTGGTGAACTCCATATAGTACTGCAGAACCGACTTCTCACCCTGCACCAGCTCAAGAAACTCCTTGGTCTTTGCCTCCCTCCAAATATCCGGACAAAACTGGTCACGGAACATCCCTAAGAACTCCTCAAACCCCAGCTCAGGCGGGTACACCTGACTCTCCGGCAAGGACTCCCACCACTCCAAGGCATGACCCTTTAGCAAGAAGGTCATGGCTTGCAATCTCATCTCATCCTCAAACCCAGCCCTCAGAAACTTGAAGTTGCACTCCTTAATCCATCGCTCAGCCACAGCCGGATCAGCCACCTCCCCGGCGAACTCACTGAAGTTCCAACCCTTCAAATCCGACGGCCGAAACCGACGCCCCACTGCCCCATGCTCGGAGTGACCCACGGAGTGACTTCCCATCGACTGGTTCTCACTACAGGAGGACATTAAACATTTCAGTTGACCGCTCAAAGAACTTCAAACAACTCAATTCACCACTTGATTTCAAACATCCCACCCATTTAAAACAGTTTAACAAAAACCCTTGGAATGTCGGTCCCGTACCGATGTCTCATCCTCCCTCCTAACGAGGTTAATTACTCCCCAAAGAGAGAAGATAATCAACCGGTACAGCAGCGACAAACCAGGCTCTGATACCATTTGTAACACCCGTCCCGAATCATCCCGGTGAAACCCGAGGTTGAACCGGTATCGAGTATTACCCAGTGAAAGACGACCGAGATAACGATCAAATCCAAGCTTAAAATAAGAGTTTAAGTGAGAGGCCTCCATAAACCAGGAAAACATAAACTGTTTACAACTCCAAATCCATCATAAAACCCATAAAATCCAACATAATCAGAAAGATACATAAATCCAAGTGAAAACCCCCAAAATGTCCCAAGTCAACTGAAATATGAAAATAGGTCAACTCCAAGTAGGCACCAGTCTTCACCTCATAGCTTCAGCCCAGCACTTCTCGGAATCCACCCTCAACTCAGACGCCACACCACTCTCTCTAGCCACGAGATCCTGAAAGGGAGAAAGGGATCAATTTCCTATTGAAATTGAGTGAACCCACTGGGCCTACCTACACGTTGTCCTACTCTATGGAGCGGTCCCAACTCCGCACAAGACATTCAGCAATGGAACCAACCCAACCCCCCTTTCCATATTTTAATTCCCTAAAGCAGTCTAGGTGATCACGTTGGTCAGTTCTGGTTCTCAAGTACAAATCGAATAGCAGGATAACATAGATCAAGCATCAATTCCCTTTGCAACAACATACCACAACACCAGTCAACCAGTTCACCACACAACACAACACAACACATTCACATTCAATTTGTCTAGGTGAGTTATTAGGCGCCAATAAGGAGTTTATCCCGCACCACCCCTGCCGGCCTGACGCACCTCTCTCCCCTGGAGAGGTCCAAGACGCATCCTCTCCCTTGGAGGATACCACGAGACCTTTCCCTTGAAGGAATCGTTAACTTGACTCAACCAAACAAATCACGCCTTTCCCTTGAAGACGTGAGCGCACCTCTTTCCCTTGAAGAGGCACTTAGCACCCATAGTGCAGTTTTAGGGGGCAGTGCAGGCTCCTTCCGGTTCTATTTCCACACATACAATTCTCAACATCACTTCCTTGAAACACACATCACATCTACTACCAACATACAACACAAACAGCCACATCTCATTCATAGTCCATAGTTCACAATCCATCACATCCTCCATATCCCTGTCATGTTCACCGCACACACCACAATCAATAGGATAACCGGCTAGCTCACCGGCCTCCCCCACCTGCAAGTACAGGGGAAGCCATGTCATGAGTCTAGGGGTCACCCACCTGTTCCTCTTATTCAGAGCGACCCCACATTGGCAGGGCAACTCTCCTGCATCCACAACCAGCAATTCATAATAATATAGCACCCGCACTCATTTCCCAACCATCCTAACTCTCACTTCTATGTCAAACCATTACTTAATTCACTTCAGTTCACTACCAACCCCAAATCATAGAAATCAACAACAACGATCAACCACGGCAAACATCAATAGCAATCAAGCACATTCACAGAACAGTTTATCCCCTTTTACGCTCATCATTTTCATGCATAACCTAGGTTTTGTTCTAAGTCCAATTGAAACTCCTCACGCTGTCCAAACTACCTACACAACGCTAGGCCCTCACCTGGAATAGAAGACGAGGCTCTAATCGTCTTCTAGTTCCCCAGAAACTCGATCTCCAACCACCAAACTCGTAGCTCTACCCTTCCTTACTGCTCACGACCTACACCCAGAAACCCAAAATAGAGGTTAGCGATCTCTTCTCCTCGTCGCTACGAATCCATAGCAACAAACGGAACTCAATTCCGACCTCTACAGCTCCCGGAATCACCCTTCGAAGGTTGCTCGCTCTTGGTTCGTCAATTGTTTTTCGGGGAGAGAGAAAGGGAAAGAAAATACGGATTTCCGTGCAATTCCGTCCTTTTATGCACGAAATGTGCGCCTGGGATGTCAAAATGTGCGCCGGCGCACATTGACCCCCAAAAGGCGCACATTTTGAATATTCCGCCGAAAGTTTGCTGATTTAATTGAAAAGTGCGCCTGGCACTTCTAAATGTGCGCCTGCGCACATTAGGACCCAAAATCAGCACTTTTGGTACTGTACCCTATTCCCCTCTTTTGCAACTTCAACCCGGCACACACCCAAACGTCCCAGACCTCAAGAGACCCTCTTAAGTACCGTTTCCGGCACTCTAGTCACCCAGGCTTGAGTTCTAACCCGTTCGGTTGGGCGGGGATGTTACACCAGCTTTCCCCCTCCCAAGTCCGGTTCGGACGATCAAGGAAAGGGAATCTCCTTTCAATGTTCTGTAATACTCCTGAATCGAACTTTTATATTCTAGATTTTGTTCCTTTGTATCTGGACCTCTTTTTCTATCAAACTTGGCTTTACTGTTCTTTCGAGCACTCTTGCACTGTTCCTACTTGTCAATCATTTTTAGATCATGCTGCTGATCGCAAGGCTTTGCGAATGTCCGTGGACTTTCCTTGGCGATTCACTGCTCGTAGGTCTTACATGGTGATTTAGTGCCCATAGGTCTTACTTAGCGGTTCAATGCCCTTAGGTCTTACATGGCGATTTAATGTCTGTAGGTCTTACTTAGCGGTTCAATGCCCTAAATCTTACATGACGATTTAATGCTTGTAGGTCTTACTTAGCGATTCAATGCCCTTAGGTCTTACATGGCGATTTAATGCCCGTAGGTCTTACTTAGTGATTCAATGCCCTTAGGTCTTACATGGCGATTTAATGCCTGTAGGTCTTACTTAGCGGTTCAATGCTCTTAGGTCTTACATGGCGATTTAATGCCTGTAGGTCTTACTTAGCGGTTCAATTCCCTTAGGTCTTACATGGTGATTTAATGCCCGTAGGTGTTACTTAGCGGTTCAATGCCCTTAGGTGTTACATGGTGATTTAATGCCCGTAGGCCTTATATGACACATTTTGGTAGATAATCTGCAAAAAAAGTCATGTCCAGCGATAATTGCTATCGGACATTTGTCATTTCATTTGAACTTGATCCATACAATAGTAAGATTTTGTTAATCGTAATATCGTCTGAGGTGCATGGAGTTCCATGTCTTTGGGACCTTCGTGCCATCCATCTCTGCTAATTTGAAAGTATTGGCTCCTACCACTCATCGAATCCTGTATGAATCTTCCCAACCAGGATTGAGTTTAGCTGCCCCAATCGCCGGTCTGAAGATTTTTCACAGCACCAAATCGTTGATTGCAATGTGATGTGGGCGAAGTTTCAAGTTATATCGCCTGGCCAGCTGTTCTTTCTCTGCGATTAGCCGCAATTGCGCTTTTTCTCTTCTCTCTTCAAACATGTCTATATTATGCATCATCTCTTGCTAGTTTACCTCATCCCTGTTGATGACACTCGATTTTACGTGTTTATCAGCCTCATTTAAGCTACATTTCCTTGCTTGAATCACGAGTTTTGGGTAGTTTAGGGTGTTATCACTCGATTGCTCTAATTCTTACCATTTTGGTGACTTTGGCCCGTTATGGGTCTATTTGATGGTTTTCTAGTGCTTTTGTGATAGCACAGGTTTTTGCCGTCATTAACGTAGCCATGGACGTGTTCGGGAAGCGAGGAACTTCAAGGAATGACCCTAAGATCACACAAAGTCCCCAAGCAAATCTGCCCAGGCTTACACTGAAGTTCTCGGCGAGAAGTCCAAAGTTCTCGTCGAGAACTAATGCAAAATTGCACAGCAGAAAGACACGAGGTTCAGCCGGGTTTTCAACTGAAGTTCTTGGCGAGAACTCTCAAGGTTCTCGCCTAGAAGTCTATCCTTTTCCGGCAGGGATTTTGCAAACCCATAAATACAAACCGGCGGCCACACTTTTAAGAGACACTTATTCCTTGGATTAATTTCCAGACTTCAGAGTTCGAGAGAGAGTTTAGAGAGTTCGAAGAGCCGGGAAGAGATCGTGACGCCATCCTTCCATCTCGGAGAGCTCGGTATTAGGAGTTGAAGATTCAAGAGATTGAAGCTTCACGGATTCATCCAAAATTAGGTTTTACAGTTCTTCTTCGTCTTCCTATTTGAAGATGTATTCCTTGTTTGTTTTCGAGTCTTTTGTATTGAATGTGAGTAGTTAAACTCATAGAACTTAGATTAGATGAACCCTAAAGCGGTCACGAATCAGCGGTAATTAAATTCTGATTCAGTCAGTTTCTCTTGCATGTTTGATTTGTTCTTTGTTGCCAGTGTTTCTTTTCTAACTTGATCACCTAGTTGGGATTCTTGTTAAGCTGAGGATAGTAGCGAACATTCGCCTCAACAATTAACCTATTCATTGGAGTGCGCCTTTCGTAGGAACCAGTTAGGGTTAATCAGCTACTAGAGTAACTCATTAATCACTAGTAATCGCGCTGTAGTAACCAAATTTTGTCCGGGCTCGCAAATTACCAGATAACCAGTGGGCCGTTGTTTATTGATCTCGAATACTCAGTAGTATGTCTTTCAGCTAAATTAACTTAGGGTTATGCGTTCGTGTTTCGAGGTTTTCTAGCTTTGGTCGATTTCGAGCAAGGAGATTTGGGCTTTCGGCCCACATGTTCTGAGGGTCAGGCTTTTAGCCCGTTTTGTTAAGAGCATGTGTTGGATCTCTCTCTTTTTCTGAAATTTAGCAAGGAAGGGTTTGGGCCTTAAGGCCCACTCGTTCAGCTTCTTTAAATCCAGAAAGAAGGGTTGTTTGATAAAAAAAGGACTGTTTGTTTTTTTTACCCAAAGTGGTAACTTATGTGTTTAGGGTTCCTATTGCTATAAAAGGAAAGGTGGGGAGGTCCCAAAAAGAGAAGAAAAGAAAGAGCAGAAAAGGAAAGGAGAGAAAAGGGAAAGAATCAGAAAGAGAAAGGTGTCTGAAAAAGGGGGTTTCCCAAGAACACTTTCTCCTTCTTCTTCTTACTCCAAATCTCAGAAAATAACCAAACACATAAAAGCTTCAAAAGCAAAGTAAAGACATCAAAGTTCAGCATCAAGTTCGGGAGAAGCATAACACAAAGACAGAAACGAGAAAGCAGCTGTCCGGACACTCATCCTCTCCTTCCTACCACTAAGTCTACCACCTAACATTACAAGATCATAGTGAGCATACCCACTCTTCAAAACTCCATCTTTCTTCAAGCTCTTTAGCATATTTATGCACCTACACCATGAATACACCATTTTAAGCATGATATACACATATTTGTGATCTGTTAAATCCTAAGATGTGAGTGTAGCTTTTCAAGTTACTTTGCTTTAAACTTTCATGGGTTTATTTTAACTTCAGTTTTGTTCTTAACATGATACCTCCTCTTTAAGCTCTCAATCCTATCTTGTCAATAACCTTAATCTTGTTCTATTTACTATAAAGCAACAAATCAAAAAGTGAAACAGTAATAGAAATAGGGTTGTTGTCTCACTTATCTTGACTTAAAGTTCCACTTATCTTGATTTAAAGTTCCATCTCTCTTGTTGACTCCTTCTTCTTTGGAAGTGACCTACAACAAAAAAATGAGCAAAATTAGTATTTTGTTCTTTTCTGTATTATAATTGTTTTTACTTCTAAAAAATGTAGGGTTCTGGTTTTTATCTTACCCCTGTTTCTGTCCATCGTCGGCCGGCGCCGTCGCGCCATCACCACGCCGGCGTCTTGCCGCCGCCGTCGTGTTGGTCCCGCCGCCGTTCGATTCCTAAAAAAATAAGGTCGCTTAATAAATAAAAAATGAAAGAAGCAAAAAAAGAGGTCTGAACGTTTATAAAAAAAGGTTGTTACCTTTTTAACGGGTCATCACCGTCGCCGCGTCCCCGCGCCGCCGCGCCGTCTCCGCCGAGCCTTCCCCCCACGCCGCCGCGGTCGTCTTCCTTCGGGATCAATATCTGAAAAGGGGAAAGTGGTTAAATCAGTAGAAAGAAACGAAAAAAAGGGGGAAAGTCCATATCTAGGGCATGTCCTCATTAAGAAGAAGATTAGGTTTTTTGTTCGTTACTTTAACTCAATATCAGTTTTCTTTCGGTTTAGAAAAATCGAGAGAGAAAAGTCTACTTACCCTCCTTGCATGTTCGTCTGGTGCCACTGTTTCGCCGCCGTGAAGCGCCAGCGATAGAGGGTTTGGGGTTTGATTCTCAGTTGTTTTAAACGAAAGAGAGATGAGAGGGTTTGGTTTTTGACGTCTGTTATTAGGATGAGAAGAGAAGGAGAAGAATCGAAAGAAGAAGAAAGAGTGGAAGGGAAGTGAGGGGCAGCGGCTGTTAGTGTTAGATTAGGGTTCCGTTTATGAGAAGAAGAAAAGAGAAGAGAGGAGTTAAAAATTCCAGAAAAACCGAGAGGATAAGAGAGAGAGGAGCGGCGCTGGTGAATGAATAGTGACAAAGGGGGTTGATTTTTTCAGCCCTCTTATCTTTTTATATGGCGCATTAGGGTTTGTCAAATTTATGAAATTGCCACCGTCCCGTCTATTTACGGTTTTGCCATTAATGAAATGGGTGGGCTAGCCGACTTTCTGTCTTTTGGGCCGAAATTTGTTGAGCCCATTCCATCTTTGGTTCATTTAATTAAAATTGGCCCTAATCTCAATCATACTAATCATTTTTTTGTCCATGTTGATGTAAATTTGATCCACAATTAAAATAGTCTAGATTAATTAAGGACAAAGAAACCCTTTCATGTTTAAATTAAATTGAAGAATTTGGTTTAATAAAATTTCTTCACTAATTTCATATCGAAATTCAGTCGTTTCCGTGGATTGTATGCTAATCATCGATAAGATTTAATTCCGTCAATTGAGCTTGTGGTTAGGAATTAGTAACGACTACTTCACATTCGTGAAGTATTGTGGAAATCCCGAGCTAAAAAAACCCGTCCAAGCCTTGAAAAAATCAAAATCGATATCATTTCGCATTCGCGAAACACCGCGAGAATCCCAAGCCTAAATTACCTGAAACCATAAAAAACCCTTGGAATTAGTAACGAAAGATGACCCGTGAAAATTCTCCCCTTTAAATATAAATAACACTAAATAAAATAATAAACTCTTAAAAGCAAATTACTCCTCAAGCTTATAAAAAAAGGGCAATAAAACTTTGAAAGATAAAAATACTCCAAACAACCTGATTTTTAAAACAACGAACTACGTGGACTTTGATTCCGGACTCCGGATACGTAGGCAGTCACTCGACTCGAGTCCGATTTTAAAATCCTCTCCTCCGTTAAAATATTATAAACTAAATTAATAAGAAAACACTAAATTCTGAATTAGTAACGCAAACCCTAAATAGGGAGCGTGAACGCCTCTCTCCTTAATCAGCCGTCAAGAAAATAACCTTATCGTGAGTTGTAGTACCGGTTGTTCCGGGCGTTGTGGGGGTGCTAATCCTTCCCCACAGTAACCATCCCCGAATCCCGATCTCTGTTTCGCAGATCTAGTCCAAATCTGGTTGGATAACCCGATTTGGACGCCTAAGCGTCCAATCCGCACTAACGATTGGTGGCGACTCCAAAACCAAAAGTAAACTCGAAAAGCTTCGGAGGTGCCGGCCTGCCGCGGACGGAAACGTTTACGACAGATGGCGACTCCGCTGGGGACACCGAGCGTTCCTCAGGGACTAGCTACCCTTCTCTCACGATAAGTTTATGTGTTTAATTTTCTTGACATGGCACTACATTCCATATTTGCGCAATTTATTTATCTGTACTCATGCATTTGCATAGCTCTATACCCGAGCTTCACCTTTAGATAGAATTTGGACGTAGTAGCACAAGCCTTTTTACACTCGTAGAGGCGTGTCAATCGTCCTAACCAATTTAGGGACTATCCCTTTAGGGACAACATAAACCAGTCATATAGTTGGATTTAGTAAACCGCCTGATACCTACCCATAGCAAGACCTAGGTTCCTGCCCTTTTTCCCATGTTACGAAACTTAGGATCACCCGGTAATAGGATCTATGTGATGTATCTATATTATGAATGCTACCTGCTTATGTGATTATTGAGTTTGTTATCTTTAATTGACATTATACATAGCATACTCACATCATATAGCATCCCATGCATGTGTTTTTTTTTAAAAAAAGTCTGTTGCGCGTAGTTGAGTCTTAGCCCCGCTGTCTCCTCTTTTCACTAGATGGACCTTGCAAATGTCGTCAATCCTCTGTGGGGGGGGGCCCTTCCACAAGATTTACAAATGCATTTGGTCGTGTTAACCATCCAAAGTAGAATTGAGGACCAGATCGAAAGGCTAAGGGAGTCGATACTGATCAGGTATGGGCGTTTGGACTCCCCCCTCAGGCATCTCGACTGGCATCCGCGGTATATAGGTATGAACATCTTCTACCTGCCGATGTACCTGTATGATGTGCTTGTGACCGAAGTTCGCGACCTGCTGTGGTATTTAGCTCGCAAATGTACTATTGGGCTAATTCTTAGTAGGAGTCAGCTCAGTTTTTACTTGACTAAATGGATTGATAACCCTCAGTCACTGACCCGTTTCGGTAGCTGGTTGGCGGGCTTTATGCCTCTAACTGAATGGAGGGCCCTGTTGCTTTTAAATGCTGGAGATGAGTACATGTTTATCTCTCTCCACTTCTCCCAAAACATTCAATGTGGGAATGGGGAGACACAGATCGTGGAAGAGCCTTTCGTCAACTTTGAGGGGAGCTACCTCGAGAACCCGAGCATCGAACCAAATGAAGACTCTTTTCTCTGGGAGGCAATGAAGTTAAGAATGATGGAGCTCAATGGATGGGAGGAGGACGCAACATTAACGGATCTGTTATATTCTCACAACTACTCTTGCGATGGAAGAATCATAGAATGTTCGAAGGCTTTACCCCCCGAACAAGTTGTTAGGACCCTCACCAACGAAGCCACGCACAACTTGACTTTTGCAGAGGAGTTTGTCTCTTGGGTGCACAACGGTATGCCATTATTGGACGACCTAGTAGAGGACGATGATAACAACTAGGGGTTTGGGTAGGGGGTTTCCGAGTATGTATAGGAGGAAACCCCGTAGGTTTGGATAGGACCAGAGGAAAGGCACGTGTACGCCCCGCCTGTTTGGGGTATTAGTACCGCTTTGCCTGCTTTTGTTGTTTTGCAACCCTGGTAAGATCCATCTTTTGTAAAGAGTGTTATAGGTCGCCCGCATATTGATGATACTGCAGAATAGCGGTTGGTCAAATATCTACCAAGCTGGAAAGCTAGGGTAGAACGTATTCCACGGGCCTTCTAATGATCGATTACTCAAATAAGCTGGCAAATTACTCAGGTGAAACACTTCGTGCGTGGTTTGAGTTTCACGACTTCTAATTCTAAGAAATGCACGGAAATCAAAAATTGAAACTAAAAACAGATTGGAAATTGGTTGGTTAAAACAAAGATGATAGACGAACTTAGACTTTGAATCCCCCTTCGTTCCCCAGAGCATTGGCAATCAACAGATCAGCGGATTTCGATTCTCATTCAATCAATTCTAAGAGACCACCATAACTCCTTACCCTTAGGTTTAAGATCGGCAAACGTTCGCTCTATCCGTTCTAGCTACCAAGATTAATTAGCCGCCCGGGTACGATCGCCTCTCGCAACGACTTAACTTAACTGGTGCAATTACTAATGAATTATGAGTTACTCTTGCATTGGATTAACCCTAATTGGTTCCTACGAAAGGCACACTCCAATGATTAGGTTAATTGTTCGATTTGATGTTTTAAAGTAAGGCGAGCGTTCGCTTCTATCCTTAGCTTAACAAGAATCTAATCTAGGTGATCAATCCAGACAAGAAACATGAACAATGAAGAACAAATCAAACATGAAAGAGAAACTGATTGAACCTTGAATCTAACCACCACCGATCCGTGACCGCTTTAAAGCCCTGGGTCACTTAGGGTTCATCTAGTCTAAGCTCTACGAGTTTAGCTACTCATGTTTTTTCACAAAAGAATCAAAGACAAAGAAAGAGTTCATCTTGAACAGAGGAAGAACAGAAAAGGATCTGAAAAACCTAATTAAGACGACTCTGGCAGAACTTCGATCTCTGGTAAACTGCAATCCTAGCTCCGAGTCTTCGAGATGGAAGGGATGGCGTCACGATCTCTTCTCGGCTCTTCGAACTCTAAACTCTGCTTTAGAACTCTTCAAATCCATGAAGTCTTTGGTATTAGTTCGTAATTATGATGTCTGTTGATTTTGGGCCGCCGGTTAAGTATTTATACTTAACCCTAATACCGCCGAATTTTAACTAAGATTTTCGCCGAAAATATTAAGGGATTTTCACCGAAAATCCTAGTGCAAAAGGGATGACCGCTGGCTGGATTCTTCAGTAGTTTTCGGACTGTCGGTTCTCAGCGAAAACTTAGTGTTTTCGCCGAAAACACCCTTTGGCTGACATCAGTCGATTTGTACATGCATTTTCGCCGAAAATGTGAAGGTATTTTTGGCGAAATCTTAAGTGTAAAATGGGGCAGGAATTGGTTCAACTTGATTGGCTCCTTGAATCAATTCCGGTGCGATTCCTCGAGGTTTCAATGCCTTAGACACGTCCTTGGTTACTTATTTGACGGCAAAAACCTATGCTAACATTGAAACACTAGAAAACCATCAAATAGACCGGAAACGGGCCAAAGTAACACAAATGGCACGAGATAGAGCAATTGATTGAATATTCATTATTCTACCCTAAAAACATGTCTTAAGCCAGGAAATGTCGCTCAAATGAGGCTGATAATCACGTCAAATCGAGTATCATCACATATATTTTGGGCATGGCTATGTAACGGCGGGTGTAACGGGAGCGGGAGCTCTGGAGCTAGAGCCGGTGTCAAGTCGCGCCTTGGTCCTGCGCTCATGAGTTACATTCCTAAAACCATAAACGAAACCAGATTAATTAACTAATAACCCACCCCACACTTAGTCAAAAAACTCAATTTCACAAAGAAATGAGGAAAACCGAGCGGGGTAAGCAAAGTAAGTAACTGGTAATCATAATAAATCACTAATCATGCACAGGTCTAGCCAGAACGTTCATAACATAAATAGGGATCAGAAGTCAAACCGACATTCAAAAATTCAACATCATAGCATATTGAACCCTAATCATGGCAAGACTATCTCAAAGCGGGAAACAATGGCATAATCAATAACTCAGATGGCAAGCACAGATATATGAACGGGAATGAACATTTATGGCAGCCAAACAAGCATAGAAAGTTCATGGTCAAACCAACATTTCACAAAAGTCAACACCGTAGAGAATTGATCTTATGCATAGCAACACATGATCAAACGATATGAAAATTAAGCACAATACTCCCTAAGCATGCTAGATCAGTCCAAAGAGTTCAGCTAACCTAGTTGACACGAAATCAGTCGGCACGCAAATCGAGGTAAACCAAAAAGTCAACCAAAAGTCAACAACGATGAAATTCAGCATTCAACAAGTCAAAAGATTCGGAATGAAAAGTTCTACAACTTACCTTGAAGCCATGGGTGCTGAAAATGAACGGATTGAGAGAAATCGGTGAAAAATTGAAAATTTTAGAATTTGGGTGAACTAGAGCTCTAGAGCTCCGATTCGACTGTTCTAGGGCTCAAAATGATCGGAAAAGGAAGGGAGTAAGGCGGCGGCGGCAGCAAACGGTGGTGGCGGCAGCAAACGGCGGCGACGAGCGATTAAAGTGTGGCAGCGGCAGGTTTTAAAATAAAGGGGAGAGTTTTTCTAAAAATTTTTGAAATGAAGAAGTGAGGAGAGAGAGGGTGAGACCGAGAATTAAAAGGAAAAATTGTCTGATTTTCACTCAAGTTTTCGGTGAAAATATGTGCAAGTTTTCGCCGAAAACTCAAGGCAAAATGGTCTGCCGGTTTTCAAAAGCATTTTCACCAAAAACTTCATGAAGTTTTCGCTGAAAAGTTTAACTAAAATCGTCTGGAAAACACAGTGGGATTTCAAAGAAAGTTTTTGCCGAAAATATGGGGCATTTTCGCCGAAAATTTTGACCTATACAATGGAAAATATTTTCGCAATCCCGACAAACTTCAGAAAATCACAATTAAATCCACAAAAATCGGAACAACCTCAATCAACTTGCGAAAGACACTATGACACACAGACTAAACACGAAAAATAAGAAATCAAACAAACTGACACTTTTGGCTCCCTCGAACCGACTCTAAAACACTAAGGTTGACACAAATGAAAAACTGACTCCAGCCGTGGGTTGCCTCCCACGAAGCGCTATTTTATTAACGTCCTTGAGCTGGATGATACCTGGACGGTATTAGGAGACATCCCAACTCAGGTTCTCCTTAATGCTAGCATTGGAGTTCATGAAGCATAAATTTCTTCCCGTTAGCGTGTAAGAGCTTGGTACGTCCATCGGGAAGTTGGTCAGTGATCTTGAACGGGCCAAAGAGTTCTGTTAAGGGATCATCCTCTACAAGGAAGGCGGTGGATGGGATGAGAACGATCGGCTTCATCTTCTCTTTAACCTCCGGCTTAATATCACCAGGATCGGTGATCGTCAGTATTTCCTTAGGAGATGCTTTTGGCTTCTCCTTCAACACTTGCTCCGGTGCCGATAGCTCGGAACGAATTGCTGGTACAGCTGGCTCGGCAGAGGGTGGTACAACTGGTCTCTAGACCATTTGAGTCTTCATCTTCTTGTTCTTCCCTCGGGGCCTGCTAGGTTTCTTACATGGCGGCGAAGAAGAGGCTTTCAGTTCCTTCTTCTTTGGCGGCTTTTGAACAGGAGAGTCTGGTTTCGTCTTGTAATCTATTCAGCACCTGCAGCAACAATTCATCTAGGAACACTACAAGAGACATCAGTGACGGAGTTGACTGGAGTGAACTCCACAGTTTCAACAGCTAGACAATGAAATTCTTCATTCTTAGGGTTATATTTCATTCCATCTTTAAGGCGAAAAGTTATTGTGTCTTTACCAACCCTCAAAGTCAAAGAACCATTTGGAACGTTAATTTGCATTCCAGTAGTAGCCATGAAGGGTCGTCCTATGAGAATGGTAGAATCATCCTTACTAGTATCTATTATCACATAGTCAGCTAAGAACGTGAAAGGACCACATTTAGTAACAACGTCTTTTATTTCTCCTCTAGTAGTTTTAAGTGATCTATCAGCAAAGACGAGTTGCATACTAGTTGGTTCAAGTTCTCCTAGGTTCAATTTTTCAAATAAGCTCATAGGCATAACATTGACAGACGCGCCTAGATCAACTAAACTACGCTCTATCTCAACATCATTAATAACCAAAGGAAGTGTGAAAGAACCAGGATCAGAACACTTAGCTGGATACGGCGATGAAGGTTTCTTACTACGAGCGGCAGGATATCCTTCTTTACCTCCCCAAATGCCAGCCTCGATCCTTGCATTCGGCAGCAGTGCTCTAGGAAAAGGAAGCTTCACGTAGTACGGCACAAGAGGAGGATCATACTCCTTAGGCGCCTCCTTCGGTTCTTCCTTCTTCTTCGGAGTTTCAGCGATCTTGCGTAAAATGGAAGAAGCATCAGCAGATAAACTTGTAAAATTCTTAACAGATACCATCTTAGCTTGCTCCTTTCTCGGGTTTGGCTCTGTTTGGCTCGGAAGTTGACCAAATGGTCGACCAGATGCTAGCATGCTCGAGATGTTGTTCACAGCTTGCTCAATTCTCTGCCCGGATGCAATCTGTTCTTGGTTTAGAAGAGCTTGGGCCTTGAACTGACTGTCGTCATCGTCAAGTCTGGTGATGATCTGACTAAGTTTCTTGTCGAGGTCACTGGCATTGTTCTCCTCTGATGTTGCTGCCCTGGATAGGTGTTATTCAAATACTGGTTCTGGCGATTGCCAGGAGCAGTTCCATAATTACCCAAATTGTGATGCGGCGGCTGGTAGACACCTGCCGACGGATGGTTCGGCTTCTGATCCTGAGCCGGACCAAGTTGTCGGGCATTCTGATTCTGGTTAGCACCAGCATTGTAGGGAGGTCTGTCTTGATAATTCCCTTGTTGCCTGAAGTTGTGGTAGCCAGCATAATCATTCAAATTGTTAAAGAAGCCTTGTTGGACGAAATTTACCTCTTCTACAGACCAGACTTCTGTCTTACCAAAATTCTGGCAACGGCCTCCGTTATGCGCACAAGCTCCACACCATTCGCAATCGGCAACGTAGACAGCAGCTGCCGGCGGTTTTATGGGTGTAGAAGACTTCTTCAGATGCTTCTCTACTTCTGCCTTGATGGTTGCTTCGAGATCGAGCTTGCTTCTTGATCCTTCAGATTGTCGCTCCCAGTTCCTTGACTTGGAAGCGCAGTTTGCGAAATGAAGAAGAGCAGCTTCAGGTGTAAGCGTAGTGCAATCCCCTTCAGCTAGGGAATTGACCCACTTGGCAGATTCTTCTCGGAGACCTCGACCAAAGATTTCAGCTAACTGTCTCTGCTCGAAACCGTGGTGAGGATAGTTGTAGAGAAGTTCTTGGAATTGATTCCAAGTATCATATAAGCTTATGCCTTCCTTCTGAGAGAATCTGGCTATGCTGTCCTTGATAGCTGTTGTTCTGGCAGGAGGGAAGTACTCTTTGACGAAGTCTTGAGCTAGAGTCTCCCAATCGGTATAGTAGCCAGGTGGTTTGCCAGTAAGCCACCTCTTAGCGACGCATTTCAGAGAGAACGGGAAAGCTCTCAAGCAAAGAGTATTCTTGTCGAGATTTCTGTTCTTTAAAGTGCTGCAGAGATCAAGGAAGTCCGCCAAATGAGTGCACAGATTGTCTAGTGGCCTGCCTTCAAACTGTAGATCCCTAGAGATCATAGTCAAGAATGGAATCTTGATCTCATAGTCAGGATCGCCTTCAATGCGCGGCACGGCAATAGAGGATCGAACGCTAGTCGCGCTCGGCTTGTTGTAATCAGCTAGACTTTTCTGTGCAACTGGTGGTGGCAGTGGTGGTGGTAGATAGCCGCCTGGCGGTGTTAGGTTACCGCCTGGTGGTGGTAGATGATCAGTCATGGTAGGAGATAGAGGAGGTGAAAGTGATGCGGTGTATGAAGCGGATGAAGATGAAGATGAGGAACTCTCTTTCAGTTCCTCGATCTTGATCGGAGTGACGGATGGAAGTGGATTGGTTCTGCCTCTCCTTGGAATCTGTGATTGTCGAGGTGAAGCAGAACTGCCTGGTCTCTCTACACTCTTAGCCTTGTCGTCCTTGGCAGTTTGAGAGCGCGTGAGCGGGCGGCGTTGCATACACCTGTGAACAACCTACAAATAACAAAAACAAACAAAACCAGTGTAAAATGAAGTGGATGGAAAGGTGAAAGATGGAAAGTAGAAGAATAAAATGCCAGTTCTTCTTTCAAGCAATCAAAAGAAGTCCCCGGCAACGGCGCCAATTTGATGATACTGCAGAATAGCGGTTGGTCAAATAACTACCAAGCTGGAAAGCTAGGGTAGATCGTATTCCACGGGCCTTCCAATGATCGATTACTCAAATAAGCTGGCAAATTACTCAGGTTAAACACTTCGTGCATGGTTTGAGTTCCACGACTTCTAATTCTAAGAAATGCACGGAAATCAAAAATTGAAACTAAAAACAGATTGGAAATTGGTTGGTTAAAACAAAGATGACAGACGAACTTAGACTTTGAATCCCCCTTCGTTCTCAGAGCATTGGCAATCACCAGATCAGCGAATTTCGATTCTCATTCAATCAATTCTAAGACACCACCATAACTCCTTACCCTTAGGTTTAAGACCAGCGAAAGTTCGCTCTATCTGTTCTAGCTACCAAGATTAATTAGCCGCCCGGGTACGGTCGCCTCTCGCAACGACTTAACTTAACTGGTGCAATTACTAAGGAATTATGAGTTACTCTTGCAGTGGATTAACCCTAATTGGTTCCTACGAAAGGCACACTAAAATGATTAGGTTAATTGTTTGATTTGATGTTTTAAAGTAAGGCGAGCGTTCGCTTATATCCTTAGCTTAACAAGAATCTAATCTAGGTGATCAATCCAGACAAGAAACATGAACAATGAAGAACAAATCAAACATGAAAGAGAAACTGATTGAACCTTGAATCTAATCACCGCCGATCCGTGACTGCTTTAAAGCCCTGGGTCACTTAGGGTTCATCTAGTCTAAGCTCTACGAGTTTAGCTACTCATGTTTTTCACAAAAGAATCAAAGACAAAGAAAGAGTTCATCTTGAACAGAGGAAGAACAGAAAAGGATCTGAAAAACCTAATTAAGACGACTCTGGCAGAACTTCGATCTCTAGTAAACTGCAATCCTAGCTCCGAGTCTTCGAGATGGAAGGGATGGCATCACGATCTCTTCCCGGCTCTTCGAACTCTAAACTCTGCTTTAGAACTCTTCAGAATCCTCGAAGTCTTTGGTATTAGTTCGTAATTATGATGTCTGTTGATTTTGGGCCGCCGGTTAAGTATTTATACTTAACCTTAATATCGCCGGATTTTAACTAAGATTTTCACCAAAAATATTAAGGGATTTTCGCCGAAAATCCTAGTGCAAAAGGGATGACCGCCGGCTGGATTCTTCTGTAGTTTTCGGACCGTCGGTTCTCGGCGAAAACTTAGTGTTTTCGCCAAAAACACCCTTTGGCTGACATCAGTTAATTTGTACATGCATTTTTGCCGAAAATGTGAAGGTATTTTCGGCAAAATCTTCAATGTAAAACGGGGCAGGAATTGGTTCGACTTGATTGGCTCCTTGGATCGATTCCAGTGCAATTCCTCGAGGTTCCAATGCCTTAGACACGTCCTTGGCTACTTATTTGACGGCAAAAACCTGTGCTAACATAGAAACACTAGAAAACCATCAAATAGACCCGAAACGGGCCAAAGTAACACAAATGGCACGAGATAGAGCAATTGATTGAATATTCGTTATTCTACCCTAAAAACCATGTCTTAAGTAAGGAAATGTCTCTCAAATGATGCTGATAATCACGTCAAATCGAGTGTCATCACATATATTTTGGGCATGGCTGTAATGAAGTAGGAGAAGTAGTGTAGGGTAGGGGAAATGGCACATGTACGACCCACCTGTTTGGGGGATTAGTACTGCTTTGCCTATTTTTTTAATCTCTTTTGTAACCCCGCTGACGTCCATGTCTTTGTAAAGGACACTACGGATCCCTCTGCATGTATTTTGGGAGCATATGTAATGATATTCAAGGAAGTTTATATATAACAGAAGGGTTGATGTATTGTAACGTCTCGTCCGTGAAATGGGAGGTTTAGGGTTTGGGTTTCAACCACGCGCAACACACTCATTGCATTTGTTTTCACCATTTCTAACGCTCTTTCGTTGTTTTAGGTATTGTTGCCACAACATATCTGTTTTATAAGGATACTTAGCTCTAAAAGCATGGCAGATTTTACTTACCAGATAGATGAGGAGGGAAGTGTCTTGAGAGAGGTAGAGGCTTTAAACTTAGCACAGGGAGTTGAGCCAGTAGTTGAAACAATCGCTCTGAACTTGTATGATGGACCAATCAGGGCAAATGAGTATCGACCTCAGATCCTTGAGGACATCTGGGCGTTCTACTCTGATTAGGAGAAGCTAGATTTCGTAAGGAAGTATGGAGGTTTGGCTGATTTACTCAAAGTTCCATTTCCAGGGGATATGATCCGAGAGCTGCTTAACCATTGGGATCCGAATTTCCATTGTTTCACCTTCAATAACGTAGACATTTCACCTCTGGCAGAAGAGTACCAGGCCATTATGCGTCTCGGCAACATACACTCAGTAAAGCCTTATGCCCATAACCCGAAGGCCAAAATAGGTGGGGCGCTGTCAGAAATCCTCAGGATAAAAAAGGTTAAGCTAATGGGAGAGGTACGGGAAATGGAAGGAGTTGACTACCTCCCGATCAAGTTCTTGCTCGATTACATCTGTAAAGGAAGCTCACCTCAAGACCTGAAAATGAGGGCGTTCGCTTTGATTCTGTTTGGGACCGTCCTGTTTCCCACGATCCCTAGTTATATCGATGAATGTGTGATGAAGGTGTTCGAGAGAGGCCTCCAGGGAATGAACCCCATGTTTGCCATTTTGTCTGAAACCTTTGCGGCTTTGGATAGGTGTTATCTCAACCATGAAAGAACATTGTATGCCAGTGCTCCACTCTTGGTCATCTGGATATTCGGACACCTGAAGCCGTCACCAGACATGGGCATCCCCTACATACGCTACTCCATGGCATATCATATGACTAGCAGTACCACGAATGAGTTTCTAGAAAGTCAGGGAGAGTATTTGAGGGTGACCCGAGTCCAATGGCGTGGATATTTCTGTCAGCTGGAAGCAGAAAACATAAACTGGAGAGCGGCATGGATGCCAAGGATGAATATTTTGTACAGGTGTGGAGGCTATTTCTGGGTACCTCTTCCTGGTCCGAGAGGTTGCATAGGATACGCCCCCAGTATGTTCAGGAGGCAGGTTGATTGCTGGCAGTTCATACCCCGATAAGAGGTATGGGAGGATCTCACTTCCGATACTCCGATGCTGATTATGGGGTTAAGCTTCAAAGGGTAATTGGCGCATGGAAAGATCCAAGGAAGATTGGGCATTCTTGGAGTTCTGGGGAAACTTTGGTTGTACAGTATCGTGTCGCCAACGATTACCCCGACTGGCACCAGCAACGAGGAAGGATGCCCACCCAGAGCTTATATGAAAGGAGTTGCAAGAGGAAAATAGGCACATCTAGCGAGCAGGAAGATCGAGTTAGCTCCGAGAGGTATGTGGGGTTAGAGTCCAAGTTAAAGGAGCTACAGTTAGAGAACAGAGAGAAGACTCAGTTGTGGGAGAAATCTGAAGCCGAAAAGAGGAGTCTAGTGGGAAAGGTTAGAAGCTTGGAGAAACAGTTAGCAGAAAATGATAAGGAACTGATGAATTTTAGGAAACAGATAGAAGAGCTTCAACAGAACTGGGAAATGGGAAATAGGACCATCGAGGATCTGGAGCACACAATTGCAAAGGGACAAGATGATTTCATCCAGAGAAGGGGCTATATGGAGGCGGCCAAGAAGCTGGTAGCTGAAATCAAGGGTAGAGCTCGTTTTCTGGCCAAGGATTTAAGGGATCACATGGGAGATAATCCTGGGTTGAGAAGTGAGGGACCGAGGCTATGGGAGTTCCTGACCCTTCTTCAGGAGTAGTTGGCTCAATATGCAAGGTGTTCCATCCCGGAGTAGGTCATCAGGAGGATGTCATGACGTGTTGCAGCGACCAGTTGTCATCTTTAATTTCATTAAGAACTATGTATTTCTGGGCTGTAAAATAACGGGTAACCTCCCCTGCAAAACATTATTAAGAGGGTTTATCTGTAATGGTACTTAAATACACCAAGTTGTTGGGCATAGCTACCTTTATAAAATAGTTATTTTGTGGCAGAAATATCATATTCATACATGTTTTTGATGTGACTTTAATTAGTGCATTTTAAGCTTATGAATGACCTATGATATGCCCGTGTTTATTCGTGAAATGACATGACTTTTATGCTTTTATTTGAGATTTTGTGCAAAGTGTCATTTTGTTGTTCGGTTGCCACTTTGGAGCCAAATTCGTGGTCTATTGGAGTTGCCTCTGTGCATTTTCAGGTTATGGCTTCAAAGTACGGATGACAAGGAGCGCATAGGAGCAAACGGGAGGTCATTTGGAGGCCGGACGAGGGAGATTTGAGCCTTGCAAGATCGGGTTTTCTGCAGAGTGCAGGGGTGCACGCTGTGCAGATGTGCACGCCGTGCAGGGGTGCACGCCGTGCACTGTGCACGCCGTGCAGGGGTGCACGCCGTGCACTGTCCCCTGCACTATAAATACTCTTGTTTTGGCCATTTTGAAAGGAGATATCATATCTCTTGAACCCCAAACACATTTCCACGAACCCTCAAACCCTAGAGCACGTTTTTGGAGCAATTTGAAGCCATTGGAGCTAGGATTGAAGCCAACAAACCTTGGGAGAAGTGCTTACAAGTGGAGAGGTGAAGATCATCTCAAGGATTCATCCATGGTGTTCTTGGTGACCATTCTTCCTTCTTTTCTCTTTACTCCCTTGGCCATGTGTGGCTGAGTTTCTAGGGTTCATCTTGGATGGGTAGATTAGTTGTGCTATGATAGAGAGATGATTGTATAGAACTTGCCATGATTGACCTTGGTTGTATGAGGATGATTCCTAGACTTGTTCTTAATGCCATTTTATGCCATGTTTGCTTGATTTGGTCCATTCATTGTGATTTGATGCATGAGAGTGCTTGGATTGCATAGATTGTAGGTCTAGGGACTGAAGTGAGTGTGTTCTAAGAGATTAGATCATCTAATTTCAACCATTTTCACTTGATTTCTCTCTTGGGCATTTTATCGAACACTTGGTGTGCATGTGGATTTTCATTCAATTGAGTTTGAAAAGGATTTTTGGTGAATCTCTTAGTGTTAGGGCATTGATATGAGAGTGTTGTGCCTAGCCTTGTGGTCATAGAGTCTTAAGAGAGGGTCTTGTGTCTCGGCATTTCATCAAACACTTAGAATGCATCCTTTCTTTCACTTGGCTTGAGAGCGAGAGCCTAAGTTGAGTGGTATTGGGATAGGGATTAGGTGCTACGAGAGTGCATCGAGTCTATTGAAGTGAAATGCATGGTCATCCGAATGCAAACTCGATCTTAATTGGCTTGTTTGTTCAATTAGTCATCTTGAGCATGATGAAACTACCCACCAAGAGAGCCCCTTTGTCTTTAATTTGCACCACTTTATTTTTCTTTCTTCCTTTTAGTTTCCTTTAAGTTTTTAATGACTATTTCAAATCAAAACTCCTTTCAAATGAATAGACCGTCTACGAGGAATGTGAGTAGAGGCCATTGAGAGAACCCCGTGGAATACGACCTTGGTAAAACCCGCTTTTATCAAGTTTTTGGCGTCGTTGCCGGGGAACTCTCATTCCTTTGAAAGCACTTAGTAGTGGACCGATCTATTCACTTCCTTCCAATTTAGTTTTTGCTTCCTTTTACTTGTTGTTTGGTTTTGTTATCCCGCATCGTTGTATTACTCGGGTGTGTTTGTTGTGCTTGTTTGAAGGAGATTTTGGGTTAGTGCATGAGGCGTTCAGCTCGTCTTCAAGCACGAATCCAAGGACTAGAACAAGTGCTCAAGTCACCTACCACTTCCTCACCTCCTATAGTTGAAGAAGAAGAAGTTGATCGCATCTCACACCACACTATGTCTCAACACGGGGATGACGATGACCAATCGGTACATTCACACCACACTAATGATGATGATCGCTCACAAAGGGGTGCAAGACGTACCTTGGCGGATTATGCTCGTCCTACTCTTGAAGGGGCAGCCTCTAGCATTGTTCGAAGACCCGTCAATGCTAGGAACTTTGAGCTCAAGCCTAATATGATCCAAATGGTTCAAAATGGAGTGGTGTTCAATGGCATTGATGGTGAATGTCCATCTAGGCATCTCAAGGACTTCTTGGAGATTTGTGACACGGTTAAGAATGATCAAGTTCACCCGGATTGGATACGACTCCGACTCTTCCCCTTCTCACTCAAAGGTCGAGCCAAGTCTTGGTTGGAGAACCAACCTAGTAGAACATTCACTACATGGGAGGGCCTAGCCGAAGCTTTCCTTGAAGAATTCTTTCCCCCCTATATGACGGATGCAATCCGAGACCGCATCAACCACTTCATACAACACAAGGGAGAGCTCTTCCATGAGACTTGGAATAGGTTCCAAGCCATTCTTCGGTCTTGTCCTCATCATAACTTCGCCGAATGGAGCTTGGCGGACATCTTTGCTAGGTCCCTTGATTTTGAGAATACAAGGATGATCAACCAAGCCGCCGGAGGTGACTTAAGGATGCTCACTCCCGAAGATGCTCTAGAACTCTTCGCGGAGATGGCCAACAAGACAAGGAGTTGGTCTCGACAACAACCTCCTAAGTCTAAGTGTGGAAGTGACACGCACTATGACTCTCGGTCCGTAAGTGTTGATGCACCAAAGGATTCATCCACCTATGGGAAGAAGCATAAGTTACCGGGACATCGAGATGAAGATGATCCAATGATCGCTCTCCTTATGTCTAAGATCGACGCCATGGCTTCACAAGTAAGCAACCTAAGCATGCCTAAGCATCCCTCCAAGGTTTAATCATCTCATGTGGGTAATCCACCGGTTGCTTCAGTATTTTGTTGTGAAGGTTGTGGAGGTCAAGGCCACGATGTTAGTGCTTGTCCTTCCGCCACTCCTGAACTTGACCAAGGCGACCTTGAGGAGGTAAGCTTCGCACAAGGTCAAGGTTTCCATGGTAATTTCAGCCCCCAAGGTAACTATCAAGGTAACTATAACCGACCTTGGTACAACAAGTCTAACCAAGGTTACCAAGGCCAAGGGAGTCAAGGTAGTGGTTATAGCAAGGGCTACAACCAAGGAAATCAAGGAGGTTATCAAGGTTATAGGGGTTATCAAGGCAACCAATGGTCTCAAGGAAGTAACCTAAACCAAGGTAGCCAAGGGACTCAAGGAGGACCCCAAGGTCAAGGGCACCAAGGGGGAAATCAATGGAATCAAAGTGGACATCCAAGTCAAGGTTTCCAAGGTCCTTCCCCACCGGGAATGTACAACCATAGAGGTGAAGGACCACCTGGGTTCAACAAGCCTCCTCAAAATAAGGAGGGTGGTTCTTCGATCTCTCAAGATGACACCAATGCGGCAATGATCCAACTCATCAAGAATCAACAAGCCTCAATTGCCAATTTGGAGAACCAATTAGGACATATTTCTAAGGCACTCTCGGAGCGACCCTCGGGCACTTTACCTTCCAATACCGAGATCAACCCCAAAGGTCCGGAGCATTGCAAGGTAGTGACCTTGAGAAGTGGAAAACCCTTGCAAGATACAACCTCTACTCCAATTGACTCTACAAAGGTACAAGATCCTAATCTAATGGTTGATGATGATGATATTAATGATCCTCCTTCGGATGAAGTTGCGGTTGAAGTCGAACCTCCTACGGGTAATGTGAACACTAAGGTTGCAAAGGAACCTAGTAAGGCTACATCGAGTACACCACCGGTCTCTCCTCCCGCACCGGGTGTATCTCCATATAAGCCTAAGCCTCCATACCCATCTCGATTGAAGAAGGATGGCCTTGAGAAGGTTTTCAAGAAGTTTGTGGAGCGGATTAGTCAAATGCAATTCTCTCTTCCGTTTCCCGAAGCAATGACTATGATGCCCCAATATGCTAAGTTCATGAAGGAACTCTACACCAACAAGAGAAAGCTACCGGAGACATCTCTAGTCCACCTTAATGAGGAATGCTCCGCCGTTCTCTTCAAAAGTCCACCCAAAAAGCTCAAGGATCCGGGTACCTTTACTATCCCTTGTGCTATTGGTAATATTTCTCTTGCTAATGGTCTTGCGGATTTAGGTGCTAGTATCAATGTCATGCCTTATTGCATATTTGAGAAGCTAGGGTTGTCTAATCTTCGTCCTACTCGTATGTACATTCAACTTGCGGACAAGTCGACCAAGAGTCCTAGGGGATTGTTGATGACGTGCTAGTTAAAGTAGGCCCTTTTGTCTTCCTAGTTGACTTTGCGGTCATAGATACCGATGACGTGGATGTCTCATTGATATTTGGTAGACCATTCCTAGCTACTTCTCGTGCTTTGATTGATGTGCATGACGGAAAATTGACATTGAGAGTAGGACAAGAGAGTGTCACATTTTGCATAGCCGATGGCATGAAGTTTGCTCACGCACAAGATGATTTAGAGTACTCGTGTGATACTATTGCTTCGGCTAGTGTGTGTAGTATTTCTAACTTCGTGTGTAGAGATTCTTTGGATGTTTGCCTTAGAATGAATGTGCAGGAACATTTAGGCACCCCGGAGTTAAAAGCTCAAGTGGCTTACCTTGATGAAGGGAGAGACAAGTTAGAGGGTGAAACGGTTTTTGTTGCTCTCCCGAAGGTGGAAAGGGTAAAGACCTCCTATGAAGAACCACCTACTCTTGAGCTCAAGCCTCTTCCCGCACATTTGGAGTATGCTTTTCTCATGCCAGATTCTAAGCTACCGGTCATCATCAATTCTGAGCTTCTACCCGAGCAAAAGGACCGTCTAGTGGAGCTCCTCAAGAAGTACATGAGAGCTATTGCATAGAGCATCTCGGATATTCGAGGTATAAGTCCCACATTTTGCTCACATCGGATCCTTATGGAGGAAGATTTCAAGCCGGTTGTGCAACCACAAAGAAGGCTAAATCCTAACATGAAGGAGGTTGTGAAGAAAGAAGTTATTAAGCTTATGGATGCGGGTATTATCTTTCCTATCTCGGACAGCCCTTGGGTCAGCCCCGTGCAAGTTGTTCCCAAGAAAGGAGGGATCACGGTGGTAGCTAATGACAAGGATGAGCTTATCCCGACAAGGACGATCACCGGGTGGCGTGTTTGCATAGATTATCGTCGACTCAATGATGCCACTAGGAAGGATCACTTCCCTCTACCTTTCATGGATCAAATGCTCGAGCGTCTCTCCGGTCACGAGTACTATTGTTTCTTAGATGGTATGTCCGGGTACTTCCAAATCCCGATCGCCTCGGAGGACATCGAGAAGACCACATTCACATGCCCCTTCGGTACTTTTGCTTATCGACGGATCCCCTTTGGGTTGTGCAATGCTCCCGCCACCTTTCAACGGTGTATGCTTGCCATTTTGATGATTTTGTGGAGGATATCATGGAAGTGTTCATGGACGACTTCTCGGTTTTTGGGGATTCATTCGACCTATGCTTGAGGAACCTTGAGAAGGTCTTGCGTCGGTGTGAAGAGACCAATCTTGCATTAAGTTGGGAGAAGTGTCATTTCATGGTCAATGAGGGGATTGTTCTTGGTCACAAGATCTCTAAAAAGGGCATTGAGGTTGACAAGGCAAAGTTGGAGACCATCTCTTAACTTCCTCCACCCTCATCCGTGAAAGCCGTGAGAAGCTTCTTGGGGCATGCCGGTTTCTATAGGCGCTTCATCAAAGACTTCTCGAAAATAACTACTCCTATGACTCGGCTTCTTGAGAAGGATGTGGAATTTCGTTTTGATGAAGAGTGCTTGCAAGCTTTTGAACTCCTCAAGGGTAAGCTCACGAATGCCCCTATACTCATTGCTCCGGATTGGTCAAAGTCATTTGAGTTGATGTGTGATGCTAGCGATTACGCCATTGGAGCGGTTCTAGGACAACGAATCGACAAGAGATTCCATCCAATATACTATGCAAGTAAGACTCTCAATAATGCTCAAAGGAACTACACAACTACGGAGAAAGAGCTCTTGGCCATAGTGTTTGCTTTTGATAAGTTTAGGTCCAACTTGGTACTTTCTCACACTATTGTCTTCACGGACCACCAAGCTTTGAGGTACCTTCTATCTAAGACCGATGCTAAACCAAGGTTGATCCGATGGGTCCTTCTATTGCAAGAGTTTGATATTGAGATTCGAGATAAGAAGGGGTCCGAGAATGTAGCCGCCGACCACTTGTCTCGCTTGGAAGAGGCGGAAATGGTACACAATGGTAATGAAGAGATCAATGACAACTTCCCCGATGAGCTATTATTCGCTATAACAACTTTAGAGTTCAAGGAACCTTGGTTCGCGGATTTGGCTAACTATCTTGCTAGTGGAGACTTTAAGGAGGGCCTCTCCACTCAAGACAAAAGGAAGTTCTTTGCGGATTTGAAGCATTACTTTTGGGACGATCCTTTTGTATTTCGAGTTGGCTCGGATGGTATGATTAGAAGATGTGTCACTTATGGAGAATCTAAGGACATCATGCGACATTGCCACTCCGGTCCTACGGGTGGACATCATGGAGCAAATCGCACGGCTCGCAAGGTACTTGAGTCCAGATTCTTTTGGCCTTCGATCTTCCGTGATTGTCAAGACTTTGTCAAGTCTTGCGATGCGTGTCAACGTTCAGGTAACATCTCTTCCCGTAATGAAATGCCTCAAAATGTCTCGTTAGTGGTAGAAATATTTGATATATGGGGTATTGATTTCATGGGACCGTTTCCTACTTCGCATGGTAACAAGTACATATTAGTTGCGGTAGATTACGTGTCTAAATGGGCGGAGGCACAAGCTTTGCCTACCAATGATGCCCGAGTCGTAGGGAAGTTTCTTGTTAAGTTGTTCACTCGTTTTGGTACCCCTCGTGCTATCATTAGTGATCGAGGTACTCATTTTCAAGGGCAATTCGATAGAGTATGCCACCGGTTCGGCGTCACTCATCGGTTGTCCACCTCGTATCACCCTCAAACTAGTGGCCAAGCCGAGGTGACCAATAGGGAACTTAAGAGAATCTTAGAGAAGACGGTTGACCAATCACGGAAAGATTGGTCGAAGAAGCTTGATGACGCTCTATGGGCCTACCGCACGGCCTACAAGACCCTATAGGCACTACTCCCTATAGGATGGTCTATGGCAAAGCATGCCACTTACCGGTAGAGCTCGAGCACCGAGCTTATTGGGCATTGAAATTTCTAAACCTTGATATGAGTCTCGCAGGAGAAGAGCGTAAGTTTCAGGTACATGAGCTCGAGGAGTATCGCCATCATGCATATGAGAATGCAAAGCTTTACAAGGAGAGAACGAAGCTCATTCATGATTCCCGTTTGAAGCCGGGCAAGGATTTCAAAGTTGGTGATCAAGTTCTCCTATACAACTCTCGGCTCAAGCTCTTTCCCGGGAAATTGAGGTCTCGTTGGTCCGGCCCCTTTACGGTAACTCATGTTTTTCCTTATGGCACCATCGAGGTAATCTCTCCATCCCAAACCGAACCTTTTAAGGTGAATGGCCATAGACTTAAGCATTATGTTGTTAGTGATACTATAGGTGCTGTTGAGGTCTTGTCTTTGGTCGTGCCTTGAGTGTTCCTTGCTTCGTCGAGCTTACGACGTTAAACAAGCGCTTCTCGGGAGGCAACCCGAGTGTTTTTCATGTCTTTTCTTCTTGATTTGATTGCATGATTGTGTGTTTTTGTGGTGTTCAAGGTCCTTGAGTTGTTGTGGTGTCCTTTGTGGTCTCGTAGGCGTTGAAATTTTGAAGTTCGGGGTCCGTTTTGGGTTGATTTGGCGGTGTTTTGGTCGTTTTTCGTCGAAGTGAAAATTTGATTTTAGGCTGAGGAGGTGCACGCCGTGCACCACTGCACGCCGTGCATGATGCACGCCGTGCACCGTGCACGGTTGGGTGCACGGGCTGTCTAGGAGGTGCGCAAAATAATTTTCACCTCCTGGTGCACGCCGTGCATGATGCACGCCGTGCACCGTGCACGGTTGGGTGCACGGGCTGTCCAGGAGGTGTGCAAAATTTCCCCTTCCCCCCTACCCCAAACCAAACCAACCCGCCCGAACCAACCGACCCACCCACCTAAACCCAACCTTCCTCCTTATCCCCTTCCCTCCTCACCCCCGACCCCTCTCCCTCTCTCAATTCTTCCGCCGAATCCGTTCACCAGACCGCCGCCGCCACTCCTGCCCAGCCCTGCCCGCCGCTGAAGCTTCCCTCAGCCGCCGCCGCCGACTCCTCTTAACCCGCCCGCCCGCCCGACGCCACTCTCCTTCCCAGCCGCCGCTGCACCCGCCACTCCTGCCCAGCCGCCAGTCAACCGCCCGCCGCCACTCTTACCCAGCCGCCGCCGCAACTCCTGCCCGCCGCCATCCCGCCTGCCCGCCGCCCCACCCGCTCAGCCGCCGCCGCCAACTCATCTGCCCAGCCGCCACCCTTAACCCGACCGCCAGCACTCTCTCTTTCCCCCAGCCATCACACGCAACCCCGCCGCCGACTCCGATCAACCCCGCCGCCGACTCCGATCAACCCCGCCGCCGCCGCCACCAAGCCCCGCCCATCTGCTCGCCGCCAGCCCACTCCAGCTTCCCTTTTTCCCAACCGTCGGCCAGCAGGTTCCCTTTTTCTTTTCTAGCGATTTTAGTTGTTTGGTCTTGCTGGGTGATTGGTTGGTGACCAGCTTGGGTTGTGCAATGCTTCTTGCTTCATTCGTGTTTCAGTGCTGAGTTGTGTGTGTGGCAGTTGGTTCTACTTTGCTGGGGTTGGATTGGTGCTGTTATTGGGGTGTTCTTCGTTGAGTTCCAGTTGGTTCATTGGGTTGTTCGTACTGATTGTTTTAGCTCCGTAGCAGATGGTGTGATTGGTGTTGGGTTTGCTTCAAAATTGAGAAGTTTTCATCATGATTTGGGTGGCTATTTGCATTGTGTTGGCAGTTGGTGTGTTTGCTTTTTGATTGATCTACATCACTTGGCTTGATTTTTGGGTAGTGGGGTGGAATTGATTAGGATTGTTGGTAGCTTGGTGGAGTGCTCAATAAGCTATTTAAGGTTTTGGATAGTCCGACTCGTTTGTGCTTATTCGTTTGCTTAAACCATTGTGGTGCGGTGTGTCTCAGGTTTGGATTGATTTGTGTTGATTGTGCTCCTGAGTGCTGAGCTTCAGTATAGATGCTAATGCTCTTATGATATGACTTGTATTCTTGCTCCATGAATCTCATTGTGGTCTATCAGTTGATCCTTTCGGTTCTGAATTCGGAGACCGAATTCCCTTCTTTGTGTGAGGAGGGGTGTGGTTAATCACCACTCATTGGTTTAATTTTTATGCATTCCTCCTTACATTGTGTGGACTTAGGCTTATATGTTCTTGATTCGTGTTTTTGATCCATGATGCATGCCTTTTGCTTAACTGTGGATTTCGATGATTTGATTCTTGCTGGCATAGGTTGTTGTGCTTGATCTTGATGATTTTGATATTGTGCTCAATGTTTTGATCATGTGTTATGATTCGGCACCTCGATAGGATTTGTGTCAGGAGTGTGCTCTTCTTGTTGAATCTTTGTTTGCACTTCTTTTGCAGGATGCCTCCTAAGGGTAAATCAGCTTCTTCATCCTCCGCCCCTAAGCGATCCAAGGCACCAGCTTCCAAGAAGCGGAAGGGACAGACTGGGGAGTCTTCTGCTCCTCCACCACGGTCACCTTCGCCGCCTCCAGCTCCTCGTGGCGTCGACCCTCCTGAATCAGTGGTTCAGAGGATCTTCGACTTCGACCCCAGAGATCGGGCTTACAGTCGTTATCAGGTTATGGCAAGATGGCCCGTGGCGAGGCAGGGTAGATTTGATTTTGAGGGGTTGCAGAGCCATGATGGATGGTTGGATGCTTTGAAGACTTTTGCTGATGGAGCCGGTATTTGGCCGCTCTTGGAGGTTGACGAGAGGGCGTATGAGTGGCCTACGAAGGAGTTCTTGAGCACTCTCACCGTGGAGTGTCACGAGACCACTAGTGAGGTTTGTGTGCGCTTTAGGCTCGGCGGGATGGCGCGTGTGTGCTCCATTGACGAGTTTGGATACCGCCTTGGGTTCTATGAGTGGGCGGAGGTTCAAAGTGGCGAGCTCTCTGGGTTGGCTCTCATATCTTCTCTTGTGGGGGACGCCAAGTGTGCATTCTTCAAGGAAATTGCACCGAGGGCTAGAGGTTATTCAGCTCGCTCATCCAAGGTCACATAAGTGAATCGGCCTATGCTGAAGCTCCTCCATCACTTCTTCCGGCACTCCATCACCCACAGGAAGTCATCCTCCTCTCCAGGTGTAGTCTCAGTCAGAGATTTGTTTCTCTTTTATTGTTTGGAGAGGGGCATCAAGCTGCATCTAGGTGATTTAGTGCTAGGAGCCCTCCTTCAGATGCAAGCTAATGACACTGCTGGTGTTCTGCTGGGAGGGGGATTTGTGACCAGGTTGGTGCGAGGGTATGAGTGCCTTGATGCTTTTGGTCCTGCTCCGGCATTTGTCGAGCCTCGACCAGTTCTCTTGCGGATTGTCCTACCTACAGCTCAGATCACAGACCTTCTGGTTCCGACTTGTCGGATCTCAGATGATGACAGTGATGAGGAGGATGAAGAGATCGACCCTACTACACTTCATGAGCTTATCTCGGGGATGGGTCGCCTCACGACCGTAGTGGAGGATATGCGTGAGGGACAGAGGAGAGACAGTGCGGCGATACAAGATCTTAACAGGAGAGTTCAGAACCTCGAGGCGTACAACGCTAGGGACTTTGAGAGCCAGCAGTTCTATGGACAGCAGCTTGCTCAGGTGCATGAGGTTCAGCAGTTTCAGGGTATCCAGCTTACTCAGATTCAACATTCTCAGTACTGGCAGCAGCATCAGTCCTACTACTACCAGGAGAGCTTCCACTCTGAGTCCGGCCCCTCCAGCACTTGGGCAGTCTTTCCACCGCCTCCCCCGTTTGACGGCTACCATCCATGGTCACAGTGGCCTGGGCACCCACGACCACCACCTCACTGAGGGCCACAGGATCACTCACCACTTCTCAGGACTTTGGATTTTTCCTTTCTTTTATTTCTGTTTATGACTGCATGCTTTGTTGTGTTTGACTTCTGATTTTCTCTTTTCATTTCTGGCATTGAACTTGTCGTGTTGTTGGATCACACATCTCATCCGTACTTTCATCTTGTCGACTATGGGTTGTGTTTGAGTGGTGTGCCCTCCCTTATTTTCTACAGGTACCCCTGATTCAGGTCCTCGTCCTGAACAGGTTACTTGACCCGGGATTCCATCTCCGGCTTCTCTTCTTCACCGCGCGGTATATTCGTTCCACCTTATCCTCTCTCTCTCTTGATCATTGAGGACAATGCTCATGTTAGTCGTAGGGGAGTTTGAGTTTTGGTGTGATTATTTGTCGGTAGAAGTCTAAAGCTATATTCTGATGTGTTGCATGATCTTAATTGAATTTCTAATTCCTCTATTGTAGAATCGTTCGGTTCTTGACTTTCGGTGTTTAATTGACTTCAAGTTTTCACAATGACGTTTAGACTGTCCTACTTAGAACCTATAACCAGCATGTTAGCACTAATATCAAATGAGTCTGGACCAGAACTGAGATTTTATCACTCTTGTATGTTAGTTGATTGGTTGATACGTGTTTTTATACCACTCGATAACACCGGTCTAGGATGATGAAGGCAATCAGAATTTCTTCCCCTCTTCCATGTTTTTCATTCTCTTTTTGATCTTTCGTGATTGTGGCTTGAGGCTAGACGGAATCCAATTCGAAGTCTTGTACGGAAGTTGTTAAGGGGCTAAGGATCAAGTGGCTAAGTTGTGAAAAAAAAAAATGCTCAAAAGAAAAGCTAGGCAAGCTCGGCACCTAAGTGAAGTGTCGGGTTGAGCACTAAGCAAAAGGGCAAAGGCTATAAGCTAGGCAGGTTCAACACCTAAGTGAAGTGTTGAATCGAGCACTAGTATGCAGTAAGAAAAAAAAAAAAGAAAAGAAAGAAAAAGAGTTCTCAAATGTAGCCCTTGATCCTAGCCAGAGTCGTAAAGTGCGGATCTAGTATGCAGTAAGAAAAAAAAAAAAGAAAAGAAAGAAAAAGAGTTCTCAAATGTAGCCCTTGATCCTAGCCAGAGTCGTAAAGTGCGGATCTAGAAGCGGATGAAGTCGAGTCGATAGCCACATTCACGACTCACGATCCATGTTCCGATTTCAAGTCCTTTTGATTAGAGTTGGTGTTGCCGTGGTCGGTTTTGCTGTGTCCCAATCAACCACTACTTGAAGTGTGCAGAAATTAGTGAGGTTTAGACTTGTTTGGTTGATGTTCTTGCATGTGTAGGTTTAGTTTGTTCGTGGAACAGTTTAAGCTAAATTGTGATTGCTTGAATCTCAATGGACCGAACTTGTCATTTGTGAACTTGGATGTTTTCTAATTCATTTGCTTGAGGACAAGCAAAGCTTAGTCGTAGGGGAATTTGATGTGACTTTAATTAGTGCATTTTAAGCTTATGAATGACCTATGATATGCCCGTGTTTATTCGTGAAATGACATGACTTTTATGCTTTTATTTGAGATTTTGTGCAAAGTGTCATTTTGTTGTCCGGTTGCCACTTTGGAGCCAAATTCGTGGTCTATTGGAGTTGCCTCTGTGCATTTTCAGGTTATGGCTTCAAAGTACGGATGACAAGGAGCGCATAGGAGCAAACGGGAGGTCATTTGGAGGCCGGACGAGGGAGATTTGAGCCTTGCAAGATCGGGTTTCTGCAGAGTGCAGGGGTGC
This sequence comes from Linum lewisii, assembly GCA_034768395.1. Classification (NCBI taxonomy): domain Eukaryota; kingdom Viridiplantae; phylum Streptophyta; class Magnoliopsida; order Malpighiales; family Linaceae; genus Linum; species Linum lewisii. Next base: position 29,495,431 of record CM068304.1, on the reverse strand, counting down.
ACGCCGTGCAGATGTGCACGCCGTGCAGGGGTGCACGCCGTGCACTGTGCACGCCGTGCAGGGGTGCACGCCGTGCACTGTCCCCTGCACTATAAATACTCTTGTTTTGGCCATTTTGAAAGGAGATATCATATCTCTTGAACCCCAAACACATTTCCACGAACCCTCAAACCCTAGAGCACGTTTTTGGAGCAATTTGAAGCCATTGGAGCTAGGATTGAAGCCAACAAACCTTGGGAGAAGTGCTTACAAGTGGAGAAGTGAAGATCATCTCAAGGATTCATCCATGGTGTTCTTGGTGACCATTCTTCCTTCTTTTCTCTTTACTCCCTTGGCCATGTGTGGCTGAGTTTCTAGGGTTCATCTTGGATGGGTAGATTAGTTGTGCTATGATAGAGAGATGATTGTATAGAACTTGCCATGATTGACCTTGGTTGTATGAGGATGATTCCTAGACTTGTTCTTAATGCCATTTTATGCCATGTTTGCTTGATTTGGTCCATTCATTGTGATTTGATGCATGAGAGTGCTTGGATTGCATAGATTGTAGGTCTAGGGATTGAAGTGAGTGTGTTCTAAGAGATTAGATCATCTTATTTCAACCATTTTCACTTGATTTCTCTCTTGGGCATTTTATCGAACACTTGGTGTGCATGTGGATTTTCATTCAATTGAGTTTGAAAAGGCTTTTTGGTGAATCTCTTAGTGTTAGGGCATTGATATGAGAGTGTTGTGCCTAGCCTTGTGGTCATAGAGTCTTAAGAGAGGGTCTTGTGTCTCGGCATTTCATCAAACACTTAGAATGCATCCTTTCTTTCACTTGGCTTGAGAGCGAGAGCCTAAGTTGAGTGGTATTGGGATAGGGATTAGGTGCTACGAGAGTGCATCGAGTCTATTGAATGTGAAATGCATGGTCATCCGAATGCAAACTCGATCTTAATTGGCTTGTTTGTTCAATTAGTCATCTTGAGCATGATGAAACTACCCACCAAGAGAGCCCCTTTGTCTTTAATTTGCACCACTTTATTTTTCTTTCTTCCTTTTAGTTTCCTTTAAGTTTTTAATGACTATTTCAAATCAAAACTCCTTTCAAATGAATAGACCGTCTACGAGGAATGTGAGTAGAGGCCATTGAGAGAACCCCGTGGAATACGACCTTGGTAAAACCCGCTTTTATCAGTTTTAAAACCATCATGCATATCATGCATCATCCAAAGTTTGACATAAACCCATCTTAAATAACGAAACTAATTTCCACAGATCATAACATTCTCGAAATTGATCGACAAATAGCATCAGTTTCGACACACAAGTATTGGACTCGCTCAAAAGCTAAACTCATGACTGATCAAGTAATTGAGGGTCTCCAGAGGGAATTGGACGAGATAAAAGGGAAGCTGACGGGAATCGATGAGATGAAAGAGCAAATGAACCAATTAGTGATGATGATAATCAAAGGAAAGCAGGAGGAGGAGGAGGAGCTTTTCAAAACTGCTTTTGGGTCTCATGAAGACGGGCCATCAGGTGTAAGACCCCATTAGGACATGGCGAGACTGAGGGACCTAAGGTGGATTAGGAGGACGAAGAAATTATCGACCCGCGCATTATGGGGGAGGTCCCGAAGCAGTCTGAGTCACCCAGGGGGCATGATCGATGGGAATACCTAGAGGAAAGACTTAGGGCAGTTGAGGGGATGGACTCCTATAGCACTATCAACGCCTCATAGTTATGTCTCGTACCCGATGTCGTGATATCTCCAAAGTTTAAAATGCGAGACTTCAAGAAGTATGATGGCACCACGTGCCCAAGGAATCACCTGATTATGTACTGTAACAAAATGGCAAGCCACACCCACAACGACAAATTAATGATGCATTGTTTCCAGAATAGTTTGGGGGGCACAGCGACACATTGGTACATGCAACTCGAAAGGGCAAAGATTAAGAGATGGCAGGACATTGCAGATACTTTTATGATGCATTACAAGCATAACCAAGATTTGGCGCCAGATAGAGAGGACTTGAGGAACATGGAAAAGAAAGAAAATGAGTCATTCCGGGAGTACGCCCATAGATGGAGGGAGAAAGCGGCTGAAGTACAACCCCCTGTATCTGAAAAGGAGTTAGTTTCAATATTTTTTGAAACACTGAAGTCACCTTTCTACAATAACGTGCTAGGAAACATCACGTCAAATTTCTCTGACCTACTAGTGATTGGGGAGAGAATTGAGAAGGGGATAAAGCATGGAAAGGTGGAGGTTCACGAAGCTTCCAAGAAGACAAACACCACTCAAAGGAAAGAAGATGTGAATGCCGCGACATTTGGGCCTCCAAAGGGTAGAAATTGGGTACATCAAACACCAAATAATCAAGCACCCTCCTATGTGGTATCTGCTGCACCCGTGGTCCAGAATCCACCTTTCCCTCCACAAACCAGGGTAGAAACCGGTGCCAATAACCAGCAAAGGGGACACCCGGGGGGAAGCCAGGGGCAGGGAGGTTTCAACAAATTCAGGCCCCAAGTGCCAATTGATCCTATCCCTATTTCATACACAGAGTTGTTTCCACGGCTAATGCAAAACAAGCAGATCGTCCCCATACCTCTAGAAACTTTGCAACCTCCCTACCCTAGCTGGTATGATCTGAATCTTCATTGTGAGTATCATGCTGGGGCACCCGGACATACAATTGAGAACTACAAAAGCTTCAAATATAAAGTACTATAGCTAGTAAGGGCCGGTTGGCTAAAATTCAAAGAACAACCAAGACGACCTGACGTCAATCAAAATCCTCTCCCTAACCACGAGGGACGTGGAACTAATGCAGTAGAGACGTAAGAGCCTTACTAGGAAAGGACAAAGGTTGCGGAGGTTGAGTCACCATTGAAATATGTGTGTGATGTGACTATATTTGGTGCATTTTAAGCCTTTGATTAGCCTAAGAATCTCCCATGTTTGATCCTATTTTGCCATGATTAATATGCTTTTATTGAAGTTTTGTGCTAAGTGTCCATTTGTTGTCCGGTTGCTACTTTGAGGCCAATTCCGTGTCTATTGGAGCTGTTTTCTTTGTATTTTCAGCTCTTGGCATTAAAGTACTGGTGACAAGGAGCACGTAGGATCAAACAGGAGGTCAATCAGAGCTAGGACGGAGGAGATACGGCCGATGCAAGATTGGACAAAATGCACCATTTCTAAAGGAATTTTCGGCGAGAACCTAGAGTTCTCGGACCGAAAACTCTAAGCAGACGGCGGACCTTTGATCATTGAAGTTATTTTCGGCGAAAATTATGCAATGTTTTCGCCGAAAATCTGTGAAGAGATGGCAAGCTGGACGGTGTTTACAAAGGCATTTTCGGCGAAAATCCTACAGCATTTTCGCCGAAAATTCCAGTGTTGTTCGGTGCAGTATATATAGAGGAAGGAGGCGAAAATTAAGAGAGGGAGCTCATTCTAATTTTACACATTGCCGATCAATTCCTCTTTCCTCTCAACTTCTCCAACACTTTCTCCTCATAAACCAATCCTTCACAACCCTAGAGCAAGGTGCAAATCAAAGTAGAGGAGCTTGGATTGAAGCCCACAACCTTGGAAGAGGAGCTTGCAAGAGGAGGATTGCCATGGTGTTCTTGATAATCATCTTTCTTTCTCTTTCCTTCATTTCCTTGGCCATGTGTGGCTGATTTCTTAGGTTTCCTTGGATTGATAGATTAGTTGTGCTAGGATAGAGGTTGATTGTACAAATATGCCATGATTGATCTTTGATTGTAAGAAGATGGTCTCTATGACTTGTTGTTAATTCTATTGATGACTATGGCTTGATTGGTCTATTATTTGTGATGTAATGCATGAGAGTGCTTAGATTACATGGATTGTAGGTCTAGGGATTGAAGAGAGTGTGTTCTAAGAGATTAGATCATCTCAATTCAACCATGGTTGCATAACTTCTCACTTGTGCATTTTATCGAACACTTGGTGTGCATTAGGTTTTTCATTCAATTGAACTTTGATTAGTCTTTGATGATTCTCTTAGTGTTAGGACATTGACATGAGAGTGTGGTGTCTAGCCTAGTGGTCATAGAGTCATAGGAGAGGGTTTTGTAGCTTGGCATTTCATCAAACACCTTTAATGCATCCTTAGTCAGTTAGCTTGAGAGCGAGAGCCTAGGTTGAGTGGTTATAGGATAGGGATTTGGTGCGACAAGAGTGCATTGAGTCTATAGAAGGGATTTGCGTGGTCATTCGATTGCATCCTCGATCATTTTTGGCTTGTTTGTGCATTTACTCCTCTTGAGCATGATGAAGCTATCTTTCCAAGTTAACCTCCTTTATCTGTGTTTTGCACCATTTTGTTTGTTTGTTTAGTTTTCTTTATGTTTTCATTTGTTCCTATTTCAAAACAAAACTCTTTTTAAATGAATAGACCGTCCATGAACCGTGTGAGTACAAGCTATTGAGAGAGCCCTCGTGGAATACGACCTTGTATGTTGTGAGTTAAATCTCGCGCATCAAGTTTTTGGCGCCGTTGCCGGGGAACTTTCTCAATCCTTTGAAAGCATTTAGTAGTGGACCGTTCTATTCACTTCCTTCCGTTTTAGTTTTGCTTCTTTGTTATTTCTTTTTGTAGTGTTGTTATCACGCATTGTTGTACTACTTGGTTGTGTTTGTTGTGCGTGTTTGTAGGCCCCTTATCCACCTATCTAGTTCATGGGAGCAAGGTTGCAAGTGAGATGAACTCGTGGCATGGAAATCAAGGTTATGGTACCTATCAAGGGTGGAATCCATCTCCTAACCCTTACTATGATCATCCTACTTCATCCAACTACTACCAAGAAACTTGTGAGGGAGATAGCCAATGGTGGGGTCAAGAACAACAAGCTTCAACACCCATGTGGAATGAGCAATGTCCCTATCCATCTCCACCCTACCATCAAGTATTGCCGGAGTATTATCAAGAGGATTTCACAAGTCATGAACAACATTCTCAACCGCCTTCCATGCTAGAGGAGCTCTTTAAGATGGTTGAAGAAAGCAAGCGTCCTCAAGAGGATTTCACAAGCTATGAGCAACCCTCTCAACCTTCTTCTATGCTAGAGGAGCTCTTGAAAATGGTGAAGGAAAGTGAGCGTCCTCGAAAGGAGTTTGTAAGCTATGAGGAACCTTCTCCACCTCTTCCCACGCTTGAGGAAGCTTTGAAGATTGCGGATGACAATGCCAATCAACTTAATCGCTTAGCTCAAAGCATGGCGCACATCAATGGGATGCTTGAAAATGAACATCAACCCCATACGGTGGAGCAACACTCTCCCTCTCCATCCATGCTAGATGAGTTCTTGAAGATTGCGGACGACAACGCGGCTCGGCTCAATCGCCTAGCTCAAAGTATGAATCTCGTCATGGAAGCTCTAGAGAATGAGAATCAGCCCAAGGAGGTGGAGTACGCTTATGATGATGAAGACGAAACTTGTGAACCGGAAGAGCTTGACACGGAAGAAGAGTTGGTAGTGGAGGAGATTGAGGAACATGTTCTTCCCGAGGACACACCAAGTAACGATGATGTGGGGTATGAAGAACCAAGGAGACTTGAGGATGATGACCCTCTAGAGGAGGTGAGAGATGATTTGGAGACGCTTCAAGAAGAGGTGGCACCGAGAGTGGAGCACGAAAGTGAACAACACCACCCTATTGTGGCCCCACCAAAGATTGTTAGTGCTCTTCAATCTTCTTGCTTGATCATGAAGTATTTGTGCCAAGAACCCAAGGAGACATGCATCTCTACCCCTCCTAAGGTGATAATGGAAGAGGAGTCACCCATGTTTGAACCGGAAGACTCCTTGAGTGGCATCACCAACTTGGAGACGACGGAGCTCGATGGCACCCCCCTACCATACTTTCTTCCTCAAACTCCTAAACTCTATGGTAGAAGGCCATGGCAAGGTAACAATTGGAACTCAAGCTTAGCTCATTGGTCATTCTACCATTTGCTTCTATTGCTACTTGGAGGTCAAACTCCATCATGGAAGAAGCTACTTGACCTCAAAGAGGTACTAAGTTGGGCACCCTAACACATGTATCGTCGAGCTTAAGACGGTAACCGAGCGCTTCTTGGGAGGCACCCCATGTTATCTTTAATTTTTCGCTTTTAATTGTTCTTTGAGGTTTTTGTGGTGTTTTAGCTTTTTGAATAAGGTTTGGCAAGCAATTGGGATCACTCTTCACCAAGGATCATCATGGAACTTTTTCACCACTATTACGTCCTATGCTCCTCTCTACCAACGCGGTAACTTCGTTCCACCTTACCCTCTCTCTCTTGATCATTGAGGACAATGCTCATGTTAGTCGTAGGGGAGTTTGAGGTTTGGTGTGATTATTTGTCGGTAGAAGTCTAAGGCTATGCTTTGATGAGTTGCATGATCTTAATTGAATGTCAAATTCCTCTATTGTAAAATCATTCGGTTCTTGACTTTTGGTGTTTAATTGACTTCAAGCTTTCATAATGACATTTACACTGTTCCACTTAGAACCTATAACTAGCATGTTAGCACTAATATCAAATGAGTCTAGGCTAGAACAGAGATTTTATCACTCTTGTATGTTGGTTGATTGTTTTGATACGTGTTTTTGTACCACTCGATAACACCGGTCTAGGATGATGAAGGCAATCAGATTTTCTTCCCCTTTTCCATGATTTTCTTCAACTTTTTGAACTTTTCGTTTCCTCGTGATTGTGGCTTGAGATTAGACGGAATCCAATTCGAAATCTTGTGTGGAAGTTGTAAGGGGTTAAGGATCAAGTGGCTAATGTCAAAAGAAAAGGTTCAAAAGAAAAGAAAAGAAAAGCTAAGCTAGGCAAGCTCGGCACCTAAGTGAAGTGTCGGGTTGAGCACTAGCAAAGGCAAAAGCTGTGAGCTAGGCCGGTTCAACACCTAAGTGAAGTGTTGGATCGAGCACTAGTATGCAGTAGGAAAAAAAAAGAAAAAAAACAAAAGAAAAGAAAAAATGAGAATGAAAAGAAAAGGAAAAAAAAAGAAGTTCTCAAATGTAGCCCTTGATCCTATGCCCGAGTTTGTAAAGAGTGGATCTAGAAGCGGATGAAGTCGAGTCGATAGCCACATCATGATCACTCACCACCTTCCAAAATTTCCTTACCTCCATCTATTTCGTTCCATTTCCCGAGTCAAGTCCTTTTGATTAGAGCTGGTGTTGTCGTGGTCGGTTTTTGCTGTGTCCCAATCAACCACTACTTGAAGTGTGCAGAAAATAGTGAGGTCTAGACTTGTTTGGTTGACGTTCTTGCATGTGTAGGTTAAGTTTGTTCGTGGAACAGTTTAAGCCAAATTGTGATTGCTTGAATTTCAATGGAACCGATCTTGTCATTTGTGAACTTGGATGTTTTCTAATTCATTTGCTTGAGGACAAGCAAAGCTTAGTCGTAGGACAATTTGATGTGACTATATTTGGTGCATTTTAAGCCTTTGATTAGCTTAAGAATCTCCCATGTTTGATCCTATTTTGCCATGATTAATATGTTTTTATTGAAGTTTTGTGCTAAGTGTCCATTTGTTGTCCGGTTGCTACTTTGAGGCCAATTCCGTGTCTATTGGAGCTGTTTTCTTTGTATTTTCAGGTCTTGGCATTAAAGTACTGGTGACAAGGAGCACGTAGGATCAAACGGAGGTCAATCGGAGCTAGGACGGAGGAGATACGGCCGATGCAAGATTGGACAAAATGCACCATTTCTAAAGGAATTTTCGGCGAGAACCTAGAGTTCTCGGACCGAAAACTCTAAGCAGACGGCGGACCTTTGATCATTGAAGTTATTTTCGGCGAAAATTATGCAATGTTTTCGCCAAAAATCAGGGAAGAGATGGCAAGCCGGACGGTGTTTACAAAGGCATTTTCGGCAAAAATCCTACAACATTTTCACCGAAAATTCCAGTGTTGTTCGGTGCAGTATATATAGAGGAAGGAGGCAAAAATTAAGAGAGGGAGCTCATTCTAATTTTACACATTGCCGATCAATTCCTCTTTCCTCTCAACTTCTCCAACACTTTCTCCTCATCAACCAATCCTTCACAACCCTAGAGCAAGGTGCAAATCAAAGTAGAGGAGCTTGGATTGAAGCCCACAACCTTGGAAGATGAGCTTGCAAGAGGAGGATTGCCATGGTGTTCTTGGTGATCATCTTTCTTTCTCTTTCTTTCATTTCCTTGGCCATGTGTGGCTGATTTCTTAGGTTTCCTTGGATTGATAGATTAGTTGTGCTAGGATAGAGGTTGATTGTACAAATATGCCATGATTTATCTTGGATTGTAAGAAGATGGTCTCTATGACTTGTTGTTAATTCCATTGATGGCTATGGCTTGATTAGTCTATTATTTGTGATGTAATGCATGAGAGTGCTTAGATTACATGGATTGTAGGTTTAGGGATTGAAGAGAGTGTGTTCTAAGAGATTAGATCATCTCAATTCAACCATGGTTGCATAACTTCTCACTTGTGCATTTTATCGAACACTTGGTGTGCATTAGGTTTTTCATTCAATTGAACTTTGATTAGTCTTTTGATGATTCTCTTAGTGTTAGGACATTGACATGAGAGTGTGGTGTCTAGCCTAGTGGTCATAGAGTCATAGGAGAGGGTTTTGTAGCTTGGCATTTCATCAAACACCTTTAATGCATCCTTAGTCACTTAGCTTGAGAGCGAGAGCCTAGGTTGAGTGGTTATAGGATAGAGACTTGGTGCGACGAGATTGCATTGAGTCTATAGAAGGGATTTGCGTGGTCATTCGATTGCATCCTCGATCATGTTTGGCTTGTTTGTGCATTTACTCCTCTTGAGCATGATGAAGCTATCTTTCCAAGTTAACCTCCTTTATCTTTGTTTTGCACCATTTTGTTTGTTTGTTTAGTTTTCTTTATGTTTTCATTTGTTCCTATTTCAAACCAAAATTCTTTTTAAATGAATAGACCGTCCATGAACCGTGTGAGTACAAGCTATTGAGAGAGCCCTCGTGGAATACGACCTTGTATGTTGTGAGTTAAATCTCGCGCATCAGTGTGTAAGCTGCTTATTGACAACAATTACATCGAAGTCATCAGAGGGCAGGATGATCGGTTAGAGCGGGAAGGAGTTTTTCTGTATCATGGTGACATAGTGGGTCACGCCACTCAAGAGTGTGTACCATTCAAGGAAAAATTACAAGAGCTTATGGATTCCAAATTAATCATCTTCTACTCAGGAACCGGAGGGGAAATGACATTTGCATGGCCTCGTCACAAGATGAAATCCCAAGCTTCCCAAAGCATGTAATTCGCTATCAACCATCTGTCAAGTCATATGCACCCCTTCAGGGCATGAAATCTCTCATTATCAGAACTCCCCAGCCGTTTGAGTTTAAGAGCACCAAAGCAGTCCCATGGAATTACTCTTGCCAAATCAATGGCGATGAAAACACAAGTTTACGAACAGTGACGAATATAACGGTTTTAAGCAGAGTCACCAGGATGGGAAGGCACTATGGTTTGGCGGAAGAACCTATAGAGGAAGAAAGAGCTCGAAAGGAGGAGATAAATAGGGGAAAGAGAGTAGCACCAGATGTGGTCGGACCTGACTTCTTTAAGCGCCAGGAAGGGAACCATAGGGAGGAAGAAATGGAGAGCCTCGCACCAGGGGTTACGGATAAAGAAGCTTGTGAATTCTTGAATCTTGTGAAACAAAGTGAATTCAAAGTGGTAGGACAGCTCATTCCGATGCCGGCAAGGATCTCGCTCTTGTCCTTAATGCTGACCTCAGAACCACACCGACAGGCTCTACTAAAGGTGTTGAACCAGGCTCATGTTTGTCACAACGTTTCAGTAGAAAGGCTGGATGGAATCATAGGGGCAGTCCTCATGAATGGGAAGATTACTTTTAACGAAGATGAAATTCCCCCTGAAGGAACCGGTCATACTAAGGCCCTGCACATCTCTGTAAAGTGCAAGGATTTCATGGTAGCTCGGGTTCTCATAGACAACGGTTCGGCTCTAAATGTTATACCAAAATCTACTCTAAATAAGCTACCCATTGATGACACGTTCATCCGACCCAGCTTCACTGTTGTAAGGGCATTTGATGGAACCAAGCGTCAGGTGATCGGGGAGATAGAGCTACCAATACAAGTGGGACCTCAAGTTTTTAAGGTGGACTTTCACGTCATGGACATTAACCCTACATACAGTCTTTTACTAGGACGACCATGGTTGCATGCCGTAAGAGTGGTCCCTTCGTCTCTTCACCAGAAACTCAAATTTGTCATCGATGGAAAATTGATAGAGGTATTCGGAGAGCAAGACTTGTTGATATCTAGAGCTCCAGACGCACCATACGTGGAGGCAGTAGAGGAAGCTATCGAGAGCGCCTTCCAAACGTTCGAAATAGAGGATGTATCATATGTAGGGGAGCGAGAAGGAAACCCTAATGTCCTAGTGGCTCTAGCTACATTGATGTCAGCCAAATGCTTAGTCAAGGATTTGCATTACTCAGAATGGCAAGAGGTTTTGAGGGAACCCATTCAGCTCAAGGAGAACAAGAATCGTTATGGGTTGGGATATGCCCCCAAGGGAGATGACATGAAAAGGATTCAAAGAGAGAAAAAGAGAAGGAGGATGTCACAATTTGGGGGAAACGAGCTGTACGGCGAACGTATCATCATCCCTCATATTACAAGAACTTTCAGGAGCGCAGGAAGGATCAATGCAAGGGGAGAGGACGACAACCAGGGTATAGGAGTCATTTTCTCAGGATGTAAATAGCTATCTATCCACATGGTGGGTGAACAAGATGTTGAAAGTATGAATTGGGTGCGCCAGCTTGATCCGGTGCGCCAGCTTGATCTGGAGGAGGATTTGAACAACTGGGTTTCCGTGGAGTGTCCACCACCTTCGATCATGTAATGACTCTAAAATATAATAAGACAATGATATATAATAAAAAATAATCATAGGCTTCCTGGCGGTGTAACCTCACTTTGCATTTGGCACATTTTTATCATTATAATAAAATACTTTCCTTCATACGTCCATTTGCCCATCTCGGATTGGATTAATTTTCATTATTTTTACTTACATAAATAACAGGACCACCAATTCATGTGAGAACAACGAAGTGATTCATGGTTTAAAAGTTGACTTTGACTATCCGATTTATGAAATGGAAACCAAGGAAAGTGGAGAGGACGTGATCCCTGAGACAGATTGGATGATAGAAAAGGAGGAGCATTCTTTAGAGCCATTTTATGAATCAGTGGAAGTCATAAACTTGGGCACAGAGGATGATCGGCGGGAAGTCAAAATTGGTGACAGTTTGGATCCAGTAGAAAAGATCAAGATCATCAGCTTGGTCCGGGACTTCCAAGATGTCTTCGCATGGTCATACCAAGACATGCCGGGACTGGATGAGGAGATTGTGACACATCACCTACCGGTAAGTGAAGGTTGTAGGCCCATCAAACAAAAGTTGAGGCGAATGAAGCCAGAATGGTTACTCAAAATTAAGGAGGAAGTGCAAAAGCAGTACCAGGCAGGGTTCCTGCAAGTGTCGCAGTATCCGGAATGGGTGGCCAACATAGTATCAGTACTCAAGAAAAATGGAAAAGTAAGGATGTGTGTAGACTATAGGGACCTGAATCGGGCCAGTCCAAAGGACAATTTCCCTTTGCCGCACATCGATATTCTGGTTGACAATACGGCAGGTCATCAGATGTTTTCTTTCATGGACGGGTTCTCCAGGTACAATCAGATAAAGATGTTCGAAGGCGATCGCGAAAAGACCACGTTCATCACCCTATGGGGAACCTTTTGCTACAAAGTAATGTCGTTTGGGTTAAAGACCACCGGAGCAACATACCAACGAGCAATGGTCACTTTGTTTCATGACATGATTCATAAGGAAATAGAGGTATATGTAGACGATATGATAGCCAAGTCCAAGAAAGGGGATGATCATGTGTGCGTGCTACGAAAATTGTTTGAGAGGCTTCGAAAGTACCGACTCCGATTGAATCGTGAGAAATGCACATTTGGAGTTACTTCTGGAAAATTATTGGGTTTTGTAGTCAGTCAGAAAGGGATAGAGGTAGATCCAGTCAAACTGAAAGCCATTGCTGACATGCCTCCACCTAGGACTCAGAAAGAAGTACGAGGATTTTTAGGACATCTGAACTACATCAGTCGTTTTATTTCGCACCTAACGCCGACATGTGAGCCTATCTTCAAATTGCTAAAGAAGGACCGACCAGTTGAGTGGAATGAGGATTGTGAATCTGCGTTCCAAAGAGTTAAAGAGTGCCTACAAAATCCACCAGTCCTAGTACCGCCAGCAGCAGGAAGACCACTGATACTGTATATGTCCATTTTTGAGAATTCAGTTGGAGCCATGTTGGCACAACATGATGAGTCGGGGAAAAAGGAACACGCCATATATTATGCTACCAAAAAGTTCACCGACTACGAGTCTCGATACACTCCACTCGAAAAGACATGTGGGGCACTAGCTTGGGCAGCGAAGAGATTAAGGCATACATGTTGTATCACACGACTTACCTCATCTCTAAAATGGACCCAATCAAGTACATTTTTGAAAAGCCCGCATTGTCAGGACGAATAGCAAGATGGCAAGTCTTATTGGCTGAATATGATATTACCTACACCTCCAGGAAGGCCATCAAAGGGAGCATAGTGGCGGACCACCTGGCAGAACACGCAATCTCAGACTCAGTGCCAATGATGATAAGCTTCCCAGATGAAAATATAATGAATACCGAGGAATCAAAGGAGGGGCAAGTGAAGAAATCATGGATCATGAAATTTGACGGTGCCTCCAACGCGTTGGGACAAGGAGTAGGAGTGGTGTTCTTGTCGCCCGATGGGAAGGTGTACCCTATTACTGCAAAGTTGTGTTTCGAATGCACAAACAACGTAGTAGAGTACGAGGCATGTGCATTTGGAATTCAAGCGGCACTTGAAATGGGTATTAAACATATGAAGGTGTATGGAGATTCAGCATTAGTAATATACCAGCTAAGGGGAGAGTGGGAAACAAGAGACCACAAGCTCGTACCATACCAGAAATTCATAAAGGAAAGGATGAGCAAGTTCATATCAATAGAGTTTGAACACATTTCAAGAGTTGACAATCAAATAGCTGACGCTCTAGCAACTCTATCATCGATGTACAAATTGGATGAAACAGAAGGAAACCCTCATATAGAAATAAGGAAGCAAGAAGCAGCCGCTTATATTGCAAATGTAGAGGAGGAACGTGATGGGAAACCCTGGTATCATGATATAATGGTATACATACAAAGGAAGGAGTACCCACTAGGGGCATGTGAGAATGACAAAAGGACCATGCGCAGACTCGCAATGGGATTCTACTTTGACGGTATCATGCTCTATAAAGTTAGTCATGATTCTACTCTGTTGAGATGTGTCAATTCACGATAGGCCCAAAGAATAATCGAGGAGGTCCACGATGGAGTCTGCGGAACACATGCTGGGGGGCACGCAGTGGCCAAGAAGATCCTCAGAATGGGTTATTATTGGACAAGGATGGATACTGATTGCATAAAATATGTTAGAGGGTGTCACAAATGCCAGATATACGCTGATGAGCTTCACGCACCACCTTCATCATTGCATGTTATGGCTTCGCCATGGCCATTCGCCGCATGGGGAATTGACGTCATAGGGATGATTGAACCGAAAGCTTCCAACGGGTGCTTCATCCTTGTGGCCATTGATTATTTCACTAAATGGGTTGAAGCTGCATCATATGTGAGCATTACTAAGAGTGTGGTGACAAGATTCATCAAGAAGGACATCATATGCCGATATGGTCTCCCGGAGAGGTTGATAACCGACAACGCGAAAAACTTAAACAACAAAATGATGGATGAATTATGTGACCAATTCAAGATTGAGCATCACAATTCTGTGCCATATAGACCAAAAATGAATGGGGCTGTGGAAGCAGCGAACAAAAATATCAAGAAAATTGTCCAGAAGATGGTCGTCACTTACCGCGATTGGCATGACATGTTACCATTCGCACTACATGGCTATAGAACGTCAGTAAGAACCTCAATAGGATCAACCCCTTTCCAGTTAGTCTACGGCATGGAAGCAGTTTTACCCATAGAAGTAGAAATCCCCTCACTAAGGGTCATTATGGAAGCAGAACTGGAAGAGTCAGAATGGGTAAAATCCAGATATGATCAGCTAAACGTAATTGAGGAGAAGAGGCTGGCGGCAATTCACCATGGCCAAATGTACCAACGTAGGTTGATAAGAGCTTTTGAAAAGAAGGTTAAACCTCAAAAGTTTCACGAAGGGGAGCTCGTGATCAAGAAGCTATCCATCCGACAAGGCGATCCAAGAGGAAAATGGACTCCAAATTATGAAGGCCCTTACGTGGTGATGAAGGCATTTTCAGGAGGGTGTTAGTCTTGATAGATATGGACGGCGATGAATTGCCAAATCCCATTAATTCAGATTCAGTAAAGAAGTACTATACTTAATGATTCTCGATGTGATGCGTTAATACTGGTTTCCATTAATAAAAAGGAAGGTTTTAGTCACCTGGTAAATTGTGGAAAAATCTTTGTTGTTTCCTCCAAAAATATATCTCGTGGTCAGATTTTAGCTTAGACAGAGTGTTTAGATAGATCACCCTACACTACACACCATAAAAGTCATTTTCTTATAAGGTTTTAAACGTGCCAATGCATTCACATGGTTACATCTGTTAAAAAAAATGGGAGTAAAAAAAATGATAATAATAAATAAGAAATTCTTGAGGAGGTATTCGTGAAAGAGGCTAAGAGAGGAGAGAGTCCGAAGGCAGGGACACTCCATGTGTTTTATTCTTGATTTTCTTTCGGGTCTAATTCGAGGAGGTCATCTCTGAGTTATTGGTGAACCTGTCGTTGAGGGTTCACACAAATAAACTAACAAAGCTACAAAAGCTAGGGTAGATCGTATTCAACGGGCCTTCTATGATTGACTACTCCAAAAACTAGCAAAATACTCGAATGTAAGCACTTCGTGCGTGGTGTGAGTTCCACGACTTCTAATTCTAAGAAATGCAGAGAAATTTAAAAATTAAACTAAAGCAGATTGGAAATTAGGGTTGAAAACAAGGATGACAGACGAACTTAGACTTTGAATCCCCCTTCGTTCCCCGGAGCATTGGCAATCAACAGATCAGCGGATTTCGATTCTCATTCAATCAATTACTAAGACACCACCATAACTCCCTACCCTTAGGTTTAAGACCGGCGAATGTTCGCTCTATCCGTTCTAACTACCAAGATTAATTAGTCGCCCGGGTACGGTCGCCTCTCGCAACGACTTAACTTAATTGGTGCAATTACTAACGATTTATGAGTTACTCTTGCAGTGGATTAACCCTAACCGGTTCCTACGAAAGGCACGCTCCAATTATAAGGTTAATTGTTCAATTTGATGTTCTAAAGTAAGGCGAGCGTTCGCTTCTATCCTTAGCTTAACAAGAATCTAATCTAGGTGATCAATCCAGATAAGAAACATGAACAATGAAGAACAAATCAAACCTGAAAGAGAACTGATTGAATTTCGAATCTAATCACCGCCGATCCGTGACCGCTTTAAAGCCCTGGGTCACTTAGGGTTCATCTAGTCTAAGTTCTAACGAGTTTAGCTACTCATGTTTATCACAAAAGAATCAAAAACAAAGAAAGAGTTCATCATCCAGAGGAAGAACAGAAAAGAATCTGAAAAACCTAATTTAGACGACTCTGACAGACTTCGATCTTCTGTAAACCGCAATCCTAGCTCTGAGTCTCCGAGGTGGAAGGGATGGTGTCACGATCTCTTTCCGGCACTTCGAACTCTAACTCTTCGCTCCAGAACTTCAGAGAATTCTTGGAATTCTGATTACGAAAAGTATATTATGATGTCCCTCTGTTGTATGGGCCGCCGGTTAAGTATTTATACTTAACCCTAGATTGGCTTTGCCTGATATTTTTGCCAAAAATAACAAGGTATTTTTGCCAAAAATCCTAGTGTAAATGGATGGCCCTTCGGTTGCATCCTCCAGTGATTTTCGTTTCGGTTCGAAAACTCAACGGTTTCGCCGAAAACTCCTTCAGCCGGACATCAGTTGATTTGTGCTGATATTTTCACCGAAAATACTAGGCGGTTGTTTGGAAAAATGATATGTAGGGATATTGAGATTAGGGAGATATTGAGATGTTATTAGTATTGATATGTTCAGCCAATTATCATAATATCATTGTTTGGTGTAGTGGTATTATACTAGGTGGAGATAAGTGACTTAATTGTGGAAATGACAGAAATACCCTCAAGTGTTGGTGAGAGAGAAATAGTTGGTGTTGAGAGTAATGATTAATGGCAGTGTAATTTGAAATTAAAGTGTGGGCAAAATTGTCTGGAAAAAGTAATATCAATATCACCCCTCACATATTCTAGGGGGAGTAGAATATGTGTGGAGTGATATTGATATTACTTTTTCCCCCAAATATCCTGATATGTGGTACGAAAAAAACAGTGATAACTCGAATATCATGATATCTGCTGATATCAATATCAATATCCTGTTACCAAATGACCCCTAGGGTATTTTCGGCGAAAATTTCTTTGTAAATCGGGCAGGAATTTTCTGAACTTGATTGGCTCCTTTGATCAATTCCGGTGCAATCCCTCGAGGTTCCAACGCCTTAGACATGACCTTGGCTACTTTATTTGACGGCAAAAACCTGTGCTAACATAAAAACACTAGAAAACCATCAAATAGACCCGAAACGGGCCAAGGTAACACAAATGGCACGAGATAGGGCAATCGATTGAATATTCGTTATTCTACCCTAAAAACCATGTCTTAAGCAAAGAAATGTCGCTTAAATGAGGCTGATAATCACGTCAAATCGAGTGTCATCAGTTATCATCACCATGCAGTTGATAATTATGCGGGGGTTAGAGGGTATAACGTTTGGAAGCTTAAGAAAATAGGTAAAGAGGATCAGAGGCTTAATGAAGGACGAAATTTATAAGACGTGTAGCTCAATGTGATGGATCCCTAGGAGGACCTGAGAAGGATGTCAACCATGAGGAAAGCATGCGAGAGTCGCCAATGCCATACGTGTCACGAGCTTGTTTTGTCAAGAGGTGTAAAAAAAATTATTTTTTACAGTATGTTATCACGTTTTGCTACGCCATGCATCATGACATCACATGTGATTTTCATCCCGCATGCTGAAATCTTTATTGTTCATATAGAATTTGAAAATTATGCATCATGACATTCACACCTAATGACTTGGAGGATTAATACACCAACCCTCGGCATCCAGGGGCAGAATGGATCGCACTTATGGAACGGGTGATAAGTCAAGCTGAGACCCTAGTACACAAACCCTTGGCATCCAGGGGCAGAATGGATCGCACTTTGGAACGGGTGATAAGTCAAGCTGAGACCCTAGTACACAAACCCTCGGCATCCAGGGGCAGAATGGATCGCACTTTTGGAACGGGTGATAAGTCAAGCTGAGACCCTAGTACACAAACCCTCGGCATCCAGGGGCAGAATGGATCGCACTTTTGGAACGGGTGATAAGTCAAGCTGAGACCCTATAGTACACAAACCCTCGGCATCCAAGGGCAGAATGGATCGCACTTTTGGAACGGGTGATAAGTCAAGCTGAGACCCTAGTACACAAACCTTCGGCATCCACGGGCAGAATGGATCGCACTTTTGGAATGGGTAATAAGTCAAGCTGAAACCCTAGTACATTTGCTTTTATGTTATGTGTGAATAGGTAGCCAGTTTTTCATATATATTGTAATTTGCGTCCCATTTTGTTCAGCCTTTGTCTTAATTCGCCAACTCCTCCCAAAATTTGGTTGATACCTTTGTACAACTTTATGTTACAAACAAAAGTAGTACAAAGGGGGGCAACTGTAGTAACCAAATTTTGTCCGGGCTCGCAAATTACCAGATAACCAGTGGGCCGTTGTTTATTGATCTCGAATAGTCAGTAGTATGTCTTTCAGCTAGATTAACTTAGGGTTATGCGTTCGTGTTTTGAGGTTTTCTAGCTTTGGTCGGTTTCGAGCAAAGAGATTTGGGCTTCCGGCCCACATGTTCTGAGGGTCGGGCTTTTAGCCCATTTTGTTAAGAGCATGTGTTGGATATCTCTCTTTTTCTGAAATTTAGCAAGGAAGGGTTTGGGCCTTAAGGCCCACTCGTTCAGCTCCTTTAAATCCAGAAAGAAGGGCTGTTTGATAAAATCACTGTTTGGTTTTTTTACCCAAAGTGGTAACTTATGTGTTTAGGGTTTCTTTTGCTATAAAAGGAAAGGTGGGGAGGTCCCAAAAAGAGGAAGAAAAGAAAGGGCAGAAAAGAATAGAGCAGAAAAGGAAAGGAGAGAAAAGGGATAGAATCAGAAAGAGAAAGGTGTCTGAAAAAGGGGCTTCCCCAAGAACACTTTCTCCTTCTTCTTCTTACTCCAAATCTCAGAAAATACCCAAACACATAACAGCTTCAAAACCAAAGTAAAGACATCAAAGTTCAGCATCAAGTTCGGGAGAAGCACAGCACAAAGACAGAAAGGAGAAAGCAGCTGTCTGGACACTCATCCTCTCCTTCCTACCACTAAGTCTACCACCTAACATTAGAAGATCATAGTGAGCATACCCACTCTTCAAAACTCCATCTTTCTTCAAGCTCTTTAGCATATTTATGCACCTGCACCATGAATACACCATTTTAAGCATGATATACACATATTTGTGATCTGTTAAATGTTAAGATGTGAGGGTAGCTTTTCAAGTTACTTTGCTTTAAACTTTCATGGGTTTATTTTAACTTCAGTTTTGTTCTTAACTTGATACCTCCTCTTTAAGCTCTCAATCCTATCTTGTCAATAATCTTTAAGCTCTCAATCCTATCTTGTCAATAACCTTAATCTTGTTCTATTTACTATAAAGCAACAAATCAAAAAGTTAAACAGTAATAGAAATAGGGTTGTTGTCTCACTTATCTTGACTTAAAGTTCCACTTATCTTGATTTAAAGTTCCATCTCTCTTGTTGACTCCTTCTTCTTTGGAGGTGACCTACAACAAAAAATGAGCAAAATTAGTATTTTGTTCTTTTCTGTATTATAATTGTTTTTACTTTAAAAAATGTACGGTTCTGGTTTTTATCTTACCCCTGTTCTGTCCATCGTCGGCCGGCGCCATCGCGCCATCACCACGCCGGCGTCTTGCCGCCGCCGTTGTGTTGGTCCCGCCGCCGTTTGATTCCTAAAAAAATAAGGTCGCTTAATAAATAAAAAACAAAAGAAGCAAAAAAAGAGGTCTGAACGTTTATAAAAAAAGGTTGTTACCTTTTTAACGGGTCGTCGCCATCGCCGCGTCCCCGCGCCGTCTTCGTCGCCGCCGCGCCATCTCCGTCGAGCCTTCCCCCCACGCCGCGGTCGTCTTCCTTCAAGATTAATATTTGAAAAGGGGAAAGTGGTTGAATCCATAGAAAGAAACGAAAAAAAGGGGAAAAGTCAAAATCTAGGGCCTGTTCTCATTAAGAAGAAAATTAGGTTTTCTGTTCGTTACTTTAACTCAATATCAGTTTTCTTTCGGTGTCATTAGAAAAATCGAGAGAGAAAAGTCTACTTACCCTCCTTGCATGTTCGTCTAGTGCCACCGCTTCGCCGCCACGCCGCCGGCGGTATGCCGCCATTTCAATGCCCTTATGGCGTCGCCGAGCTTCTTCCTCCACCCCATCATCGGAGGCGGGAGGTCGTTCATCTCGAGGGAGGAGGCGCTCCTTCATAGGAAGCGCCGGCGAGAGAGGGTTTGGGGTTCGATTCTCTGTTGTTTTAAACGAAAGAGAGATGAGAGGGTTTGGTTTTTGACGTCTGTTATTAGGATGAGAAGAGAAGGAGAAGAATCGAAAGAAAAAGAAAGAGTGGAAGGGAAGTGAGGGGTGGCGGCTGTTAGTGTTAGATTAGGGTTCCGTTTATGAGAAGAAGAAAAGAGAAGAGAGGAGTTAAAAATTCCAGAAAAATCGAGAGGATAAGAGAGAGAGAGGAGCCACGCTGGTGAATGAATAGTGACAAAGGGGTTGATTTTTCAGCCCTCTTATCTTTTTATATGGCGCATTAGGGTTTGTCAAATTTACGAAATTGCCATCGTCCCGTCTATTTACGGTTTTGCCATTAATGAAATGGGTGGGCTACCCGACTTTCTGTCTTTTGGGCCGGAATTTGTTGAGCCCATTCCGTCTTTGGTTCATTTAATTAAAATAGGCCCTAATCTCAATCATACTAATCATTTTTTTGTCCATGTTGATGTAAATTTGATCCACAATTAAAATAGTCTAGATTAATTAAGGACAAAGAAACCCTTTCATGTTTAAATTTAATTGAAGAATTTGGTTTAATAAAATTTCTTGACTAATTTCATATCGAAATTCGGTCGTTTCCGTGGATTGTATGCTAATCATCGATAAGATTTAAGTCCGTCAATTGAGCTTGTCGTTAGGAATTAGTAACGACTACTTCACATTCGTGAAGTATTGTGGAAATCCTAAGCTAAAAAAAACCATCCAAGCCTTAAAAAATCAAAATCGATATCATTTCGCATTCGCGAAACACAGCGGGAATCTCGAGCCTAAATTACCTGAAACCATAAAAAACCCTTGGAATTAGTAACGAAAGATGACCCGTGAAAATTCTCCCCTTTAAATATAAATAACACTAAATAAAATAATAAAATCTTAAAAGCAAATTACTCCTCAAGCTTATAAAAAAGGGCAATAAAACTTTGAAAGATAAAAATACTCCAAACAACCCGATTTTTAAAACAACAAACTATGTGGACTTTGATTCCGGCCTCCGGATACGTAGGCAGTCACTCGACTCGAGTCCGATTTTAAAATCCTCTCCTCCGTTAAAATCTTATAAACTAAATTAATAAGAAAACACTAAATTATGAATTAGTAACGCAAACCCTAAATAGGGAGCGTGAACGCCTCTCTCCTTAATCAGCCGTCAAGAAAATAACCTTATCGTGAGTGGTAGTACCGGTTGTTTCGGGCGTTGTGGGGGTGCTAATCCTTCCCCACACGTAACCGTCCCCGAATCCCGATCTCTGTTTCGCAGATCTAGTCCAAATCCGGTTGGATAACCCGATTTGGACACCTAAGCGTCCAATCCGCTCTAACGATTGGTGGCGACTCCAAAACCAAAAGTAAACTCGAAAAGCTTCGGAGGTGCCGGCCCGCCGCGGACGGAAACGTTTACGACACGCGCCAGTTAGTTTTCCATTGCAGAAGTGAACGCACGGGCGTTCAATTAATCTTGGGAGTTAGATCGGATAGAGCGAACGTTCGCTAGTCTTAAACCTAAGGGTCAGGAGTTATGGTGGTGTATGAGAACTGAAAGAATCAGGATTGAAAACCGGTGGTCTTGTGACCACCAATGTTCTGGTGATCTTAGGGGGATTCGAAATCTAAGCTTGTCTATCGTCTTGTCAAGTCAATCAATCGTTCAATTTGTTTTCTCTTCCTGATTCCTGCTTTATAGTTTAGAAGTCGAGGAACTCACACCACGCACAACTTGTGATTTAAACCTGAGTAATTTGCCTGCATATTTGAGTAGACAATTAGAAGAGACTTGTGGAATACGATCTGTCTTGCTTTGTGCTTGATAGTTATTTGACTACACGAGCGTGAAAACGCGTTCATCAATCGCCTAGGTGATCAATGGACTTTTTCTTTTGACCAACAGATCGTCAACATATGCCTCCAAGTTTCTACCAATCTATTTTGAGAAGACTGTGTCAATCATCCTTTGATATGCAGCACCTACATTTTTGAGGCCAAAGGGCATCACACGATAGCAGTAATTGGCCGTAGGCGTAATGAATGTTGTCTTCTCTTGATCTTCCTCATTTATCGGAATCTGATGATAGCTTGAGAACATATCCAGAAATGACAACATCTCAATGTTAGCTGTTGCATCCACCAGCTGCTCTATATTGGGTAAAGGGTACGGATCCTTGGGAAAAGCCTTATTTAGACTGGTGAAATCTACACACATCCTCCATGCTCGAAACAATTTCTTGACCAGGACGACATTAGCCAGCCACTCAGGGTAGCAGACCTCTTTGATGAAACCAGCTTTCAAGAGTTTGTCTACCTCTATCGCCACGGCTTGTTGTCTGTCTCTACAAATGTTTCGCCTCTTCTATTGTATGGGATGACTTCCTGGTTTGATTGCCAGAGAATTCTTGATTACTTCTGGGGTGATTCTGGGCATGTCGCTAGGCGACCATGCGAACAAGTGTGCAAATTTCTTTATGAGCTGAATCAGTTTCTGCCTCTCCTCTTCTTCCAGATATGATGAAATCGGGACTGTTTTTGTGATATCTTCCTCCCATAGTGGTATCGGGACATCTGACTCTGCTGGACTCAGCCTTTCCCCTCCATTGTCAGCTTCCAAGCTAATGTTGAAACAAGTGCTCTTAGTCGCTGCTCTATAGCACTTTCTGGAAATTTCTGGATGCCCCCAGGTGAATCCCACCCCTCCTCGGTGGCGAACTTCATCACCTGATGTACTGGGGATGAGATGGCCTGAAATGCTGCTAGGGTCGGACGACCAAGTATCATGTTGTACGTAGATTTGCGGTCCATGACATGAAAATCCACCGATCGTGTTGCTTGCACATCGCCATCTCCAATGGTCAACTCCATTGTGGTGATCCCTTTGATGGGTACAATGTGTCCTGAGAATTCTGAAATTGTTGTCGTCGTCTGCCTTAATAAGTTGCCTGGCAAGCTCATTTTCTTATACAAGTCCCAGAAAATGATGTCTGTTGAGCTTCCTTCATCGACCATGACTCACTCAACTCGGTTGTTGCGCGTGATGACCTGGATCACCATTGCTTCGAGACTTGGTCCTCCC
The DNA here is from genome assembly GCA_034768395.1 of Linum lewisii. Taxonomy (NCBI): domain Eukaryota; kingdom Viridiplantae; phylum Streptophyta; class Magnoliopsida; order Malpighiales; family Linaceae; genus Linum; species Linum lewisii. The sequence goes on along the minus strand of CM068304.1, from coordinate 29,472,433 downwards.
ACGCGAGCCATATCTTCTTTAGTAAACCCCAACATCGGGCGATTTACTTGATCGATCATCATCAACTCCTGTACGTCCACTTTCTTTACTTTTTTCGTTGGGCAACTCTCGCCTCCAAATATAGTTTGATACACCTGGTGACTTCTGGACGCGATTTCTTTTTGGATCCATCATTGCCATGCGGCTCTTGCAGTCGGGCGAAGACTCCCCCCTTCTTGTCCTGCACTTCTTCCTTTCCTGGGTGATTTTCTTCCTGAGCTTTGTCCTTTTGTTTGGTACTTACAATGAAGTCCTTTAGCCGCCCTTCACTTATCCACCTTTCAATCTCGTTCTTCAGCTCTCTGCACTCTTTAGTTGTGTGACCATTAGAGTCGTGAAATTCACAAAACTTTTGGCGACTTCTTTGATCTGATGGAGTGAATAACGGCTCTGGCCAATGTATATTGTTTCCCTTGTGTTGCGTGTATAGGAAGATCTTTCTCCGCGATTCTGTGAGGGGCGTATACTCTAACCTTTCTCCTCGATATTCTCCTTGATATCCTCTCCTTTCTTCCTGGTGACCTCCTCGGTCTAGTGATCTTTCAGAGCGACGCCACCTGGCCTGCTTGTTCCCTGACTTACTCCCCTCCAGCTTCTCTTCCTTCTTCGCTCTTCCTAATAAAGGCTCTGATAACTGCTCCTCAATTAGTATAATTTGTGTACTCTTGTTTCCAAATCGGATAGTGACTTTGGTGCCACTTGCAGCAATGACTCCCGTAGTCTATTATTATGCACCGACTGGAATAGACCTGTAGCGACGATCTCGTGATCCACTCTTCGGATGGACTGAACCACCCCTGTCCACTCGTCAAAGAAATCCTTGAGTGATAGGTTCGCCCCCTGCCTTAAACTCACCAAAGCTTGTAACGGGACAGTTTTGGTCTTCTTGCTCTCATACTTCTGTGAAAAATTCATGGCGAACCCTTCCCATGAGGTGATGGTACCTTCTGGGAGACTCATGTACCATTCTCGCGCTCGTCCTCCTAACATGGCTGGGAATGCCCTGCAGTATGCGACATCGCTGGCCTGTTGCATCTGCATGGCGATCTAAAAAGCTTGAAGCTCATCTGGATCACCAGCTCCCATGTATCTCTCTAGATTGGGGGGCACCAATCCCTTCGGTAGCAGTTCATCGAGGATGGCTCTAGCGAGTGGCTGTCGAACTGCTAACTGGGTGGGAGTAACCTGAGATCCAGGCATGAACTGATGTAGTATTTCCAGGTTAGAGTCTTGTGGGGGTCACCTAACCTCTGTAGTCTGAGCCTGTTGGGCAATCATCGCCTTTAAAAGCTGAGTTAATTCCAAGTTGTGCTGCTCCAAAGCCTGGAAATGCTGTTCGAGCATGATGTACGCATCTCCAGTGGGGCCCGAGCTTCGAGTTTGAGACTCATCCTCAAGGTCCTGCTCCATGTTTTTTATGAGTCCCGGAATCGCCCGATTTTCCAGGTTCACATGCTTGATAGGTGTCACTCCATCGCCTTCCTCTCCCTGTTGAGTGGGAACTGCTCCTGGATCCATTCGCCTATCAGTGTAAAGATCGCCTGCTACTTCCACTATCTGGCGCGCCAATTGTTCCAGACTGGTCGCCTGGACCAATAGAAGGTGAAGGCCCAAGGGGATTGGTCCTTGAATCGTTGATCTACCTCGTATATGAAGAGGGGTAGTAGTCAGTTCAGTGGGTCTAGGGGAGATTGGATTACAAGGAAGAGAGAGAGAAAGTGGTGACTTACCGCGGAGCATTTGTCCGCTGGGTAATAGAGTTGTCCCCTGGTCTTGTGGAGGTGAGGGGGTATCTATAGTCCCCCTGTCTTGGCCTTCAAGGCTGAATCTTGATCGTTCACCTTAGGATTCTCAGGATGCTGACACGTGTCTGTGTGTCCTAAACCCTAAGGATCGCCATGTTGGGCCGTTGCGAAGGCCTTGCTATAATCTAGGCCGGGCCCAAAGTGACCGCCTGGGCCACCGATTACTCCTATGTTAGGCTTGCTCGTGGATCGCCGACCTACTCTTTTTAGAGGTTGTTCATGGGCCGCCGTAGAGCCCAAGGTTGCTGGGGCAGGGGCCCATCAATAGAGGATGTGCTATGATGATTGCATATCTCTTCACCTCAAATCAGAATAAGAGGATCAACCCCTTATGATATGTACACTTTAATGCATCAAACAATCAATTTGTGATGAAATAAGATAAACTGATTATTGGTCATGTAGATCATGAGGTGCACTTTGGCATTACGTGAAATAACACAATATCCAAATGGAACTTGTTCAACCCCAGGTCCGACGACCATGCATAAACATAATAGAAAGAAATCTAACCATCAAATATTCCAAACATGCAGACTAGTTTTCTTTATTGATCTTTGTAGTTTTGATATCATAGAAGTCCTCCATGATTGTTGTCTTGAATAACCACAGCTCAATTTCCCATCTTCACTACCAAGTCGATAATACACAAATGTCAGTAAAGTGCAATAGAAGTAAGTATTCAAATACATCAGATCTTAAAGTATCCATGTTCATTCGTCCTGAATGATAAACTAGGGAACAAAATGTTGGAAGAAAAAGTCCAAGCCCTCCAAACAAGTCTCTCTTAAGAGAGATCTTCATCTTTCTCAATCAATCTTCTTCCTTCCTTTTTTGTGTTGTTTTCCCATTTGATTGCAGGTAACAAAAGGAAAGCATGATCAAAGGAGAAAATCAGTCAGCATTCAAAGGAGATGATCACCCTTCAAACGGCTAGCACATCTCTTGCTATTTGAAGGATCAGACTGCTCCTTTCACAAGTAAGTCTGTGGGATTACAGCTTGGAAGTGTTTTTTACTCTGTTTAGCCAGAGAAGTGAAAAAACAGAGGGTTTTACCCAAGAGTGTGTTTCTCTTGAGGGTTGTAATTGAAACTAATAAAAGTGACTCCCCAAGCTTGCTTGGGCGTGGAGTAGGGTAATACCGAACCACGTAAAAATCCTGTGTCTTGTGTTCTCATCTCCTGTTCTCTCTACATTCTAGTTCATACATCCAAATCACCGCTGAGAATCAAGATTACTGAAAACATTCAGTAATCCTGCAATCAAGCAGATCACCACTGAAGACTCCTATTCCCTCTCCTCCGTTACTTATTCTCAATTGTTCAAGTTTATTCTTTCAGTCTGCTTACTATCCTCTGTTTCATTTGGTATCAGAGCAGGTTCGTGATCAATCTCAACCTAGACTTGACGTCTGCCGCGGGTCGATCCAGTTGAAAGAATGAACACAAGTACTGGAAGCAGCAAACCACCAAATGTGGAAGGACATTCTAGTACAAGACCACCATGGTTCGATGGAACTGGATACCAATTCTGGAAAAGCAAGATGGAGGTATTCTTTATGAGCTTAGACATTTCAGTCTGGCAAATGGTAAGATCTAAAACTTACAAACCTCCTGCAAATCTGGATAATCTTTCTGAAGAAGTAAAAACTAAGGTTCAGCTGAATGCTAAGGCAATGAATGTTCTTTACTGTGCGTTATGTGATGAAGAATATAATAGAATATGTGCCTGTAAAACTGCTCATGAAATATGGAGTATCTTGGAAGCAACACATGAAGGAAATTCCTCTGTTAAGGATACAAAAATTGATTTATTTGTTCATGAATATGAAATGTTCAAAATGAATCCTGGTGAAACAATTTCTGAAATGTATGGTAGATTCAACTTGATTGTAAGTCGTCTGTCTACTCTAGGAAGAAGTATTGAAAGATCTGATCTTGTTAGGAAAGTTCTTAGATCATTACCTAGAGAATGGATGGCTAAAAGAACTGCAATCGAGGAAGCTAAAAATCTTAATACTCTTTCTCTTGAAGATCTCATGGGATCTCTGTTAATCTATGAACTGGTTTTAAAACAAAACGAAATGTCAGATAAGAAGGTTAAACTTGAGGAAAAAGAAAAATCTAAGAAGAATATTGCTTTTAAAGCAAAACAAAAATGTGAAGAAAGCTCAGGGGAAGAAGATGAACCTGAGAATATTGAAAAAGAAATAGCTTTAATGAGTAGTAAACTTCGTAGATTAATTAGATATAAGAAAGAAAATGGAAGAGAAAATAATTAGTCCAGATCATCTGACAGGTTCAAACACAACAGAAATAACAGGGATTTTTCTAAATCTAAACGAGATGATGAGAGAGTTTATGATGATAACAATGTTACATGTTATAAGTGTGGAAAAACAGGGCACATAAGGTCAGATTGTCCTTTGATCAAAGGGTCAAGAGGAAAAGCATTGAAGGCATGTTGGAGTGAGTCTGATTCTGACAGTGAAGATGATAAAAGCTCTAAGAATCAAGCCTTCATGGCAATAACTGATCATGAAGATTCTGATGATGGTCAGGTGAGTACATGCTCTTTTGATGATATTGATTCAATTTCTAAGACTGAATTGATAAATGCATTTTTAAGCCTTGAAAGTCTTGTTATTGATCTCAAATCGAAAAATCGTCTTTTGAAAGATAAGAATAAAATGTTGAGATCTGAAAACAACAAACTTGCATGTAATCACCAGGGCAAAATGACACAGATTTCTGATAGACCACTGAAACCTACTATCATTGTAAAAACTAGGTCCTCTGCATTTTTTGTTCCTCCCATATCCTCTGAACCTGGGATCTTAGGTCCTTTTCCAAGAAATCATAATCTTTCAAATGATAAGCTGGAATTCAACAATGCAAAACTTAAAAGAGAAGTTGCGCTCCTGGAGAATTGGAATTTCTTACTTCATCTGAAATTAAATGAATTTAAATGTTCTTTTTGTGGAAAACAAGAGTTCCCCAAGCAAAATTTCAACCCATCTCCTCAATTCTCTTCTGTCACTCAAATTAGAAAGGTACCCAAGCAAATCTGGGTACCAAAACATCTAACCTCTTCTCCTGTCTCAGATAACTCAGGAACAGAAGATAAAAATAGCTCAGACAGACAATGAGTGGCATATGGACAGTGGATGCTCTCATCACATGACAGGAAATTCTAAAACTCTTCAGCTCACTTACCTTAAAAAGGGGAGGTAAAGTTGTGTTTGGTGATAATAGTTTCGGAAGAATTCTTGGTCATGGTTCTGTTGGTTCTTCACCTAATCCCGTCTTTTCAAATGTTCTTCTTGTTGATTCCTTGAAGCATAACCTTCTCTCTATCAGTCAACTTCGTGACTCTGGAAACAGAGTCTCCTTTGAATCTAATTTCTACTTTGTAGAAACCTCTGAAACAAACAAACTTTTGTTTGTAGGAAGCAGGAAAGAAAATATTTACTCTGTGAATCTTCTAAATTCAGAAGCATTCAACGAAAAATGTTTTTCTGCAATAGAGAGAAATCTTGAACTCTTATGGCACAGAATACTTGGTCATGCAAGTCTTAGCAGAATTGCAAAACTGTCCAAACTTGACCTTGTTAGAGGGCTTCCAAAGCTCAAAGAAACTAAGGAATTTTTCTGTCATGCTTGTTCTCTTGGAAAACAGACTCGTTCTTCCTTCAAAACAAAGACAATTTCTTCCACTTCCAAACCTCTTGAGCTACTTCACATTGATCTGTTTGGCCCTTGTAACATCATGAGTATAGGTGGAAAATTCTATACCTTGGTTGTTGTCGATGACTTTAGTCGGTTTACATGGGTTAAATTTCTGGTTCATAAGAATGAGGCTCTCTCTTCTCTTCAAAAGCTGATCTCCGAGGAAGAAAACCAAATTGGTCTTAAAGTCAAGATCATTAGGAGTGATCATGGCGGAGAATTTGAATCACACGCTTTTGACCAATTATGTACCCTCATGGGCATTCGCCATGAGTTCTCAGCTCCCAGGACCCCTCAGCAAAATGGAATTGTTGAGAGGAAGAATCAAGCACTTCTCGATCTCTCTCGAACAATGCTGGTTGACCATGACACTCCCAAACACTTTTGGGAAGAAGCCGTTGCTACTGCGTGTTATGTTCTCAACAGAACATTGATTCGAAAGGATTTCTCCAAAACACCTTATGAAATGATCAAACTAAGGAAGCCTAAGCTGTCATATTTTCATCCGTTTGGATGCAAATGCTTTGTGCTCAACACAAAGGATACCTTAGGAAAATTTGATCCTAGGTCCTCTCTAGCCATTCTTCTCGGTTACTCAACTCATAGTAAAGCCTTTCGTGTTTTCAATCTCAACTCTAGAAAGGTTGAAGAATCCATAAATGCTGTTTTTGATGAGGAAACACCTTTTGCTCCCTCACCTCAGACGGATGATTACGAACCATCAGTTATCATTCCTTCTTTACCCCAAAACTCTCTCTCAGAAGAATCTCAAACTTCTCTCCCTTCTTCTCCAAGTCAAGCTGAACCATCCGGTGAAGTACTTGCTCCACCTCACATTCTTAAACGTCACCCTCCATCTCATATCATCGGAAATCCTGAAGATCATTTGGTCACACGTTCGAAGAAACACCTTGATTTTGCAAATCAAGCCTTCCTGTCCATAATTGAACCGAAACATGTTAAAGATGCTCTTAATGATGAATTATGGATCAAAGCCATGCAGGATGAACTTCTTCAATTTGAACGATGTGATGTTTGGGAACTTGTCCCCCTTCCTCCAAACAAAAGTGTTATAGGAACTAAATGGGTGTTTCGTAACAAAACCAACGAAGATGGAACTGTTACCAGAAACAAAGCACGTTTAGTTGCTCAAGGATACAATCAAGAGGAAGGAATTGACTTCGATGAGACTTTTGCCCCAGTTGCTCGTATTGAGGCAATTCAAATTCTTTGTGCTTTTGCTTGCTTCAAGGGCTTCACCCTTCATCAGATGGATGTGAAAAGCGCTTTTCTCAATGGAAACATTAAAGAAGAAGTTTTTGTTAAACAGCCTCCTGGTTTCGAAAATCACTCTCTTCCATCCCATGTTTTTCGACTAAAGAAGGCTCTGTATGGTCTCAAACAAGCTCCGAGAGCATGGTACGAACGTCTTACAGACTTTCTCATCTCTGAAAAATTCATTCGTGGAAAAGTTGACACGACTCTATTCCTCAAGTATGATAAGTCAGATATCCTCATTGTTCAAATCTATGTGGATGACATCGTATTTGGTTCCACAAATTCTTCTCTGTGTTCCCAATTCTGTTCCCTCATGACCAAAACCTTTGAAATGAGTATGATGGGAGAACTTACTTATTTTCTTGGTCTACAAGTCACTCAGAAACCCTCTGGAATCTTTATTCATCAGAGTAAATATGCTCATTCTATGCTTGATAAATTCGGTTTTTCAAATTCTAACTCTTGTCATACTCCCATGGCGACCTCTCTCAAGCTGGATAAGGATGAGCACAGGGCCTCTGTTGATCCAAAGCTCTACAGGGTATGATTGGTTCTCTTCTTTATCTAACGGCTAGTAGACCAGACATTCAATTCAGTGTGTGTCTATGTGCTCGTTTTCAATCCTCTCCCAAGGAAAGTCATCTTAGTGCTGTGAAAAGGATTTTCAGATATCTTAAAGGCACTATGTCTCTGGGACTCTGGTATCCTAAAAATGATTCTTTCGATCTGTTAGCATTTAGTGATTCAGATTATGCAGGATGCATTGTTGATCGCAAGAGTACTACTGGTTCTTGTCAATTTCTAGGAGACAAGCTAGTTTCATGGGCAAGTAAGAAGTAGAACTCTGTTGCACTCTCTACAGCTGAGGCTGAATATATCACTGCAGGACAATGCTGCACTCAAATTATCTGGATTAAATCCCAACTTTGGGAAAACCTTATTCATCTTCCCACTATACCTGTTCTATGCGACAACACAAGTGTTATCTCTATTTCAAGAAATCTGGTTCAACACTCTAGAACCAAGCACATTGAAGTTCGATTTCACTTCATTCGTGAACTGGTTCAAGATGAGGTTGTCTCTCTCTCATTTATTTCCACCAATGATCAGTTGGCAGATTTGTTCACCAAACCTTTAAAGGAAGACAGGTTCTGTGAAATTCGAGCCAATCTGGGTATGGTAAGTGAATCGGATTTGGACGATCTCTGAATCATTGCCTACCTTTCTTCCTCCATCATGACCTCGACAGAGTAGGAGTAGATTTGATGAATCTCTTCCCCGCATGCACGTCCCTTCAATTTGGGGAAATAACTTCCCCTCTTTCCTTTTTCTGACAATCAACCTTCCCTTTCTCTCCCCCATCCACTCCTCATTTAAGCAGCCGTCTTCCCTAGGTTACTCTGCACAAACCCTCATCTTGTTCATCTTGCTCCTCTGTAATGGCCCCTTCAATCCCTCCTGCTCGCTATGTTGACATTCATCCCATGCCCTCTTTTTCCCAAGCTTACGATCTCTCCTTCCGCTCACGAGAAATCCTGGACTTCTACCAGGTCGATGCCAATGACTTCGTGAAGTACGGGGTCAGTCCAGCCCCTCTCATTTTCAACCTTGGCTGGCACACTTTGGCGTTCGGTGCTCCGGGTGTCTACTGCGAAGAAGCCGTCAAGCACTTCTACTGCAATCTTCGTGTCCACACCCTTGAACCTCCCTCGGCCTCCTCTGTGGTCTTTGGTAAGCGGATTCCAGTCTCACCGTCTGTACTTGCCTCCGTTCTAGGTGTTCCGGTCGCTGGCTCTACGGTTCACACCGTTGCTGGTTTGCATCAAGTTGGCTGGGACATTCTTCTGCAGAACCATCTCCTGTGCCAGGTGCCTTCCAATGATCGTCGAATTGAAGTCTTTCAGCTACTTGAAACTCTAGGGTCCTTCACTGGTTTGTCACTCGAATCTTTCTCCCTCGCTCCTCTGATCTCGATTTATTACTCCACTTGATGGCTGGATTCTGTTTGGCGCTCTCCGTTCGAACCGTTTGAGTCTGCCCCATCTGGTCCTTTCCTCCATCATTCAGGCCTCCTCTCCTCAGTCCTCAGACAAGCTCCCTTTTGCTTCTGTCATCACGTCTCTCCTTCTTGAGGCTGGTGTTGACCTCTCCGACCATGTTCTGAAAAACAACTGTCGTGTCCTTCGTCCTCAGCATGTTCTCCGACGTATCGGCTCCTTCCGTGCTCCGTTCTACCCTGCAACAGGGGGAGAATCCTCTAGCTGGAAGACAGGTATCTCAACCCACATTGCTCTATCTTCATTCTCTCCTAATGAGTATTGCTGTGAAGCACATGCAGTCTCCAACAAGCTGAAGATTCTCAAAGCACTCATCAAAAGGAAGTCGGGAAATGATCAGCTCACTGAGCTAGCGAACTTAAATGCAGCTGAGTTTTGTCTTCTTGCCAAGCAGCGAATGATCAAGAAGCTTAACAAGCAGATTGATGAGATGGTTGAATTCCTTCATGGACGGATGGACTGGTTCATGGCTGATCTAGAGCAGGTGGACTTTGGAGACTCTGATCTTGCAAAGGAAGTAAAGAAGAATCTGATTGCCAAGGTTGACAAGCCACCAAGCATGAGTGACATGTCAGATTTCGAAGAAGATCCCTCCTTTCCTTTCTGAACTCTCTGCAGCCCAATCCTTTGTTCTTTTGTTGTTTTTGGACTTTTGGTTGTGACACTTTGGGTCACTTGATGTGCTGTTTCCTCTTTCTCTGAACTCTTTGCAAACTCTGGTGTTTGACTGTACTTTCTACTAGGACAATCTGTTTGATCGTTTATTTCACTCTTTGGCTCGGTTACTGCTAATCTTAGGGGGAGACTTTGTCTTCTGCTAAAGGATGTGTGTGGTTGCAGGGCTCGAACTTAGGGGGAGATTGTTGGAAGAAAAAGTCCAAGCCCTCCAAACAAGTCTCTCTTAAGAGAGATCTTCATCTTTCTCAATCAATCTTCTTCCTTCCTTTTCTGTGTTGTTTTCCCATTTGATTGCAGGTAACAAAAGGAAAGCATGATCAAAGGAGAAAATCAGTCAGCATTCAAAGGAGATGATCACCCTTCAAACGGCTAGCACATCTCTTGCTATTTGAAGGATCAGACTGCTCCTTTCACAAGCAAGTCTGTGTGATTACAGCTTGGAAGTGTTTTTTACTCTGTTTAGCCGGAGAAGTGAAAAAACAGAGGGTTTTACTCAAGAGTGTGTTTCTCTTGAGGGTTGTAATTGAAACTAATAAAAGTGACTCCCCAAGCTTGCTTGGGCGTGGAGTAGGGTAATACCGAACCACGTAAAAATCCTGTGTCTCGTGTTCTCATCTCCTGTTCTCTCTGCATTCTAGTTCATACATCCAAATCACCGCTGAGAATCAAGATTACTGAAAACATTTAGTAATCCTGCAATCAAGCAGATCACCACTGAAGACTCCTATTCCCTCTCCTCCGTTACTTATTCTCAATTGTTCAAGTTTATTCTTTCAGTCTGCTTACTATCCTCTGTTTCATTTGAAAAAATCATAACAATGCAATTACACAAGTGATTTCAAATTTGCTATCCATCTAGAAACAATCGTCAAGGGTGAAGTTTAACCACAAACCAAGTTGCAGGCGTTGTAAGATTTCACGGTAAAGCAAGAAACAATAAACTTAGTAGCCATGATCTTAAAACAATCAAAATGTGATGATTACCAATTGGAAAGTCACACTTAATACATCAAAAGAATGGGCTAACAGTATTATGCTGAATGGGGTCATTCAGCACCGTGCTGAACCCAATCCGCGAGGGGTATTTTGGTAAAAATATGTATTACGAATCTGACACGTGAACAGTACAAATCTGACATTAAAATGTCACTATATAATTGAGAAACCACCATTGTTTCTCTCTCTATTTTCAAAATTCAAAAATTTTCCCATTTCTCTCTCTTTTTTCTCTCAATTTTTCATGAACAAATAGGAGATATGTGTGTTCATTGTGCCGGGAAATAGCACGTCGGAGTTGGATCTACGCATGAAAACGTCGGGGAGTGCATACAACCCTCATAATGTGTATGAATCTTTGTATTTTTCATATTTTTCGTGTTCTTCATGTTCTTTTCTTGTTCGAGGGTGCCAAAAATTGATTCCGTAACATTTGGTTGATATATGTTGGGTTTCGTAATGTCTTTAACCATTTCCGTAATACTTTCGTTATTGTTTTATAATATCAGTTTTTGTAATATTTTTTATCAATTTTCATAATACTTTCGTAGCTGTTTCGTAACACTTTCGTGCTCTTCATGTTACTTCTGTAATCCTTTATTTCCCTCTCTTTTTCTCCCTCCTTTTTTTCTCTCAAATACTTTCGTAGCTGTTTCGTAACACTTTCGTGCTCTTCATGTTACTTTCGTGATACTTTCGTGTTGTTTCTCCCGCCATTTCAAAACTCAAAATCATTCATTTCCCTCTCTTTTTCTCTCCTTTTTTTATTTCTCTCTCCTTTTTCACTCTCCTTTTTTCTCTCATGATACACAATTTTAGATTCTCTACTTTTTTGTTTCTCTCTCCATTTTCAAAAATCAAAATCCTTTATTTCCCCTCTCTTTTTCTCTCTCCTTTTTTTCTCTCAAATACTTTCGTAGCTGTTTCGTAAACTTTCGTGCTCTTTATGTTACTTTCGTAATACTTTCGTATTATTTCTCCCTCCATTTTCAAAATTCAAAATCATTCATTTCCCCCTCTTTTTCTCTTCTTTTTATATTTTTCTCTCCTTTTTCTCTCAAATACTTTCGTAGCTGTTTTGTAACACTTTCGTGCTCTTCATGTTACTTTCGTAATCTTTTATTTTCCTCTCTTTTTCTCTCTCATTTTTTTCTCTCAAATACTTTCGTAGCTGTTTCGTAACACTTTTGTGCTCTTCATGTTACTTTCGTAATACTTTCGTGTTGTTTCTCCCTCCATTTTCAAAATTCAAAATCATTCATTTCCCTCTCTTTTTCTCTCCTTTTTTTTATTCTGGAATAGAGAAAGAAGAATAAGGAAGGAGAAAGACGAAGAAGAAGGAAGGAGAAGACGAAAAAGAAGAAGAAGAAGAAGAATCTAGATCTGGAATAGAGAAAGAAGAAGAAGGAAGAAGAAGGAAGGAGAAAAAAAGAAGAAAGAAAAAGGAAGGAGAAGAAAGAAGATAAAGAAGAAAGAGAATGTGTTCTTCATGTTACTTTCGAATTAATTAAGTGTTACAAGTGATACAAATTAAGTACCAGGTATTACAAGTGTATCAAAGTGTATCATGACATCAATGTTGGACAACATCAACGCGGATTAGAAAACCATAACGAAATCAAAATCGAAAGAAAACTGTAATCGAGGCCTGTGTTTGCACAGTTTCCTTAAGATAAATTCGCCCTACACAAGGGCGTCTTTCTCCCAGGATACAACGATCTCAACGGTGTTTCAACACCGTCGAACGCAACCACGCTTGAGCAAAGCGATAACCAAGGGACCGAAAATTAAAAAAGAAACGAAGAAGAAGACTTGAACTTTTGGGAGAGAGATTTTAGTATCTGAAGGTGTGTGGAAAACTGAAGGGATATGTGAGTATTTATAGGGGAAAATTCTGGAGCAAACTCTTTAGTTGAGCAATGTGGTATAAAACCACTTTCTCACATTACTCCTTTTCCCACCAAGGTACTTTGAGAATCAATTTCTCATTCACCTTAAATCCATTTTGGACGAATTATATCTCGATTCGAAGCTCTCTTGTAGGAGAACAAGAATATGTAATCACCTTAAAAAAATGTGTTACTTAACCCACTCATAATCACATCCCAAAATGGTACAAACCCATTTGGTTTACCCAAATTTTCCAACAGTCCCCCACATGAATGAAAATTAGACTCAAGACTCTGACGACACTGACAACTTTGCTCGACGGTCAAATCCTGCATAGGATAGGTAGGTGTTACCCCTTGAACCTTCCCTTGTGAAGCATACCGACTCTACTGGCTAGATGGTAGACGCGATGTCCTTGAACCATCCTGCCGCTCGTGTAGTCGATGATACACTGCACACAGGATCCTTCCTAACGTGACCTTGTTCTCACTGTTATGTTCATATGGCCCTGAACATCTGCCTGGTTCTGCGAGAGTTTAAGGAATTTGCGCCCCCACAATTCCCCTGAAGCGGCCCCACTTCACTCTAACATAGGTGATCCTTATCTCAGAATCATTAAAAGCCTTTATGCTTATCCTTAACCATTATCACTGTTTATAGGAATGGGTTGGGGTTGCCCCCACAGTGACTAAACTAGTTCATTCAAGTAGGTTGTCCCTTTGAACCTAGATCTTGGGATCTCCAGTCAACTAGGTTGGATTTTCCTTCGAATAAACTTTATTTCAAGGGCTTTAATCCCATTCCCATTGACAACTTGTGCACAGCCTCTCGGTTTAACCCTTTGGTTAGAGGATCCGCAAGGTTATCTTGACGATAACTCTATTTTGAGAGAAGTTGTCTTATGGTATTTTGTCTATGACAATATGTCTAGACTAGTCACCCCCACATTTAAAATAATGAAAAGAAGTATTTCTTCTATTCAATAATTTATATGGAGTCTTATTAGTAATATTTTCATATACCTTATTTAAAAGGTAATTAGCTAACACACAGCTCCCCCACATGTTGTGGGAACTCAGAACTTATTGACTTGACATTCAACTTAGGAACTCATATGTTCCTTAACAATTGTTCATGTTTGTATCTCTAATACAAGTGCATTCATTTGACACAAACTTCATGTAGAACAATTCTAATTCATGTATCACTAACCCACAATATAAGATCCAAGCGTCCCCAGACTTATATATATGGTCTAGTACCACCACCTAATTATATAAGAATCAAGCGTCCTTGATTTTCATATAAAAGATGTAAGAATTTTTCTACCATTCTTTGATTGTGCCAATAAAATTACACAATTGTACAACTCATTGACCAATTGTTCAACATGTCATGAACTTATGAATGTCGTCAAACATTTTACGGTCTACATGACTTTAGTATCTCCTTTCACATATTAAGGAGAGCATTTGTCAAGTCAAAACTAAATGTGGACAAAATAAGTATCATTTTCTTTTGTCACTTCTCAAAATTCATACAATGAATTTATTTGATTATCAATATGATTAACCATCACCCTCTTAGGTATTTTAAACAACACCACAACAAGAGTCATTTAATGATCTTCACAAGAGAATCCACTATTCAACACTCGTTGAATTGTTTGTCATGTTTCCACAAGAAACATACATTATCGACTTGATTCACAAAGAATCATGTTCAAGATTTCTAGCCCAAATGGACCATCAATCCAACCACCAAGGATTTACAATTTGACACAAAGTCAATCCAATGTACCAAACATTGATTTTTCACAAATATTTCAAATCAAGTATTTAGATCAATCACGCTACTAATGGAATTAGTGCAATTAATTTGGTTTTTAAATCAAAATCAATTCAAACCACTTAATTGCATCACCAGATCCAAAGCGAGTTTGATCAAAATACACATATTCAACACAAATTCATAACCATAGTGTTGAAACTTGTATTACAAGAAATAATTACGAGTCATCCAAATTAGCAACCAAATAATGCTAATTTAAATACCTTAATTAATTCCACAATTGAGCCATAATTAAGGCATACAAAATCCCATAATAAAACTTAAATACCACACAATTTGTATTTAAATTATACATTAAAAGATTTGGGAAAACTTAGCTAAATCATTGCGCGCGTAAAAAGGTAAGTCTATTTCAAACAATTAAATTACCAATTAAGATTAGATATAAAATCGATCTCAAAAGGTAAGTAAATCGCATCTAATAAATTGTGAAATAGAAACCTTCCAAGTTAAAAGTTTGAATTAAATTCAAATATAACTCTCAATTAAAGCATAACTGATGTCAAAATCAACTATCAATGGAATAAGTGCAATTTAATTTGATTGATTTTAGCAAGATTGGTTCAATCGTTTAATTGCATCACCAGATCCAAAGTGATTTGACCCACATTGAAGATAAATATTCAAAGAATATTAATTTAATCAAAACGCAAAACCATTTCAGTTAAACCTCAAAGTAAAACCTCGCTATTAATAAAATCAGTTCAATTAATTTGGTTGTTCTAAAGCAATATTGCTTACAACCATTTAATTGCAACACCAGATCTAAGCGATTTTTACCCAGGTTAATTCTTTGAAACAAATTCAAAGAAATAATTTAATCAAAATGAACAATAATTTCATTTAAAAACTTGAAGCAAGTTTTCGCTATCAACGGAAATAGTGCAATTAATAAGGTCACTTTAGAGCATCATTGCTTCAACCTTTTACCTTTTAATTGCATCATCAGATCCAAGCAATTGTTGCTCAAACACAATAGACCAAAACTAAATCCAAAGTGAATTTAACCATAACCAAACAATAGAATTCAAGCAGCTACACGAGTGTGAGAATTCATTCTTAGTATCAAACGTATTTATAACGATTCTAAACAAGTAACCAAGTTGGTAAATACATCACTAAGATTCAAGATCTTAGATTACCAATAAACTTGTTAGAATACAAAAACCAATGATAAACAAAATAAATTACAAACTCAAGTAAGAATGTTATAGGTGTTTGAATCTAAGACGAATAGATCAAACACATAATCATTGCACCAAATATTATTACTAAATTAACAATGAACCAATTATTTCCAATCAATTGAAAAGAGATCGAAAGCAATAGCACGGTTATTAACCTTAAATTTCAACAAATATCAAGACACTGCAATAGAGAAAATTGCAAACCTTGAGACAATGAAAAATCAAAACGTCACTAAATGTCATTGACTAAGTTTAATGAAACAAACAAGCAATTAGAATTTTCTTATATACTTGTAATAGGAGACACAACTAATTACCCCATTAAGCTTCTAACTGTAAAAAGAAACTCATAAAGTAAATACACATATGCATTGACCAAATCATGATTGCAATCAAGTAACAACCCACGTTACAAAATAAATCTTGTTGATTCAGTTAACATAAAAATAAAAGAATCAACAAAGCACTGTAACTCAATTACAAAACCATGATATATAAATCCATCATAGAATAACAATAACTGGCCAACATAAAACCAAATCAATCATATCCTTAGCGTTTGATAATAAAAACGTAGGAAGATACTGCAGAATAATCATTGTTCTGCTATGGAGATATGTATCTCAGCCAGAAACGAAAATCCGAGTTAAAATTAAACAAGAATCTATCTTAAGTTGGTGGACAACATCAATGCGGATTAGAAAACCATAACGAAATCAAAATCGAAAGAAAACTGTAATCGACGCCTGTGTTTGCACAATTTCCTTAAGATAGATTCACCCTACACAAGGGCGTCTTTCTCCCAGGATACAACGATCTCAACGGTGTTTCAACACCGTCGAACGCAACCACGCTTGAGCAAAGCGACAACCAAGGGACCGAAAATTATAAAAGAAAGGAAGAAGAAGACTTAAACTTTTGGGAGAGAGATTTTAGTATCTGAAGGTGTGTGGAAAACTGAAGGGATATGTGAGTATTTATAGGGGAAAATTCTGGAGCAAACTCTTTAGTTGAGCAATGTGGTATAAAACCACTTTCTCACATTACTCCTTTTCCCACCAAGGTACTTTGAGAATCAATTTCTCATTCACCTTAAATCCATTTTGGACGAATTATATCTCGATTCGAAGCTCTCTTGTAGGAGAACAAGAATATGTAATCACCATAAAAAAAGGTGTTACTTAACCCACTCATAATCACATCCCAAAATGGTACAAACCCATTTGGTTTACCCAAATTTTCCAACAATCAAGTGTTACGAATTAAGTATCAAAGTATTACAAGTGTTACAAATTAAGTACTAGGTATTACATTGTGTATCATGACATCAAGTGTTACGAATTAAGTACCAAGTATTACAAGTGTTACGAATGAAGTACCAAGTATTACATTGTGTATCATGACATAACTAATACGAAAGTAATTCTCAAATGTTACGAAACATGCTATAAACCATACGAATCATGATTTGTACTTAAATCAACTAAATTCGTAAAAGAAGCAAAATAAGAAGAGAAGAAGAAGGAAGAAGAAGGAAGGAGAAAAAGAAAAAGAAGAAGGAAGGAGAAGAAAGAAGAAGAAGAAAGAGAATGTGTTTCTCCCTCCATTTTCAAAATTCAAAATCATTCATTTCCCTCTCTTTTTCTCTCTTTTTTTTTTTCTCAAGAAAAACAAGTGTTACGAATTAAGTACCAAGTATTACATTCATTTCCCTCTTTTTTCTCTCCTTTTTCTATTTTTTTTTCTATTTTATGCCCACATAAATAATACGAAAGTAATTCTCAAATGTTACGAAACATGATCTCAAACCCATACGAAACTTGCTATAACCCAATACGAAATTGGTTCTCAAAACGTTACGAAACATGCTATAAAGCCATACGAATCATGATTTGTACTTGAATCAACTAAATTCATAAAAGAAGAAAAATAAGAAGAGTTGAAGAAGGGAGGAGAAGACGAAGAAGAAGAAGAAGAATCTCGATATGGAATAAGAAAGAAGAAGAAGGAGAAAAAGAAGAAGAAGAATGAAGAAGAAGAAGAAGGAAGGAATGAGAAGAAAGAAGAAGAAGAAAGAGAATGTGTTTCTCCCTCCATTTTCAAAATTCAAAATCATTCATTTCCCTCTCTTTTTCTCTCCTTTTTTTTCTCAAGAAAAACAAGTGTTACGAATTAAGTACCAAGTATTACATTCATTTCCCTCTTTTTTTCTCTCCTTTTTCTTTTTTTTTCCTATTTTATGCCCACATAACTAATACGAAAGTAATTCTCAAATGTTACGAAACATGAACTCAAACCCATACGAAACTTGATATAACCCAATACAAAATTGGTTCTCAAAACGTTACGAATCATGATTTGTACTTGAATCAACTAAATTCGTAACATCATACGAATTCCTAACATAACTGATACGAATTCCTAACATAACTGATACGAATTCCTAACATAACTGATACGAATTCCCAACATAACTGATATGTATTCCTAACAACTGATATTAATTTCATAAACACTATCAAGAGTAATATCATTAGATTCGTAATTTAATTAGAAGATTTTATGCTAAAATTACTGAAAAATCATTTAAATCGTAAGTGTTATGTTTTAATTTTTTTATCATTACAAGAAAGAGAATAGAAGAATTGTGTACTCTATTTCCTACTTTTCCATCACTTTCTCGGATTTTTTCCCAAAGGGGGGTAATCCCCAAATTCATTTACAAAAATAGGGCCGTTTCACAGTCAATGCCCAAAGTAGGGTAGATTAAGTTGACTAGGATACTATATCGCCGAAATGTGTGGCGATTTAGTATGTCGCCGGAACCGACGGCGATTTAGTCTTGCCACGTCAGATCCATTACAGCCTCATGTCTAGCTGGCTTTTGGCAGTCATATATCGCCATGGCAAACCCCCTACTGCTGGCCCCGCTTTCACAGTTGCAGCCGCTGCATATTCATAATATACCATCATAATTGTACGAGTAGAGAAACTCCCAAGTATTATTATTCAAGCGACGACCAACAATAGGTGAAGAGCAACTCCTCCTTACGCAATGTTATTGGTGAGTAGCCATGTTTGAGAGATTAGCACGGCTTGAACAACTAGACTTCTAAGGCAGCTTCTGCCAACCACCATCTAGAATCACCAATTCTGGCCCTTTGGTAGATACTCCTCCGATTACCCCCTAGTTAAAGCAATCCATTTTGCTTTTTGGATTTTAGGATAGAAAATCTAGCTAACAGTAGAGAGTAGACTGTAGAGTAGCAAATTCCGATCAGATAGCCGAGTGCATATCCCTTTGGCGGGGTTGAGAAATCGACGATGATGATCGGTGCTCAAGAGAAGGATGGGTCAGAGTACAGGAAGTAGACGATGGTGTTGTTGAAATCAAAGAAGAAGAGAAAGGGGCAGGGGGTGTTGTTGACTTCTTGTTGATTGAAGAACCCTAACCAATGAAAATTGATAATTGAAAATAACAGCAGTGAAGGATATTGGGATATGACGATGTAATAGCTGCAGATAGACAGAGAGAGACATTACACTAATGTAAATGAATTCTGGATTTAACAGAGATGGATTGAAATCAATAGATGGAATAAGTATAGTGATGAATTGATACATTATTAAAAAAATTAAGACTATTGTTGACATACCAAAAAATGTGGGTCATATAAGTAATTTGTATTATTATAATATTAATTAATTTACTTAAATTATCAACGAACCAGATCTCTTCCTTAAAACGGACGCTCGATATGTACCCAGAAATTAAAGGTACTCATACTCAGTACCACCAATTTTTCTAGAGATACTGAAGTCTTCACCCTTCATTCTTATGTTTTACTATTTACTATTTGGTCACTCAATTTCATGTTTTCGTAAAGCACTAACCATTCTAATTATTTATCTACAATTAGCAGGATGAAGTAATGGATTCAGAATATACTCGAGAAGTTGAGGACGTTTACGATAATATATAGAAGAAGAGAGTACGCAAAAATCTGGGACCTAACCGACGAAGAGGTAGAACAACTTCGATTCCAAACTCACAACGAAGGGGTTGAAGGGTACATCAAGTATGGAAAATCTTGGGGATTTTATGTTCAAAAAGACAACACAAAAAGGGACAAAAATTATGTGAATACGGAGCGAATTATGGTGTGCAACGCGGAAGGACAAAGAAGGAACCCATCGGTTCATTGACAGAAAACCCCCCAGATTATTAACAAGATTTGGTTGCAAAGCATTTTGTAAGTTAAGACTTGAGGAAGCATCCTCAAGGTATAAAGTTACAAAGTTATGTAACAAACATAATCATGAGTACACCGAAGCACATCTGTTACATCATATGCCAGTAAATCAAAATGTTGGACAGAGTGGTAAAGAAACACTAAGGCATTATAGAGAAAATGGATTACGACCCAATGAAGCATTTGATCTTGAAGTCCATCACGCGGGAGGACATCCAAACGTGGGTTACACAAAGAAAGAGGCTTTCAACCAATGCCACAGAGACGACCTTGAGAAACTTTCTAAAGGTGATGTTGCAACAACACTTGCCTACTTGAAGTCTAAAACCAACGGGGATATGAATTTTTCATGGAGTACACGATATATGATGACAAAATGCTAGAAAAAGTGTTTTGGGCTGATACCACGAGCACTGCTGATTTTGACGCTTTTGGAGACCTTTTGATATTTGACACTACCTACAAGAAAAATAAATACAACCTTCCTTTTGTTATTTTTTTCTGGTACGTTCTTTGAACTTATTATCCTTTGGTAGCATATTTCCTTGGTTGACAAATAATATTTAAATAAATTCATGTGTTTGTTTTATATCATAGGTGTGAACCATCACTACAACACTTGTATACTTGGATGCGCATTTATGCAGCACGGGAAGAAAGAATATTATATCTGGGCACTGGACACCCTAACTAAAGCAACGAGGGTGAATCCCATTGCAGTCATCACCGATGCAGACAGAGCTATCTCAAATGCCATCAAGATCGTATTCCCGAAAGTAACTCATCGTTTGTGCTTGTGGCATCCAAACAAGAACGTGGCACAACATGTGAAGAATACTCAATTTCAATCACAGTGGTATAAGTTTGTGGATGCAGATTACGAAGATGAGGAGTTTAGGGTTAAATGGAACGAGTTAGTGGAAAAGTGCTCCCGACAAACAAACAATTGGGTGAAAGACTTATTCGACAAACGACAAGAATGAGCTCACACTTATTTTCATGGTGTGTTTTTTGCTGGGATGAAAACGACATCAAAATGAGGGATTGAATTTAAAATTAGGCAAATACGTGGGGCATAATTACAGTCTACTTGAATTTTGTGTCAACTTCTATCGCTGGATGGAAGATATAAGGGAGAAGGAGCGAAGATTAGACTACGAGTTTATTCATCACGCACCGGAACTCACATCAAAGACAATGAGATCAGTGGAAAAAGTGCATCTGATGTGTACACATTGAAAGCGTTTAACAACTTCAAAGATGAGCTCGAAAACCCTTCGGGATGAAGTAAGGAGAGCGAAGAGATAGTTGGGGATTATCACATATACTCACTGAAGAAGTATGATCGACACAACAATATTACAGTGACAGTTAGATATGACGTTGAAAAGAAGTTTGTCGAGTGTACTTGCGCCACCTTCAAGAGTTTTAGAAAACCATGCCAACACATGATAGCTATCTTGAAAGAAGAGGCGATATTTGAGATTCCAGACAGCTTCGTGATTCGGAGGTTTACAAAGAAGCCAAACAATTATGAACGATCGAGGGTTCAGTTAAACTATAACGACGAGGCTTGTCAGACCAGACTAAGACATGGAAATCTGCTATCTTCCACTAGAGAATTTTTGATGTTGGGGCATCATCGACAGAGACATATAAGGTTGCTCAAACTGGACTGGAAGAAGTTATGGGAAACTTGTGTACGATAGAGCATAATCCTACACCTGCTTCGATAGTGAAAGTACCAGAGGAACTTCAAGGAATAAAAGACCAAAAAATGTCAAGTTTAAGGGGTCTGCAAGAAAGAAGGGGGAAAGCGATCAAAATGAGAAAGTGTGGCAAATGTTGTGTGGTTGGTCACTACGCAAATCATGGAAAATGTGAAGGTAAGAAAGTTTCAAATAGTCAAGTAAAAATGTAGCATATTGTCATATAGCTTTAAAAGATATATTTCGTCATGGTATTTTTGCATGTACACCGTGGTTAGTTTTTTAATTCATATAAGTGAAATATTAATTCTTGGTTGATAGTTGTTCATTATGAATTCTAATTATATTATTTTATACCAATTGAAGGGCGATTTAGATAATTTGCAACTACCTCTAAAAGAGTTTTTGTATAAGACAAAAAACTTATAGAGGCAATTATAAATTATCTACCTTTAAAAGAGTTTTTCGTATAACTTATAAAGGCAGTTATAAATTATTTGCCTCTAAAAGATGTAATCGACAACTTATAGAGGCAATTATAAATTATCTGCCTCTAAAACTATAAAAAAATATTTATTAATATTAAATAAAATACAATTAGAGGCGGATATTTCCATCTATAGAGGCACATATAATATTTGTTCTTTAAAAGTATGTTTAGATGCAAATATTCTATGGGCCTCTGTGAATCTGCATCCGTAGCCAGGTTATGTTGTAGTGTGTTAATAATCAGTGTTCATGTCCCTCCAGTCTTTGTTCTGGTTCTTCTTCATGTTCATTAGATCTTGGAAGCAGATTTCAAGCCATCGTTCATTTGGACTTTGCTCGAGAAGTTTGCTAAACTTGAAACTCATGGAAACTGAGTTGTTTAGTGCATTTGGTAGTCTTTTTCTCAGTCTCAACAGTCTTTGGTATCTGATCCGAGATAGCTTCATCAAAAGCCTGTTTCACAAGGTGGCAAACCCTGAGGGATAAAAGTAGACGAGATTCTTAAATATTATTCATCTGCATCAGGATAAGCATTCCTAGAAAGGAAAAAAATAACTAAACCATTTGTAATGCATTTGTAGTAGATGAAAGCCACACGGATACCATATATAGTTGCTCACTCAACTGGAAAAAAGCACCTCATTTTCAAACACAAAAAGGAACTTGGGAATGCAAACAATACATAGAGAGGAAAGTTTAAATACCTTGTATGCTTTCATTGAATTATCACCAGCTTCTTACTTCTTATTCCCGCCCTTGAATTCATTGGAAGGTGTTTAAAATGCAAAAAAATGACTAATTGTGGGCAAAATGCTTAAAATTTAAGCATATCGACAGAAGAACTAGAAATAAATACTTAATGGATGACCACAGGCCTTAGATCCAGCCCTTATAAGGTAGTAGCTGATTCCACTAGTGATGGGTGATAATAGACCAGCTAATTTTATCGCATATAAACTCATAAACCCGATACTAACTCACCAAAAATAATTCGGGTTGTCGAGTTTGGTTCATATCGATTTCGAGTGCCAAATAGCAAACTTAACCTGAAAATTTTGGACGATTTCAGATCGGGTCAACAAGTTAGGTCCACTACAAATTATAATAATTTTAGCAATTAAATCATATATCGTTAAAATTATTAGTTCGACGTGTCAGTATGGTTTTGAAAACATTGCTCAAAATATTTATGAAAGTAATAATATTTAAAAGGCATATTTATGTAAATTCCCTAAAAAAAATACTATTATTAAAAAGCAAAACAAAAGTAAAGAGAAAAGAAAAATGAAAAAGGCCATTAACATTTACTGTACATCCAAATTGAAATCGTCAAATATATTGGCGATGATCTGATGAGGTGGCAAAAAAAACTCCTCTTTGAGAATTGACTGGAATGATACCTTGCAACAGAAATAACTTAACTGTATGGAAAAAAAATTATGTTGTTGTTAGGTTAGAAAGATTGGCTTATTATCCATTTTGGTCATTAATGTATAAGATTTGTAACAAACTGGTCATTAACCTTTAATTGTAACCTACTTGTCATTAATTTATAGGGTTTGTAACAATTTGGTCAATCTTTTGATTCTCCATCCTGATATCAGCACACCAACTCAACCAATTTTCCACATCACCTCTTGCCATGGCACCTAATTCACCCCTAACTCAAGCCAACTAAACCAACCCAAATTAACCTAACTTAATCTAACCCCCACTACCCAAACTCCCATTCTCCGTTCGTTCAAACTCCCCTTCTTGAAAAGTTAGTGTAGTTGGCAATGCTTTTAGGTATGGTCCAATCCCAAGGTTGCAGAGAAGAAGAACCAGCAGGAGAACTACAGCCTTGGAGCTGAACCATCTCATGGTTGCAGTTGTTGCTAGAGTTTTCAGGCATCACCATACCCTTTGAACCAGTACAATTACCCATCCCAAAGTAGTTCCCCGTTGGAAGAATCATCTTCAATGATGTACTGTTAATCGCCCCCGAATGAAACCCCATGCTTGATTCCGTAGCCTCCATTTCTCTGTAACTGGAACAAAATCAGAGCTTCTCAACAGCCAAAAAAGGCCAGAAAGGAATGATTCACCACGCGGAGAAAATAAAAAGCCCTAATAGAACAAAGACGAAAAAGAAGGTGAAAGCACTGACATTGGGTTTTGATCCGTCCAGTTGGATTGGTGGACCAATAAGTTGGTTCAACTAGAGGTTGAAGGGAGTAAGGACGTCCTTGCTACGCCTTGAGCCCCTGATGGATAGTACCTTGCAGGGCGGATATTCAAGGAAGTCAGTGAGTGTGGGAAAAGTGAGGGGCAATGTAAATGTGTATAAGAGCGGATAATAGAGAAGTACCTTTGGTGAGGGCGAAAGCCAACAACCCTTAGCGTGCAGCGTAGCAGCTTGCAGTATCAGGCGTGTGGTCCCGAGTGTGTGTTATCCTCTTCTCAATGGGTGACCCTGTATTTATAAGGTCCAGTCGACGTATCGTAGGGGTCCACGTGTCATGCTCCTAGTGGACCTCGCGACATCTCCATCAGCGGTGGGGGCCATACTCTGACAAAGGGTCAGTGGAAGGGGTGTCAAATTTGCTGGACTTGCCATGCGTGACCTCCTGTCTTTTCCGTCAATTCATGGTGAGGGCGGTCTGATGACACTCGATTTAACGTGATTATCAGCCTCATTTGAGCGACATTTTCCTGCTTTAGACACGGTTTTTAGGGTAATTTAGGGTGTTTTTACTCGATTGCTCTATTTCTTACCATTTTGGTTACTTTGGGCCGTTTTGGGTCTATTTGACGTGTTTTCTAGTGCTTTGTGAATGCACAGGTTTTCGCTGTCAATAACGTAGCCACGGACGTGCTCGGGAAGTGAAGGAACCTCAAGGAAATGCCCGGAATCAATCCAGAAATCATACAAGTCAAAACCGGAAACTCCCCTGCCATAACAGAGGATCTCGACGAGAACCTTGAAAGTTCTCACCGGGGAGTTTTCAACACAGACTTACAGGAGCATCGAGAAAGAAGTTCTCGGCGAGAACTAGAAGTTCTCGCCGAAGAGTTTTGCACACAGAACTCACAAGAGGTTTTTGAACTGAAGTTCTAGATGAGATGTTTCAAAGTTCTCGCCGAGAACATTTGAAGAAATACAGGAGGAGCAGGCTTATTTTAACTAAAGTTTGAGGCGAGAACTTTCAAGGTTCTCACTGAGAAGTCTCTTCTTTTCCGGCGCTGATTTGGAGAACTCCTATTCAAAGACAGCCGCGGCAACCGTTCAGGATATACTTTTTCCACAGATTAATTTCCAGACTTCAGAGTTCGAGGGAGAGTTGAGAGCATCCTCGGAGTTCCCGGAGAGATCGTGACGCCATCTTTCCACCTCGGAGTGCTCTGAGCTAGGAGTTGAAGATTCTTGAGATTGAAGCTTCACAGATTCATCAAATTAGGTTTTACAGTTCTTCTCTGTTCTTCCTACCTGAGGTGTATTCTTTGATTGTTTTCGATTCTCTTGTATTGAATATGAGTAGCTAAACTCGTAGAGCTTAGATTAGATGAACCCTAAGTGACCCGGGGCTTTAAAGCGGTCATGGATCAGCGGTAATTAAATTCAGATTTAGACAGTTTTCTTGCATGTTTGATTTGTGCTTCTTTGCCTGTGTTTCTTTTCTAGCTTGATCACCTATACTACATTCTTGTTAAGCTGAGGATAGTAGCGAACGTTCGCCTCACTTTAGAACATCAAATCAATAATTAATCTATTCAATGGAGTGTGCCTTTCTTAGGAACCATTTAAGATTAATCCACTGCTATAGTAACTCATAAGACACTAGTAATCGCGCCAGTTAGTTTTCCATTGCAGAAGTGAACACACAGATGGTTAATTAATCTTGGGAGTTAGATCGGATAGAGCGAACGTTCGCCGGACTTAAACCTAAGGGTCTTGAGTTATGGTGGTGTCTGAGAACTGAATTAATCAGGATTGAAAACCGTTGGTCTTGTGATCGCCAATGTTCTGGTGATTTTAGGGGGATTCAAAATCTAAGCTTCTATGTCATCTTGTCAAGTCAATCAACCTTTCATTTTGTCGTTTGTTTCCATTTCAATTTTCTTATTTTATAGATTAGAAGTCGTGGAACTCACACCACGCACAACGTGTTTAAACCCGAATAGTTTGTTAACTCCTTTGAGTAAACGATTAGAGGAAACCTCGAGAGATTCGATCTGTCTACTTTAGTAAGGCAGTTATTTGATACAAACACTGAAAACGCATACATCACGGTCCAATTGAGAAGAGCGTTCTGTCCCTTGAGGTCTCGAGGGTGGTTATGTCCAGATTTTTTCCAATACAGGGGTTGTTCAAAAAATCAATTCCCATTATAGAGCTATATTAAAGTCAATTCCCAAAGAGGGGTTGATTTTGCCACTTCAGCAATAGATCGCCATTGCAATTGGCGATTTCATTAAGGCTTTGCTTTTTTTTGTCTGAACCTTTTTCTTTTTACTGACACTTTGTTTCAAATATGGGCAAATAGCAATTTGGCCTCTCTACTTTGTCAACTTAACAAATAGCCCCATAATGTATAAACCGCTCTTTTTGTCTATCATACTTTGACCAATTTGTATTTTGGGTCCTTCCTTTTCAACTAACGTCTTCATGGGCTCCTTCCGTTTCAACTAAAGTCTTCATGGGGTTAAATATGTGCACATAGATTCTATTTTTATATTTGCATGTTCATATTTTGAAAGGTGTTTATAATTGACTAATGTTACTCGTATAGTACTGAATGTGCACCAATTAAACTAATGTCTTCATCATGTTAATTGATTCTTGTATTTTGATCTTTCCATTTCAACTAACGTCTTCATGATGTTAATTGGTGCGCATTTAGTACTATACGAGTAACATCAGTCATTTATAAACACCTTTCAAAATATGAACATACAAATCTCAAAATAGAATCTATGTGCACGTATTTAACGTCATGAAGACGTTAGTTAAAATGGAAGGATCCAAAATACAAATTGGTCAAAGTATGAAAGATAAAAAGACCGGTTTATACAATAGGGGGCTATTTATTAAGTTGACAAAGTAGAGATGCCAAATTGCTATTTTCCCATATTTGAAAGCAAAGTGTTAGTAAAAAGAAAAAGGTTCAGACAAAAAAAAAGCAAAGCTTTAATGAAATCGCCAATTGCAATGGCGATCTATTGCTGAAGTGGCAAAATCAACACCTCTTTGGGAATTGACTGTAATATAGCCCTATAATGGGAATTGATTTTTTGAACAGCCCCTGTATTGGAAAAAATCCGTTATGTCCTGGGGTCCATCAATTGCCCCCTAGTGTGGTCTTGGGAGTGCAAGGTTCCCTAAGCGACACTATGAGTAGCTCTGTTTGTGAGGGCGGTCTGCCACTTAAGGTCCCGGGGGCGGTTCTATCCTAGGGCCCATCAATTGCCCCCTAGTGTTGTCTTGGGAGTGCAAGGTTCACAAGGCGACACTATGAGTAGCTCTGGTTGCGGGGGCGGTCCGCCTATTAACCCCCCTAGTGTGGTCTTGGGAGTGCAAGGCTCCCAGGGCGATACTATGACTAGCTCTGTTTGCGAGGGAGGTCTGCCAGTTAAGGTCCCGAGGTTGGCTCTTTCTTGAAGCCTATCAATTATTATTCGGTGTGTCGCTCCACTTTTCTCTTCGGAGGCGACCCTCCGGAAGGCGGTGGCGGGAGCCTATGAGGGGGGCTCTCCTTTTGAGGTGAGCGTGCTCAACAAGCTCTGCTTGTTGGTTGGCCGTGTGCTGCACGCTTCTAGGCATGCGCAGCCTACTACCCTATTCGCCTTGCGAACAGATGCCACGTCGCCTTTCTGTCTGTTGGAGACGGTTCTTCTACCCACGTCACTAGTATAAATAGGGGCTTTTATTCTTGTTACTTACGCACCTAACTTTTAATCTTCTATAATCCTCTTTTTCGAGAGCACCCGCCCTCTATCTTTGAGTCTCTACTCGTTTGTCCGCCCTTTTACTCTTTCGCTATGAACCAACTTCTTTGACACCATGCCTTCTGACGTGGAGTCATCCTCTTCCTTTGAGCCAAGTAGGTGTCGCTGATCATTTTTACTTTTCTGTGCGCCAGTGTGTTAGCCATGTCTTCTTTTTCTTTAGTTTTATTTCCACCGTTTGAGTGAGATATCTTCAAGAACTACGTGTTCCTTGTCCGTCGATTTTGACATTCTGAATGAGATCCTAGGGTGCGCCAAAGCGCGTAGAGCATTTTTTTGTCACGCTCGTCCTTCGTTATCGAGTGCGGGCGGTGTTCCGTTATCTATTCGCCCTTTGGATTTTATACCTCCTCCCCTTATAATTTGTGCCCCTTACTATTCTGTTGTAGGAGGCTAGGATGAGAGGGGGAGAGGTTCCGGGTCCGAAGAGTCGTCCAATGCGTCCACCCGTCCTCCTCAACTTCTTCATTTTCCTTGCTGCCTTCCCGACACAGTAGGGGCGAAGAACAAAGGCTTTCTCCACCTTTGAATCTGGAGGGATCCCAGGAGGATGACCATGATTTTGAGGGTGAATTGGAGACGGCGGATCCACAAAAAAATAAAGGAACCATGCCTTATGAGGAGGACGAAGATCTTTCCTTCAACCCTTTTGAGGAGTTCTATCACGAGTATGCTTTCTCTGAGGATGCCGATTTGCTACCTACCCCTTCGTTGGCCCAACTACAGAAGCAGGCTGAGAAGACGTTCAACGGGACCTCAAAAAAGAAAGACGCGCCTCCCAACAACTGCTGGCGGTTTGCTTCATGGCAACGAGGCTTCGTACATGAGTCATGGGGCTTCGAGCTCCAAGTCCATGCCATGAAGAAGTACGGATTCAAGCTCCAAGCGTGGGAGCAGATGTGGGATGCAAACCCGCCGACTACCGCCAGGTGTATGACCTAGGGTACTTCCCATGCGTGAAGACTCCCGCCCCAGCGAGACTACTAAACAACTACGATATGTCGCAGCGGTTCTCATACGTCGCTCCCACCCGCCTCTGCTTGATTGGCAACTACCCCCTGGTTGGGTAGGGGTATGGGTTCAGACGATGTGGTACGGGCTGTGCTTACCCTTGGATGGCTGGGAGCTGGACGTCCTTGTCCTCCTGGGGCGTCTTTGGGTGCGCTTCAACCACACGCCTGGGCTATGCTAACCGCCTTCAAGGTAGCATGTATCAAGAGGAAGGTCCGCCCCAGTGGCCACATTTTCCGCCACTTACATACTACCAAAATAGGGCAGAACAGTATCACGTTCACCAAGCAGAAGGCATTCCTGGGCGGCAGAGTATACTGCTCAATCAAGGCCTCCTCCATGTGGTGGTACAGTTTCTTCTTCTTTAAAGCGGACGGCCCTGAAGATGCTTTTTGGTTCGGCCATCTCCACTCCGTGTGGTCGTACGGGGTGATTGAGAAGTTCAACGCCCCTAGCCGCCCACAGGGATATGACGTGGGCATTCTCCAGCTAGTGAATTCGTGGAATTATAACCTGAAGGGGCGCGGGTGTGACGCCTTGAGGCGATGGGTTGCCGATGGTGGTGAGCATAGGGCGTCTAGGGCCATTAGGGTCTCTCATGTGTTTCCTTATACAATCGTGCTTTTACTGATAATGTTTTCATCCTTATTTGACGCATAGAGCTCTATCTTCACGGTGCTTATCAACGCCAAGGAACAAGGCGGATCGGTTGACACCCAGCCCCAACACGAGCACCTCGAGGCTGAATTAAGGCAGAAAAATGCTGAAGGATCTTGGGGCGGAGACAAAGTGGAGCGCCCTGAGAAGAAACGACTTGAGAAAGACCAAGCCCCAAGTCCGCCCACTAAGAAGCTCGACGGTGGGAAGCAGAAGAAATTGATTCCTCGCCATGGCGGCGACAAGAAAAGGAAGACCGACGGCGGGTCTTAGAGTTAGTATGACCCTACTCGCCCTGTACCGTCTAAGGCGAGTTTAGCTCAGCCCGCCTTCCCGCCATGCAACCAACTCCGGGTGGCATCGAGATTCTAACGAAAGCCACCCTACAACTAGCCGTAGATTGGGATATCGACCATCCTCGGTCTGAAGACGGTGTTCGAAAGCTGGCCATGGGCGCACGGGTAAGTTTTCTCTCGTTCGTCTCTTCCCAAGTATGTTTTTTTACTAATTGATTACCAGTCTCACCCAAGTATGATTTCCACAGCTTCTAGGAACCACTAGTGCTCTTCTGTCGGCGAATCGAGCTGACAGGACGGAGCAGCCTCCGAGTGTTGATGCCATTGAGGAAGAGTTTCGAGAGGCCAGGGCCGCCACCTAGCAATGAAAGGCCAAATACACCAATGCCAAGAAAGATATGGGCGAGGAGGCGGTCCGGCTCCTAGTAACTACCTCTTACGAACTGGATTTACTCCGCCTTGTGCATGCTAACCAGGATACTTAACACATGTTGGATCTGTAGGCAGAGGAGGGAAAACGGGCCAAATCCCAGAGGGAGCATTAGCTGGCCATGAGTAAGGTTGAGGCCGCGAAGAGGGCTCTGGCGGACAAGGTGGCCACCCTGGAGACTAAGAAGGCTGACTTGTCCAAGAGTATAGAGGACAAGACCAGTGCACTGGAAAAGGCGGAGGACGTCCTCCAGACCTTGAAAACTGAAGCTGACAAAGCCATCCAGGAGGAGGCGGCTAAAAAGTTGGGCGAGCGGGTGCAATCCGCCATCAATACCGCCCTCGCTGCCTTTCATCATGAGCTGCGCCACAATGATCCTGATTGCGTCTAGGATCAGGATCGTATGTTCCGCTCCACATCCAAGAGGCTTATGGCTCAAGAGTTCTGGAAGGAACCTGCTGACTTCCAGGTACTCCCCAAGGCTCGGCGGGACCAGCTGCTGAATGAGGCCTTTAGTGAGGTGAGCCAGCACCACAAGGAGCTGCTGAAGAAAGCCAAAGCGGACAAGGCCAAGGCGGACAAGGCAGAGAAATGAGGTTCCTCCAGTGGGAAACATTAGATAGTTCTTGTACTGCTATGTTTGCACCTTTCCCTTTGTATTCAAACAATTTTATCATTTGGGGCGATCCCCCGTAATTGAAATCTCCTCTGCTTCTTTATCTTATATTCATTATATTCTCCCTTTTCGCCTGTTTCTTAGAGTTGGACTCTTGGCACGGAGCTTGATTCCGCCTTGGGGAATCATAGCTCTGCTATGGAGTTGGATTCCGCCTTGGGGAATCCAAACTTTGCTCTGGAGCTGGATTCCACCCCGGGGAGTCCAAACTCAATTTAGGGAGCTGGATTCCACCCTAGGAATCGGAGCTCGGCTTGGGAGCTAGATTCCGTCCTGGGAAATCCGAACTCTTCTTGGGAATCAGATCCGAATTCTGCTTGGGTTTCGGATTCTGCCCTGGGAATCCGACACTCTCCGTGAGAGCTGGATTCCTCCCTGGGGAATCCGAATTCTTTTGAGGCAGTCGAGGCGTACCTGGGGGCGGTTTCCATGCGTCATACTTTCAGTAGCTAAGCTTTGTATTTTAGGAAAGCGTCACAGCTAGCATAAGCTTACGTATATTACTTGTGCCTTTGTACAAGTGCGCTAGAGCGCATTATTGACCCTCCGTTCCTTCCTTTGCATCATACTTCCTTAAGTGCATGGCGTTCCAGGTCTTATGTATAAGTTCTCTGGTAGGGTGTTGCAGCTTGAAGGTGCTTGGGCCAACCACTTCACGAATCTTGTAAGGTCCTTCCCAGTTGGCGTTCAGCTTACCTTGTTGGGGGATTGGCAGAAAAACCTTCCTGACCACCTAGTCTCCCTCTTCCAGGTGATGACGGCGGAGGTGGCCGTTGTACCGCCTAGTTCACTAAGTGATGACACTCGATTTAACGTGATTATCAACCTCATTTAAGCGACATTTCCTTGCTTAAGACATGGTTTTTAGGGTAGAATAGCGAATATTCACTCAACTGCTCTATCTCGTGCCATTTGTGTTACCTTGGCCCGTTTCGGGTCTATTTGATGGTTTTCTAGTGTTTTCATGTTAGCACAGGTTTTTACCATCAAATATAGTAGCCAAAGGACGTGTCTAAGGCATTGGAACCCCCAAGAATCGCACCGGAATCAACCAGAGAAGCCAATCAAGTCAACACATCCCTGCCCGATTTGCACAGCAGTTTTTGGCGAAAATGATCTTGAGTTTTCACCGAAAACTCAAGAAGAAATTGGTAGTCCATTACAAGAGCAGTTTTCGGCGAAAACTGGTGAAGTTTTTGCCGCAAACTCCAAGCAACTTTGAGCAGAGGAAACAGACGGATCAAGCCAAATTCTTAAGGGAATTTTCACCGAAAATTCTCTGAGTTTTCGGCAAAAACTTAAGTTATTTCCAGCTGAACTGCGGCTAGGTTTAAATAAAAAAACCGGTGGCTGAAAAGAGGAGACAACTTACACTTGGGATGAAAATTCCAAGACGGAGACGAGAGGAAGGAAGAGTGGAAAGAGTTCGAGGAGCCAGGAATGGATCGTGACACCATCCTTCCATCTCGGAGAACTAGTGCTAGGAGTTGAAGATCGAGTAGATTGAAGCTTCAAGTATTCGTCGAAATTAGGTTTTGCAGTTCTTCTCTGTCTTTCCTACCTGAGATGTATTCTTTATTCATCTTCGATTCTTCTGTATTGGATATGAGTAGCTAAACTCGTAGAGCTTAGATTAGATGAACCCTAATTGACCCAGGGCTTTAAAGCGGTCACGGATCGGCGGTGATTAGATTCAAAGTTCATTCAGTTTCTCCTTCATGTTTGATTTGTTCTTTGCTCTCTGTGTTTCTTATCTGGTTTGGCCACCTAGATTAGATTCTTGTTAAGCTAAGGATAGAAGAGAACGCTCGCCTTACTTTAAAACATCAAATCAACAATTAACCTAATCATTGGAGTGTGCCTTTCGTAGGAACCAGTTAGGGTTAATCCACTACAAGAGTAACTCATAAATCATCAGTAATTGCACCAGTTAATTAAGCCGTTGTGAGAGGCGACCATACCCGGGCGACTAATTAATCTTGGTAGCTAGACCGGATAGAGCGAACGTTCGCCAGTCTTAAACCTAAGGGTCAGGAGTTATGGTGGTGTCTGTGAACTGAATGAACTAGAATCGAAAATCGCTGGTCTATTGACTGCCAATGCTCTGGTGATCTAAGGGGGATTCGAAGTCTAAGCTAGCCTGTCGTCTGTCAAAGTCAATCAATCAATCAATTAATTCTGCATTTAATTTTCATTTCATTTCACCTTGCATATTAGTTTAGAAGTCGTGGAACCCACACCACGCACTACGTGTTCAATCTTGAGTAAAAATTGCCAACGTATTTGCGTAAGCAAGTAGAAGAGGCACGTGGAATACGATCTACCCTAGCTTCTAGCTTGGTATTTATTTGATACCGCTCTACGACGGTTCATCAAATTGGCGCCGTTGCCGGGGAAGTTCTTCTATTTCGTTGAAAGAAGAGTTGGCATTTTTATTCCTCTACGTTTCCATCTTTCATTTCCCGTCACACTTCGATTTTACACCGGTTGTGTTTGTTTTTGTCCCTTGCAGATCATAGCAGGTACAGAATCAAACTACTCTCATTCCATCTTTCCCATCCGCAATGGCTGCTCCAAAAAGTGTTGCGGACTACAGTAAGCCCAGCGCATCTAACGTTCGGTCCCCCATCACCGTGCCTTCTAATGACGACGATCCTGACTATGAGATCAAGATCCCCTTCCTGGGACTGATGAACCGTCGTTGTGTTGAGCAGGTTCAATCAAATAACTAAGAAGCTCAAGAGCTAGGGTAGATCGTATTCCACGGGTCTTCTAATGAATGGCTACTTCAGAACTAGCAAAATACTCAAAGAAAAACACTTAGTGCGTGGTGTGAGTTCCACGACTTCTAATTCTAAGAAATGCAAAGAAAATAAAACAAATTAAACTAAAGCAGATTGGAAATTAGGGTTTGAAAACAGAGATGACAGACGAACTTAGACTTTGAATCCCCCTTCGTTCCCCAAAGCATTGGCAATCAATAAATCAGCGGTTTTCGATTCTCATTCAATCAATTCTAAGACACCACCATAACTCCTTACCCTTAGGTTTAAGACCGGCGAACGTTCGCTCTATCCGTTCTAACTACCAAGATTAACTAGCCGCCCGGGTACGGTCGCCTCTCGCAATGACTTAATTAACTGGTGTAATTACTAATGATTTATGAGTTACTCTTGCAGTGAATTAACCCTAACCGGTTCCTACGAAAGGCACGCTCCAATTATAAGGTTAATTGTTCAATTTGATGTTTTAAAGTAAGGCGAGCGTTCGCTTCTATCCTTAGCTTAACAAGAATCTAATCTAGGTGATCAATCCAGACAAGAAACATGAACAATGAAGAACAAATCAAACATGAATGAGAAACTGATTGAACTTCGAATCTAATTACTGCCGATCCGTGACCGCTTTAAAGCCCTGGGTCACTTAGGGTTCATCTAGTCTAAGCTCTAACGAGTTTAGCTACTCATGATCATTACAAAAGAAACAAAGACAAAGGAAGAGTTCATCATCCAAAGGAAGAACAGAAAAGAATCTGAAAAACCTAATTTAGACGACTCCGGTAGACTTCGATCTTCGGTAGACGACACTCCTAGCTCCGGTTCTCTGAGATGGAAGGGATGGCGTCACGATCTCTTTCCGGCTCTTCGAACTCCAACTCTTCGCTCCAGAACTTCAAAGGATTCTCTCAATTCTGATCTCGAAAAGTTGTATTTTGTAAATTATGATTGTATCGAATTATCCTCTTGTTTTGGGCCGCCGGGTTAAGTATTTATACTTAACCCTAACTGATCCGAAATAGTGTATTATTTTCGCCGAAAATTCCTTAAGAATTTCGGCGAAAATTCCTTTGTGTTCGGGAGTGCTTTCTCTGCCTTGTATTTTCGGTCTGAAGAGTACAATGTTTTCGCCGAAGATGTCCTTTGACTCGGCACCAGTTGAATGCACTAATATTTTCGCCGAATATGCAAGCTCAATTTCGGCGAAAATCTCTTTGTACTCGGGCAGGATTTTGTTTGACTTTGACTGGCTCCTTGGATCGATTCCGGTTTGATTCCTCGAGGTTCCTACGCCTTAGACACGTCCATGGCTACTCTATTTGACGGCAAAAACCTGTGCTAACATAAAAACACTAGAACAAATAGACCCAAAATGGGCCAAGGTAACACAAATGGCACGAGATAGGGCAATCGATTGAATATTCGTTATTCTACCCTAAAAACCATTTCTTAAGCAAAGAAATGTCGCTTAAATGAGGCTGATATTCACGTCAAATCGAGTGTCATTAAATACCCCACACTTAAGCTTTTGCTTGTCCTCAAGCAAACTGAATAGAAATGCTCATGTTCATAAATGATAAGATTGATTAAATTGGAGCTCAATCAAACACAATGAATTATTAGACAGATCGATCCTAGAACAAGAAACCTAACATGCATACAGATCAGCCAAACTACCTGGTCTCACTAATAAACTGCACACGACAAGTAATTAGCAACCAATTATGCACGAATTTGACCTGACCGACCAGACTCCTCACACAGGATGAATTTAGTACAATGGGAACTCTCACTCTCTGTGTTTAGGGACGTGTTTCTGCTCTCGATCATTTTCTGTTACCGAATTCTGTCATAGGTTTGCATTTCGACCACATCTCCACCACTGTGACAACACGAGTGTCTAGTCAAGAAGGACTTCCCTGCTAGGACCGTAATGAAATCTACACTACTCGGGTTTATAATGAGATGAATGATGGGAATGAATGATGATGGCTTTGTGCGGTGTAGCTTTCAACTAACTTCCCTCGAATCTAATCTATGGCTTCCTACTGTCTAACCAAACACGGGTGGAATGATGAACGCTCGTCCTATGATACCCTCAAGCAACCTAGCACTTTATTTTGTAAATATAAATATTATTTTTTTTCTTTTCTTTTCAACTTTTCTTTTGACTTCGTTCTTCCATTTGTAGGGAGAAGAACGTTTTATTGAACTACACTTTGAAACTTTTCTTATTTTTCTGATTTTTCTGCTTCTTTTTTTTCTTCTGAAGCTTGCTTCTTTTCTTACTTTACTTTTTTTTTTCTTTTGTGCCGATTTTTCTTTTAGTTGCTAGAGGGGTTTACACGTCTGGACATATTAGCTAAGACCACCTGTTTAATGGCTATAGGCAGGTTACCACAAACCGACTTCCGGTAGGTCAATCTAGAACTACAACCACAGGGGATCAACGGGGAATGAAAGAAATGGGAAATGGCTGTAATGTATTATCGAACCGAAAGAACAGGCCAAGCTCAAGGGTTTAAACCTAATGGATTTTATCGTTAGGTAGGCTATCTGGCTTAGTAGCTGAATCTAGGTGCCCCTATCCTTCTAGAACTCGTGTCATCGTGTGGTCTCGAGTAGGTCTCATGCAAATTCTAACTCATTCAAGTAAACAGAAAACCACTCAGAAAGAATTTAAATTGCAAGTTACGTGTAATGGATCAAAAGCTCACAGTTGGTTTGCTAGTCGGATTCGGTCATTTTCATGCAATCAAGGCTACAAACTACAAGTGTGATTCTAAAAATTCTGTTCTGACCAAGCAATTTAGCATCAAAGTACACAAGTTGGTTCTCAAGTTCTAGGTTAAGCAGTCTAAGCATCATTATGAATGGTTGAACAACAACTTAACATCAAAAATCAAGAACTGAGCCATTCTAATGCTAGAGAGACTGGAATGGAATCACGAGGCACACAAAACACAATCAAGGGCAATCAAGTTCATGCAAGGTTCTCTAGCATCCTACCCCACACTTAAATCGGACTGTGTCCTCACAGGACTAATTCTATAGTTTAGAGTGGAATGTAAGAACCTGGATGAGGACGGTTGATCTCAGAGGGTGAGCACGGATTCAGAGAGCGGAGGGAAGTGTAACAAAACCTGAAGCAAAGGGAGTCTACCGATTGCCTACAAAACAAAAACAAATGAAACATAAAAAAGGAAACCGGGACAAGTGTCCCGGATCCACACAGAAAAAAGTTGGACCGAAATCCGAAAAGAATAAATAAAAAGAAGACACCAGAAAAGGAATACAACCCGATCACTGCTCGTCAGGTGAACCGGGAGGTGAAAGGTGGAGAAATTCGCCGAGCTGGCATTGCCACGCCAGCTGCGCCTCATACCGCCTGTCGGCGCGGCGCATATGTTGCTGCATAATAGTCCATCTCGCCTCTTAAGCGGCGTTGTCGGTAATGCGCCACTCCTGAAGTCGCTCGTACAGCTCCCCAACATCCGCGGGGTGGTGTTGCGGCTGTTGAGTATGCGCCGAATATGGATCGGGAACGTGCGGTGGCGACTGGTGGATGTAC
Organism: Linum lewisii; assembly: GCA_034768395.1. Classification (NCBI taxonomy): domain Eukaryota; kingdom Viridiplantae; phylum Streptophyta; class Magnoliopsida; order Malpighiales; family Linaceae; genus Linum; species Linum lewisii. The sequence goes on along the minus strand of CM068304.1, from coordinate 29,435,066 downwards.
CCTGCATGATGGTGTGGCGAGGGTATATAATCATGAAACTCAGGCGGCGGCTGCGGCTGCTGCTCCTCAGCATCATCTTCTGCCTCCGACTCGACCACAGGCTGGAGTGGAGGATCAACTGCTACATGGGGACTGAGGTCGAGTTCTAAGTCGTACTCAACCGCTAAGTCTCCTCCAACGGTCCTAATTGGATGTCGTGGAATGTGCGGGCCATACTCATGGTTGATGCCGAAGGAGAGGATGAGCTGTCCTATGAAGTTGCCTCCCAAGAGTTTGCGGGGTGGCGTCTTCCTCTTGGTCTTCTGGCGGAAGATGCGAGCAAGTACCCAACCGGGGTGGAGAGGGTAGCTCTCTCAGATGGCTCGGAGAAGCATGAGCTCCTCCTTGAGGATATGGTGGCGATCCTTGTCTCGAACATATAAAAGTGACCTCCGCCAAACCATATGAATAAATTTATAGAGCGGGTGAGAGAGAGACTTAACTGAGTTGCTCACCCCGAGGCAATCGCCTGGTACGCCTGTCATGTGGCTCCAGAGCGCGTTGTACTCCTCGTCGTCATCATCTTCTCACCAACCGAGGTGATGATCGTGATAGTGCTTATAGGGGATGCCCAGATGAGCAGCAAACTCATCGTAGGTGAGCTGCCTGTACACCCCACCAAGATAGAAGGTGATCACCTTCTGGCATTGCTTCCTCTTGTGCTCGTCCAGATCAAAGGTTGCCCAGAACTCCTGGAGGGCAATGTCTGGGAACTCGGCGGCGATGGTGGTCAGCTCGAGGAGACCAGCCGGTACTAAGGCGTCATGCACGTTCCGGTGGTGGTCCTCATCATGATCATGCAGGGACTCCATGGAGAGGGGACGCACATCAGCTCCCCGGACGTGCTGAATCTTCTGGAAGCACTCAAAGTAGTAGTCAGGTAAACGGGCGATGGTGGGATGGTATCCAGCCCGGCGAGGGAGTGCAGGTGGTGGACCCAGAACAGCAGGTGTGACGGGAGCGGCAGCTCCTGAGCTCGAGGCGCCATCGAGTCGCGCCTTAGTCCTGCGCTCAAAGGTGTTCCTAAAACCAGAATGAAACCAGATTAGTCAAACTAAAATCCTACCCCACACTTAGTAGAAAAACTCAATTTCACAAAGAAATGAGGAAAACCGAGTGGGGGTAAGCAAAGTAAATTAACCGGTAATCACAAGCAACAACATACACGTTTAGGAACAACCAGAATCGGATAAGCACAATCAGAGTTCAAAAAGTCAAACCGACATTTAGAAAGTCAACATCAAAGCGTATTGAACCCTAGTCGTGGCAAGACTATCACACGGTGGATACGACGGTAAAAATATTATCTCAGATGGGAAACACGAAAATTTGAACTAGCATGAACACGTACGGCAGCCAAATGATCATAACAATTCAAAATCAAACCGACATTTTTTTCACAAGTCAACATAACAGGAAGTCATTCGTATGCGAAGCGACACATGATCAATTGATATTGAAATGAAGCACGATACTCCCTACGCACGCTAGAACAGCCCAGGTAATTCAGCTAATCTATTTCACATGAAACAGTCGGCACGCAAAACGAGGCAAACTGAAAAGTCAACCAAAAGTCAACCCCGACGAAATTCAGCAATCCACATGTCAAAAGATTCGTATTGAAAAGTTGTACACTTTACCTTGAAGCCATGGATGCAAAAAGTGAACGGGTTGGGAGGAATCGGTGAAAAACTTGAAAACTGGGGTTTCGGAGAACTGGAGCTGCAAAGCTCCGATTCAGACGTTCTAGGGCTCGATGGGATCGGACAAGGGAGGGGAAGGGAACGGCGGTGGTCGGTGACGGCGGCGGCGGCGGGTTACGGCGGCGACGGCGGATTGAAAGAGGGGGGTGGTCGGCGATTGTTTTAAAAAGATAGGGGAGGGAGTTTTCGGTGGTATGAACGAAAATGAGTGAAGGAGAGAGAGGGAGTTAAACCGATTTTAAAGGAAATATTGGGTGATTTTCAAAATTATTTTCGGTGAAAATTAAAGGGTTTTTCACCGAAAATTTCAGTTAAAATGGACTGCCGGATTTTCGAAGGCGGTTTCGCCGAAAATGATAGTACGGTTTCGCCGAAAATTTTAGTTCAAATAGCTTCGCCGAAAACAAAAACTTTTTGAACCAAAAACAATGAACAGGGAGATTGAGTTCGAAAATTGAAAATCGATTTCGCCGAAAACAAGGGTGGCTTCGCCGAAAATTTGAACTGTTCGGGTTTAAAATATTTTCGTAAATCCGGCTAACTTCAGAAAATTACAGTTAAATCCACAAAAATTGGAATGACCTCAATCAACTTACAACTGACTCTATGACATGCAGAATCTACATGAAAAATAATAAATCAAACAAACTGACACTTTTGGCTCTCCCGAACCGACTCTAAATTACCAAGTTCAACAAAAATTAAAACAGACTCCAGCCGTGGGTTGCCTCCCACGAAGCGCTCTTTTATTAACGTCCTTGAGCTGGACGATACCTGGACGGTATTAGGAGACATCCCAACTCAGATTCTCCTTCACGCTCGCGTCGGAGTTCATGAAGTACAGCTTCGGGACTTCTCCAGTAAACGTGAATTTCTTCCCGTTCGCATGCAAAAGCTTTGTACGTCCGTCGGGAAGATGATCAACGAACTTGAACGGTCCGAACGGCTCTCTGGAGAGGTCATCCTTCTTGAGTGTGACGATGGAAGGAATGAGGACTGTCGGCTTCTTTTTTTCTTTTATCTTCGGCTTGGTATCACCAGGATCGGTGATCGTCAGTATTTCCTTAGGAGATGCTTTCGGCTTCTCCTTCCATACTTGTTTCGATGCTGGTTTCTCGGAACTAATTGGTGCTGCAGCTGGCTCGGTGGAAGACGGCGGAATTTTTGGCCTCCAGACCATTTGGGTCTTCGTCTTCTTGTTCTTTCCTCGATGTCTGCTTGGTTTAGCGCTCGGTGGCTTAGAAGAGGCTTGCAGTTCCTTCTTCTTCTTAAGCGGCTTCTGAACCGATATTTCTGGCTTCTTCTTCATAACCTGGTTAATACCTGCAGCAACAACTGATCTAGAGACACTGGAAGAAGCATTAGTAACGGAGTTGACCGGAGTCAACTCCACAGTTTCAACAACTAGGCAATGAGATTCTTCATTCCTAGAGTCATATTTCATGCCATCTTTAAGACGGAACGTTTTTGTTTCTTTACCGACTCTTAAAGTTAAGAACCATTTGGAACATTAATATTCATTCCAGTAGTAGCCATGAAAGGTCGACCTATGAGGATAGTAGCATCATCTGTACTAGTATCCATATCACATAATCAGCTAAGAACGTGAACGGACCACATTTAGTGACCACGTCTTTAATCTCTCCCTTAGGGGTTTTAAGCGATCTATCAGCAAAGACGAGTTGCATACTAGGCGGTTCAAGTTCCCCTAGGTTTAACTTTTCATATAGACTCACAGGCATAACATTAACAGATGCTCCTAGATCAACTAAGCAACGTTCAATTTCAACATCATTAATGACCAAAGGCAAAGTAAATGAACCAGGATCAGATAACTTAGCTGGATATGGAGAAACAGGTTTCTTAGCACGAATGTCAGGATATCCTTCCTTGTTCCCCTTCATGCCAGTCTCGATCCTTGCGTTTGGCAGCAATGCTCTGGGAAAAAGAGGCTTCACGACTTACGGTGCAAGAGGAGGATCCTCCTTAGGCGCCAGCTTCTGTTCTTCTTCTTCCTCCGGATTTGGAGTTTCAGCGATCCTGCGTAAAATAGCACAAGCATCAGCAATTAAGTTTGGAAGTTTCTGAGATGTTACCATTTTAGCCTGTTCTTTTCTCGGTTTGGCTCTATCTGACTTGGAAGCTGGCCAAATGGTCGACCAGATGCTAGCATGCTCGAGATATTGCTCACGATTTGCTCAATTCTTTGTCCAGATGCGATCTGTTCTTGATTGAGAAGAGCTTGAGCCTTGAACTGACTGTCATGATCATCAAGTCTGGTAATGATCTGGCTGAGCTTCTTATCTAAGTCGCTGACATTATTTTCTCTTTGATGCTGCTGCCCTGGATAGGTATTATTAAGATATTGATTCTGGCGGTTGCCAGGAGCAGTTCCATAGTTACCCGGATTGCGATGCGGCGGCTGGTAGACACCTGCCGGCGGATGGTGAGGCTTCTGATCCTGAGCTGGACCAGCCGGGCGGTTGTTCTGGTTCTGACTATGATTGGGACCAGCATTGTAGGGAGGTCTGTCCTGATAGTTCCCTTGCTGTCTGAAGTTGCGGTAGCCAGCATAACCATTCTGATTATTAACGAAGCCTTGTTGGACAAAATTTACCTCTTCGGCGGACAAGACTTCTGTCTTACCAAAATTCTGACAACGGCCTCCATTATGCGCGCAAGCTCCACACCACTCGCAATCAGCAACATAGATAGAAGCTGCTGGCGGCTTGATCGGTGTGGTAGACTTCTTCAAATGCTTCTCTACTTCTGCCTTGATTGTAGCTTCGAGATCTAGCTTGCTCCTCGATCCTTCAGATTGTCGTTCCCAGTTCCTTGACTTGGAAGCACAGTTTGCGAAGTGGAGAAGAGCAGCTTCAGGTGTGAGTGTAGTGCAATCCCCTTCAGCTAGAGAGTTGACCCACTGGGCAGATTCTTCTCGAAGTCCTCGAGCAAAGATTTCAGCTAACTACCTCTGCTCGAATCCATCATGAGGGCAGGTGTAGAGAAGTTCTTGGAATCAATTCCAAGTATCATACAAGCTTTCTCCTTCTTTCTGGGAGAATCTAGCAATGCTATCCTTGATGGCGGTTGTTCTGGCAGGAGGGAAGTATTCTTCAACGAAGTCCTGTGCCAGAGTATCCCAGTTAGTGTAATATCCAGGTGGTTTGCCCATAAGCCACCTCTTAGCAGCGCCTTTCAGAGAGAACGGAAAAGCTCTCAGACAAAGAGTATTTTTGTCGAGGTTTCCGCTCTTGAAAGTACTGCAGAGATCAAGGAAGTCTGCAAGATGAGTGCACGGATTGTCCAGGGGCCTGCCTTCAAACTGTAAATCCCTAGAGATCATAGTCAAGAATGGAATCTTGATCTCATAGTCAGGATCTCCTTCAATGCGCGGAACGGCAATGGCAGATCGAACGCTAGTCGCGCTCGGTTTGTTATAATCTACTAGACTCTTCTGTGCAGGTGGTGGTGGCAGTAGCGCATCACCGTTTGGTGGTGGTATGTGTACTCGATCGTCCATGGTAGGAGATGGCAGTGGTGAAAGTGATGCGGTGTAAGAAGCGGATGAAGAGTGCGGTGAAGACGGAGATGAGGAACTCTCCATCGGTTCCTCGATCTTGATCGGAGTGATGGGTGGATTGGATCTGCTTCTCTTCGGAATCTGTGATCGTAGAGGTGTAGCAGAACTGCCTAGATTCCCTGTAATCTTAGCCTGTTCAGTTTGAGAGCGAGTCCAAGGACGGTGAGGCATACACCTGTAAACCTACAGATAACAAAGACAAACAAAACCAGTGTAAAATCGAAGTGGATGGAAAGGTAAAAGATGGAAAGTAGAAGAATAAATTGCCAGTTCTTCTTTCGAACAATCAAAAGAAGTCCCCGGCAACGGCGCCAATTTGATGAACCGTCGTTGTGCTGAGCAGGTTCAATCAAATAACTACCAAGCTCAAGAGCTAGGGTAGATCGTATTCCACGGGTCTTCTAATGAATGGCTACTTCAGAACTAGCAAAATACTCAAAGAAAAACACTTAGTGCGTGGTGTGAGTTCCACGACTTCTAATTCTAAGAAATGCAAAGAAAATAAAACAAATTAAACTAAAGCAGATTGGAAATTAGGGTTTGAAAACAGAGATGACAGACGAACTTAGACTTTGAATCCCCCTTCGTTCCCCAGAGCATTGGCAATCAACAGATCAGCGGTTTTCGATTCTCATTCAATCAATTCTAAGACACCACCATAACTCCTTACCCTTAGGTTTAAGACTGGCGAACGTTTGCTCTATCCGTTCTAACTACCAAGATTAACTAGCCGCCCGGGTACGGTCGCCTCTCGCAACGACTTAATTAACTGTGTAATTACTAATGATTTATGAGTTACTCTTGCAGTGAATTAATCCTAACCGGTTCCTACGAAAGGCACGCTCCAATTATAAGGTTAATTGTTCAATTTGATGTTTTAAAGTAAGGCGAGTGTTCGCTTCTATCCTTAGCTTAACAAGAATCTAATCTAGGTGATCAATCCAGACAAGAAACATGAACAATGAAGAACAAATCAAACATGAATGAGAAACTGATTGAACTTCGAATCTAATTACTGTCGATCCGTGATCGCTTTAAAGCCCTGGGTCACTTAGGGTTCATCTAGTCTAAGCTCTAACGAGTTTAGCTACTCATGATCATTACAAAAGAAACAAAGACAAAGGAAGAGTTCATCATCCAAAGGAAGAACGGAAAAGAATCTGAAAAACCTAATTTAGACGACTCCGGTAGACTTCGATCTTCGGTAGATGACACTCCTAGCTCCGGTTCTCTGAGATGGAAGGGATGGCGTCACGATCTCTTTCCGGCTCTTCGAACTCCAACTCTTCACTCCAGAACTTTAGAGGATTCTCTAAATTCTGATCTCGAAAAGTTGTATTTTGTAAATTATGATTGTATCGAATTATCCTCTTGTTTTGGGCCGCCGGGTTAAGTATTTATACTTAACCCTAACTGATCCGGAATAGTGTATTATTTTCACCGAAAATTCCTTAAGAATTTCGGCGAAAATTCCTTTGTGTTCGGGAGTGCTTTCTCTGCCTTGTATTTTCGGTCCGAAGAGTACAATGTTTTCGCCGAAGATGTCCTTTGACTCGGCACCAGTTGAATGCACTAATATTTTCGCCGAATATGCAAGCTCAATTTCGGCGAAAATCTCTTTGTACTCGGGCAGGATTTTGTTTGACTTTGACTGGCTCCTTGGATCGATTCCGGTTTGATTCCTCGAGGTTCCTACGCCTTAGACACGTCCATGGCTACTCTATTTGATGGCAAAAACCTGTGTTAACATAAAAACACTAGAAAACCATCAAATAGACCCGAAACGGGCCAAGGTAACACCATGTCTTAAGCAAAGAAATGTCACTTAAATGAGGCTGATAATCACGTCAAATCGAGTGTCATCAGGGACTAATCTCTAGGGACGTACAATTTGAAGGAAAGCCAGATGATAATCCTTGCACACATCTGTCTGACTTTCTGGCTGTCTGTGAAACCTTCAAGTCTGGGAACCTCAACAAGAACGCTCTATGCCTTCGAGGCTTTCCATTCTCTCTCAGAGGCGCAGCTAAGAGATGGCTTGGAAGCAAACCACCCGGTCATTACACGAGTGGGAAACATTAGCTCAAGATTTCGTTGAGGAATACTTCCCTCCGTCAAGAACAACTGCCTACAAGGACAGCATCTCCAGGTTTACTCAGAGAGAAGATGCAAGCTTGTACGACACGTGGAATGAATTCCAATCCCTTCTCTTCAACTGCCCTCATCATGGGTATGAAGAAAGGTAGTTGGCTGAATTCTTTGCTCGTGGTATGCGTGAGGAATCTGCAAAGTGGGTCAACTCCCTAGCTGGCAGAGATTGCACTGCTCTCACCCCTCATAATGCTCTTCTTCATTTTGCTAGCTGTGCTTTAAAGTCAAGAAGCTGGGAGAGATAAAGAGAAAGTACCAAGAGTCAGATGAGCGTTGCAGATCAGGTCAAGGCAGAAGTTCAGAAACATCTACAGGCAGTTGGCATCTCCCTCGATCCCCCCGTCAGCTACCATCTTTTCGGCTGACTGTGGATGGTGCGGAACCTGTGCTCATAACGGCAGAAGCTGCCTCAACTTCGGTAAAACAGACGAATGGTCTTCAGAAGAGGTGAACTTCATTGGTCAAGGCTTCGCCAACAATCAGAAAGGCTACGCCGGTTACAGAAACTACCTACCACAGAACCAGAACAACTGGTTTGCAGATCCATATCAGAGACCTCCTGGATTCATTGGAGGATAGCAACAATCTCGAGCAAAGCCGCATTACAATAAAGATGAGGAATACGAGAAAATATTCGGTCAAATCATGAGCAGACTCGACGACCATGACAATCAACTCAAAGCTCAAGCCGCCCTCAATCAAGGACAGAGGGCTCAAAGCCAAAGGATAGAAGATGTGATAAGCAATATGACTAAACTTTTCACTAGCAATCCTTTCCTTAATCAAGCGGCATTTCAAGCAGACTTCGGTGCAAAGAGAAAACACGCTCAAGCTATCACCACCAGGAGCGGCAAGCAAACAACCGACCCAAAGGCCCCAGAACTTGACATGATAGCAGATACCAGTGCTGCCATGGATATGCCCGAAATTGAAGATATCACAGAAGAGGAGGAAGAAGCACCGGCTCCTCCTCCCAAGACAGCTCCTGAGCCAGTATTGGCGCCATATATACCTCGGATTCCCTTCCCAAAAGCTACAATGAGCAAAGCCAAGGATCACGACACCCAGTATAAGAAGTGGTACAATGTTCTTAAGACTGCAGAGATCAAGATACAAGTGACAGAAGCTGTGGAGATCATACCACCACTTGGGAAGTTCTTTAAGGATCTCGTGAAGAAAGTGAAGAACAAAGAGGCGTACTCTGTCAAGCTCACTAACGAATGCGCTTCTCTCTTCGGTGCGCCATATCCCATAAGACAGCCGCCATCACTGCCAGTTAAGTGTTCTGATCCCGTTCCTTTTACATTACCGTGCATCATTAATGGTATTAAAATTGACCGTAGTCTGGCTGATTCTGGTGCTTCTATTAATGTTATGCCTGTTTATCTATATGAAAAGCTGAACCTAGGGAAATTAAAACTGCTTACTTTGCATCTCGTGCTAGCCGATAGGTCTGTCAAACTGCCTAGGGGTATAATAGAAGACGTAGCTGTTTGCTGTGGCCCTTTTACCATAATTGCAGATTTTGTTGTTCTAGATACCCGTGAGTTAGACGGAACGCTTTATCTCAGGTCGACCCTTCTTAACAACTGCTGGTGCAAATATTAACTGCAAACAGGGCATGTTGACTTTAAGTGTAGGACAGGAAAGTGTTACATTCCGCATTAAGGATAGCATGAGATACTTTGTTCTCAAGATGATCACTGTTATTCTGTTGATTCTATGGAGTTGGCCTCGGCCAACTTCATCACTAATGCCTTATCTAGTGATCTGCTAGAGTTGTGTTTGATTTCAGGAATTGACAGTGCAATAGAAGATCCAGAGCAGCGCCTATGGCAAGATGAGTTAGACGATCAGAAGGTGACATTCACACCCATTACTGCGCCTACGCACATCGAGCCAGCATCGAGTCGGATCACTACTTCATATGAGAATCCACCAGAACTCACCTTAAAGGAGCTGCCTGACCATCTAGAGTATGCATTCCTGGGGAAGGAATGTCAGCTGCCGTTCATCATCAATTCGAATCTATCTCCCGAGCAGAAAGAGCAACTGATCAGGCCACTCAAGAAGCATGTCCGAGCCATTGCCTGGCAGTTGGCCCACATTAGAGGCATCTCTGAGACCTTCTGCAAGCATCGGATAGTTGTAGATGAAGAGTTCAAACCAGTTAGACAGCCTCAACGTCGATTAAACCCTCTAATGCAGGAAGTTGTGAAGAAAGAAGTCCTTAAGCTCTTGGATGCCGGTATCATCTACCCTATTGCCGATAGTCCTTGGGTCAGTCTGACTCAAGTCATCCCAAAGAAGGGCGGAATCACAGTCATCCCTAATCCGAAGGGTGAGCTCATTCCAACTCGCACGGTTACCGGATGGAGAGTCTATATCGATTATCGACGACTCAATGATGCTACCAAGAAGGATCACTTCCCACTGCCGTTCATTTACTAGATGCTAGAACGGTAGGCTGGTCATGACTACTACTGCTTCTTAGATGGGATGTCCGGTTACTTTCAGATCCCCATCGAGCTCGACGATCAAAAGAAGATGACCTTCACCTGCCCGTTTGGTACGTTTGCTTATCGTCGCATTCCCTTTGGTTTATGTAATGCTTCTGCCACTTTTCAGAGATGCATGCTTGCTATATTTGGAGATCTGGTAGAGAATGTGGTGGAGGTATTCATGGACGACTTCTCCGTCTAGGGAGACTCATTTTCCAAGTGCCTAGCCAACCTGGACAAGGTGCTAGCTCGTTGTGAGGAAACCAACCTGGCTCTTAGTTGGGAGAAATGCCACTTTATGGTTACTGAAGGCATTTTTCTTGGCCATAGGTTCTCTAAGCTCGGTATAGAAGTTCATCGTGCCAAGCTTGAAACCATCGTCAGCTTGTCGCCGCCGACCTCGGTCAAGACAGTTCGAAGCTTCCTCGGTCATGCTGGATTCTACCGGAGGTTCATCAAAGACTTCTCCAAGATCACTCTTCCAATGACAAAGCTTCTTGAAAAAGATGTTCCTTTCGTTTTTTATAAGGCTTGTCATGCAGCCTTTGAGACTTTGAAGACTAGACTCACCACCGCACCGATCCCTACAGCACCGGATTGGAATCTCCCCTTCAAGATCATGTGCGATGCTAGCGACTTCGCTGTTGGCGCAGTTCTTGGTCAGAGAAAAGAGAAGAGATTTCATCCTATCTATTTTGCTAGCAAGACGCTTAACGATGCTCAAAGGAACTACACTACTACAGAGAAAGAGCTTCTAGCTATCGTTTTCTCCTTTGACAAGTTCAGACAGTACCTGGTTCTTTCACACACCATCGTCTATACAGATCATGCTGCTCTGCGCCATCTTTTGGCCAAACAGGACTCGAAGCCATGTCTCATTCGGTGGATCCTTCTTCTCCAAGAGTTCGACATAGAGATTAAAGACAAGAAGGGAGCTGAGAACCTGGCAGTCGATCACCTCTCACGACTCGAGGAATCACAGACAGGTAAGTCTACTACTACCCCTATCAATGATTCTTTCCCTGATGAGTAGTTGCGTGTCAAAATTTATGAACAGGTCAACAGCATAGCTATCGAGCCCTGGGCAATCCCTCACGCTCAAGAGCTGAGTAACGCAACCGATTCAGAAGAGCCCTGGTATGCCACCCTGGCTAATTATCTCTCTCACGGTGTCGTACCTCCTGAGCTGGATTATACTGCACGCAAGAAGCTCTTTAAAGAGGCCAAGTCATACTTCTGGGATGAGCCTTTCTTATACCATATTAGTACTGACAGAATGATCCGAAGACGTGTCTCCTACATCGAAGCGGCTGACATCATGCGTAAGGGCCATGAAGGCCAGTTTGGAGGACACTTCGGCGGCAACCGCACTGCAAGAAAGGTGAAACTGGTTTTTACTGGTCTTCAATCTTCAGTGATTGCGATGTTTTTGCTCGTCATTGTGATGCGTGCCAACGATCAGGTAATATCTCTAACCATAATGAGATGCCCCAAATTGTTTCTTTAACTGTTGAAATCTTTGATGTTTAGGGAATTGATTTTATGGGTCCGTTCACACCTTCCAACAGAAACAAGTATATTCTTGTGGCCGTTGATTATGTCTCTAAGTGGGCTGAAGCTGAAGCTCTACCCACTAACGATTCAAGAGTGGTGGGTCGGTTCCTTACCCGTCTTTTCACGCATTTTGGTTCACCACGCTTCATCATAAGCGATAGAGGTACCCACTTCCATGGACATTTTGACCGGTTGTGCAAATGCTTTGGCATCACCCACCGAATGTCCACAGCTTACCATCCTCAGGCTAATGGTCAGGCAGAAGTGACAAACCGTGAGCTCAAGCGGATTCTTGATAGGACAGTTGGCCGGTATCGCAAGGACTGGTCATCTAAGCTCAATGATGCCTTATGGGCTTATCGAACTGCCTACAAGACTCCCATCGGTACCTCACCGTATCAGCTGGTTTATGGCAAGGCATGCCATTTGCCAGTTGAGCTTGAGCACAAGGCGTTTAGGGCTAATAAAGAGTTGAGTATGAGCCATGCAGTAGCAGGTACTAAGCGTCATGACCAGATCGCTGAGCTTGAAGAACACCGTCTCCATGCGTATGAGAGCACGAAGCTTTACAAGGAGCGCACGAAGAAATTCATGACTCCCAATTAAAGACAATCAAGCAGCTTTACCCCGGAGATGAAGTCCTCTTGTATAACTCTCGATTGAAACTCTTCCCGGGTAAACTAAAATCTCGATGGTCCGGCCCTTACACCGTGGTGCGGCAGACATCCTTGGGCAGCGTCTTAATTAAATTGCATGATCAGGAGCCGTTTATGGTCACCGGTCACAGGCTGAAGAGGTATCTGCAGGGATTAGCTGTTTCTTTCATCGACGTGCACTACTTTACGTCAGAACCATGACACGAATCCAGGTATCGTCCAGCTCACGGACGTTAAACAAGAGCGCTTCGTGGGAGGCAACCCACGGCTGGAGTCAGTTTGTTTTCGTTTCGAGTCATTTTTCTTTTAAAACCCTTTCGAAAAAAAAACAACCGGCCTGATTTTCAAATGAGTTTTCACTGAAAACTTCACCAGTTTTCGCCGAAAACTCGAGCTTAAAACCAACCTGATCCTCCTGTTTCTCGCCACCGAAGAGTTTTTGCCGAAAACCCAGCCTTCTCGCCGAAAAGTTTTGGATTTCTAAAGGAATTTTCGCCGAAAATACACAAATTTTTTCGCCAAAAATATGAGGCTTTCCGCCGACTATTTAAACCTATTTCAACTTATGTTTTCGCGAAACCCCCCCCAAGGCCGATTTTCGCCTAGCTTCAGCTTCTCTCTCTTTTGAAAACTCGCCGACCGACAACCCGCCAGCGCCCTTGCCTGCCGCCGCCGACCAGGAACCCGCCACCCTATTCCTTGTTTGTTTTCCGGCTCCAGCCCTAGAATCGGAGCTCCACAGCTCCGGTTCCACCCGAACCAGTTGTTCAAGCTTTTCGTCGATTTCCCAGATTTCCATTCGTTTTCTCGAGTCATGTCTTCACGGTTAGTTGTTCAGCACTTGATTTTGAATCTTTTGGCTTTTTGACTTTCGGTTTTCGGCATGGTTGACTTTGGTTGACTTTTTGGATTTTCCTCGATTTGCATGTTTGTTGTTTTGTTGTCATTTGGATACACTTTGGCAATACCTCGTGATCTATTTTGCCTCATGAATGGATTTATGTGCTATCGTGCTAATGAATTCTCGCGTGCTCTATGTGTTGCCGATGTTTTGCATTGTGCTCTGCCCTATGACGAATTGCAGCTCTGCTCTATGCTTGATTAAATGTCGTTTTCTTCCCTACGTGCTGGCCGTTCCTTGCTGCTATGTTTCGATTCGGTGATCCCTCGGTTAATTTGCTTGTCCCCACTTGTCAACCTAAGTGTGGGGTAGGATTCTTGTCTTCTGATTCTGGTCTCCCCTAAGTTGTGTTTTACAGGGCTCCAAAGCGCTTCAAGACCACCAGTGCAGATAGAGCGCAGCGATCCTCGGCTCGTTAGAGCAGGGCTCCACCATCTAAACTGCCCACACCATCTGCACCGATACCGGCGGTTGTGAAGGTCGCCCCGTAGGTTGTACTGGCAACTGTGATTCCTATCTCCTGTGCTCCTGCACCGGCCAATGGAGCCTTACATCCTTTCATCGCTGCCCTTGAGCCACACCAGTTGGAGGTCTATCGGAAGATAAAAGACATTCCTCCGGCCAAGATGGCAGTGCTCTCCCTCGACAGTATCAAGAACCACAATCCGTCTTGGCACTCCACCGTCGACCTCACCCTCACCAAGGCCGACCTGCGTTCCCTGACCACTCTCGGTTCGCCCTACCCTCTGGTCGCTCTCCACGAGTTCTGGAGCTCTTTTGAGCGCCACGTGCCAATACCCAACAGTCGCCAGAAGTTTACTTCCTTCCGCCTCGGCGGAGTTCGATATGAGAAGACCGTCAATGAGTTTGCCCTCTTGCTCGACCCCCTTGCCGCTACCCAGGACGCCGCCCTTGGGTTCGCGGACGTCTACTCCATCACGCGCTACCCTTACTCTGAAGTATGGAAGTGGGTCTCCAACCAATCGAAGGTCAAGCCTATCGTCAAGCCTATCGTCAACCCCACGCAAGACGAGCCGTCACCATGTTTCCTTAGAGGAACTCGTGTTGTTCCGAGCTGTCGAGGAGGAGGGAAATCTCCACATAGGATGGTGGCTCGCGTGATGCTTCCACAAACGCACTACCACTAAGAAACTTCCTTCTGAGCTTCCTGGCGGAACCTTCATATCCTGTCTGATCGACAACCTACAGATCAGTGACAAATGGGGCCCTGACATACCTCGCGTCCAGATTGAGCACCTCGGTGCTGAGTTCACCGTAGCACGAGGCATCAATTTTTGGTGCAGTCTCGACGAATACATTATGCCCAGCTCGCCACGACTGGAGCCTCCAAAGCCAGCTGCAACCCCGGTGCCTCACGTGCCTCTCCTAGAGCTGCCGACTCCACCACAGATGCCCGACGAGATTAACGAGAGGCTGTCGCGCATTAAGCAATGGCAGCTCGACTACTCTGCGGGTTTGCATCAATGGCAGAAGGATCGAGTGGCGCATGAGGAGACGCAGAATGCGCGATGGGCTGCCTTGCAATGGTTCATGGCCGACCAGGCAGCCAGACACAGGGATGAGCTCGCATGGCGACAGTAGATGGAGCAGCGACTTGACATTTCACCTGTCCCGACCTCACCTTCACCTCCACCTTCGGAACAGTGATCAGGTTGTTTTTATCCTTTCCATTTCTTTTCTTTCTTCTTTTTGGGTTTCGATCCATTTTTTCAGTGTGGATCCGGGGCACTTGTCCCGGAACCCTTTTGATCTTTCGTTGTTTGTGTTTTGTAGGATCTTGAGTAGCTACTCCGCTCCGCTCCGACTCCCCGCGTTCATCCACTACACCACCCATCAACTTCTAGGTTCTTCGCATCTCTCGACCTCTCTTTAGTCCCGTGAGGACACAGAACAGTTTAAGTGTGGGGAAGGATGCTAGGATTATGCATGATCTTGCTTGATTTCCTATGATTCTGTGGTGCAACTTTGAATCCCCCTAGCATAGAACTGCTCAATTCTTGATTTGTGATGTTAAATTGACTTCAATTTTGAACAATGACGTCTAGACTGTTCCACTTAGAACCTGTAACCAACGTGTCAGAACTAATATCAACAAGTCTAGGTCAGCACAGATCATAAATCACTTCTTTAGTTGAAACTTGAATCAATTGACCTGTTAATGACAAAGCTCGATAACACTATTCTAAGATGATAAATGCTGGCTTCTTCCATGATTTTCAATCCATATTTGTTCACCTGTGAGTGTGGCTTGAGATTAGTCGGAAATCCAATTCGAAATCTTGTGTAAAAAAAGAGTTATAACTAGCTAGGATCAAGCGGCTAAATTGTTAAATCAAGCAATTGGGGTGTTCAAAGTAATTGTCGAGTTCTTCAAGTGCTGGAAAAAATAAAGCTAGGCAAGCCCGACACCTAAGTGAAGTGTTCGGGCTGAGCACTAGCATAGGCACAAATACTGTGAGCTAGGCAGGTCCAACACCTAAGTGAAGTGTTTGGTATCGAGCACTAGTATGCAGTAAATCAATCAAAGGAAGAAGTTGTACTTGAAATAAATTGCTGTTTAAAGCGATCCTAGCTAGAACATGTAACGTGCAGATCTAGAAACGGATGAAGTCGAGTCGATAGCCACGTCACTTTTCCTACCTCCGCATCCACATCATGGCTAGAGCTTAAAGTCTTTTTGATTAGAATTGGTGTTATTGATGACACTCGATTTGACGTGATTATCAGCCTCATTTAAGCGATATTTCCTTGCTTAAGAAATGGTTTTTAGGGTAGAATAGCGAATATTCACTCATCTACTCTATCTCGTGCCATTTGTGTTACTTTGGCCCGTTTCGGGTCTATTTGATGGTTTTCTAGTATTTTCATGTAAGCACATGTTTTTGCCATCATATAAAGTAGCCAAGGACGTGTCTAAGGCATTGGAACCTTGAGGAATCGCACCGGAATTGATCCAAGGAGTCAATCAAACCGAACCAAATCCTGCTCCCATTTACAAAGAAGTTTTCGGCGAAAATCCCTTGGAGTTTTTGGCGAAAACTCATGAAGAAATCGGCTGAGTTCAACAAAGGAAAGTTTTTGGATGCCGAGAACCCGGCATCCAAAAATCACAGGAGAAAATAGCCGGCGATCACCCCATTTACAAAGCAATTTTCGGCGAAAATTCCATCAAATTTTTGGCGAAAATTCTAGAGAAAAACCGGCGGTATTAGGGTTAAGTATAAATACTTAACCGGCGGCCCAAATTCAAGATATATCTGATAATTCCAACTAATACCAAATACTTCAAAATTCTCTCAAGTTCTGGAGCAGAGTTAGAGTTCGAAGAGCCAGGAAGAGATCGTGACGCCATCCCTTCCATCTCGAAGACTCGGAGCTTGGATTGCAGATTACCGAAGATCGAAGTTCTGCCAGAGTCGTCTTAATTAGGTTTTTCAGATCCTTTTCTGTTCTTCCTCTGTCAAGATGAACTCTTTCTTTGTCTTTGATTCTTTTGTGATTGTCATGAGTAGCTAAACTCGTAGAGCTTAGACTAGATGAACCCTAAGTGACCCAGGGCTTTAAAGCGGTCACGGATCGGCGGTGATTAGATTCAAAGTTCAATCAGTTTCTCTTTTCATGTTTGATTTGTTCTTCGTTGTTCATGTTTCTTGTCGGATTGATCACCTAGATTAGATTCTTGTTAAGCTAAGGATAGAAGCGAACGCTCGCCTTATTTTAAAACATCAAATCGAAGAATTAACCTAATCATTGGAGTGTGCCTTTCGTAGGAACCAGTTAGGGTTAATCCACTGCAAGAGTAACTCATAAATCGTTAGTAATTCCACCAGTTAATTAAATCGTTGCGAGAGGCGACCGTACCCGGGCGACTAGTTAATCTTGTAGCTAGATCGGATAGAGCGAACGTTCGCCAGTCTAAAAACTAAGGGTAAGGAGTTATGGTGGTGTCTTAGAAACCGATTGAACAAGAATTGAAATCCGCTGATCTGTTGATTGCCAATGTTCTGGTGAACGAAGGGGGATTCGAAGTCTAAGTTTGTCTGTCATCTTTGTTAATCAATCAATCTTTCGATCTGTTTTCAGTTTTAATTTTTAATTTCCCTGCATTTCTTAGAATTAGAAGTCGTGGAACTCACACCACGCACGAAGTGTTTAAACCTGAATAACCTGCCTTTACATTTGAGTAAACAATCATTAGAAGACCCGTGGAATACGATCTACCCTAGCTTTTTAGCTTGGTAGTATTTGATCACTGTTTTGCAGCATCATCAAATTGGCACCGTTGCCGGGGACTTCTTTTGATTGTTTGAAAGAAGAACTGGCATTTTATTCTTCTACTTTCCATTTTTCACCTTTCCATCCACTTCGATTTTACACTAGTTTTTTGTTTGTTTTTGTTATTTGTAGGTTGTTCACAGGTGTATGCAACGCCGCTCGCTCACGCGCTCGCAAACTGCCAAGGACGACAAGGCTAAGAGTGTAGAGAGACCAGGCAGTTCTGCTCCACCTCGACAATCACAGATTCCAAGGAGAGGCAGAACCAATCCACCTCCATCCGTCACTCCGATCAAAATCGAGGAACTGAAGGAGAGTTCCTCATCTCCATCGTCACCGTCATCTTCATCCGCTTCATACACCGAATCACTTTCACCTCCTCCATCTCCTACCATGACTGATCAGCTACCACCACCAGGCGGTAATCAACCACCGCCACCACCACCAGTTGCACCGAAGAGTCTAGCCGACTACAACAAGCCGAGCGCGACTAGCGTTCGATCTTCTATTGCTGTGCCGCGCATTGAAGGAGATCCTGACTATGAGATCAAGATTCCATTCTTGACAATGATCTCTAGGGATCTACAGTTTGAAGGCAAGCCGCTAGACAATCCGTGCACGCATCTGGCGGATTTCCTTGATTTCTGCAGCACTTTCAAGAATGGGAATCTTGACAAGAATATTCTTTGCTTGAGAGCTTTCCCGTTCTCTCTGAAAGGCGCTGCTAAGAGGTGGCTTACTGGCAAACCACCTGGCTACTACACCAACTGGGAGACTCTTGCTCAAGACTTTGTTGAAGAGTACTTCCGTCCTTCCAGAACCACAGCTTTCAAGGATAGCATCGCCAGATTCTCTCAGAAGGAAGGAGCGAGCTTATATGATACTTGGAATGAATTCCAAGAACTTCTCTACAACTGTCCTCACCACGATTTCGAGCAGAGGCAATTAGCTGAAATCTTTGCTCGAGGTCTTCGAGAAGAATCTGCCAAATGGGTCAATTCCCTAGCTGAAGGGGATTGCACTACACTTACACCTGAAGCTGCTCTTCTTCATTTCGTAAACTGTGCTTCCAAGTCAAGGAACTGGGAGCGACAATCTGAAGGATCAAGAAGCAAGCTCGATCTCGAAGCAACCATCAAGGCAAAAGTAGAGAAGCATATGAAAAAGTCTTCTACACCCATCAAGCCGCCGGCAGCCGCTGTCTACGTTGCCGATTGCGAGTGGTGTGGAGCTTGTGCGCATAACGGAGGTCGATGCCAGAATTTTGGTAAGACAGAAGTCTGGTCTGCAGAAGAGGTAAATTTCGTTCAACAAGGCTTCAGTAACAATCAGAATGGTTATGCTGGCTACCACAACTTCAGGCAACAGGGGAATTATCAAGACAGACCTCCCTACAATGCCGGTGCCAACCAGAACCACAACCAGAATTAGAATGCTCGACAACCTGGTCCAGCTCAGGATCAGAAGCCGAACCATCCGCCGGCAGGTGTCTACCAGCCGCCGCATCGCAATCCGGGAAATTATGGGACTGCTCCTGGCAATCGCCAGAATCAATACCTGAATAACACCTATCCAGGGCAGCAACATCAAAGGGAGAACAATGTCAGTGACCTCGACAAGAAGCTTAGTCAGATCATTACTAGACTTGACGATCACAACAGTCAGTTAAAGGCCCAAGCTCTTCTAAACCAAGAACAGATTGCATCCAGTCAGAGAATTGAGCAAGCTGTGAACCACATCTCAAGCATGCTAGCATCTGGTCGACCATTTGGCCAACTTCCGAGCCAAACTGAGCCAAACCCGAGAAAGGAGCAAGCTACGTATGATCTTCCTCTTGCGCCGTACTACGTGAAGCCTCTTTTTCCTAGAGCACTGCTGCCGAATGCAAGGATCGAGACTGGCATGTGGGTTTGTAAAGAAGGATATCCTGCCACTTGTAGCAAGAAACCTTCATCGCCATATCCAGCTAAGTGTTCTGATCCTGGTTCTTTCACGCTTCCTTTGGTTATTAATGATGTTGAGATAGAGCGTAGTTTAGTTGATCTAGGCGCGTCTGTCAATGTTATGCCTATGAGTTTATTTGAAAAACTGAATCTAGGAGAACTTGAATTAACTAGTATGCAACTCATCTTTGCTGATAGATCACTAAAAACCCCTAGGGGAGAGATAAAAGACATTGTTACTAAATGTGGTCCTTTCACGTTCTTAGCTGACTATGTGATAATAGATACTAGTAAGGATGATTCTACTATTCTCATAGGACGACCCTTCATGGCTACAACTGGAATGCAAATTAACGTTCCAAATGGTTCTTTGACTTTGAGGGTTGGTAAAGACACAATAAATTTTTGCCTTAAAGACGGAATGAAATATAACCCTAAGAATGAAGAATTTCATTGTCTAGCTGTTGAAACTGTGGAGTTGACTCCGGTCAACTCCGTCACTGATGTCTCTTCTAGTGTTCCTAGATCAATTTTTGCTGCAGGTGCTGAACAGATTACCAAGAAGAAACAAAAATCTCCTGCTCAAAAGCCGCCAAAGAAGAAGGAACTGAAAGCCTCTTCTTCACCGCCAAGCAAGAAACCTGGCAGGCCCCGGGGGAAGAACAAGAAGACAAAGACAAATGGTCTGGAGACCAGTTGTACCTCCACCATCTTCTACCGAGCAAGCTGCACCACCAATTCGTTCCGACCTACCAGCGCCGGAGCAAGTATTGAAGGAGAAGTCAAAAGCATCTCCTAGGGAAATACTGACGATCACCGATCCTGGTGATATTAAGTCGGAGATTAAAGAGAAGACGAAGCCGATCGTTCTCATTCTGTCCACTGTCTTCCTTGTAGAGGATGCTCCCTTGACAGAACTTTTTGGCCCGTTCAAGATCACTGACCACCTTCCCGATGGACGTACCAAGCTCTTACATGCTAACGGGAAGAAATTTATGCTTAACGGAGATGCCCCGAAGCTCTACTTCATGAACTCCGATGCTAGCATTAAGGAGAACCTGAGTTGGGATGTCTCCTAATACCGTCCAGGTATCGTCCAACTCAAGGACGTTAATAAAAGAGCGCTTCGTGGGAGGCAACCCACGGCTGGAGTCAGTTTTTCATTTGCGTCAAACTTAGTGTTTTAGAGTCGGTTCGGGGGAGCCAAAAGTATCAGTTTGCTTGTTTTATTATTTTTTGTGTATATTTTGTGTGTCATCGTTTCAATCGCAAGTTGTTTGAGGTTGTTCCGATTTTTGTGGATTTAATTGTGATTTTCTGAAGCTTGCCGGGATTGCGAAATTATTTTCAATCGTACAGGTCAAATTTTTTGGCAAAAACTTACCCAATTTTTGGCGAAACTCCCTTTAAAATCCCACTGTGTTTTCTGATCGATTTTAACTAGACTTTTCGGCGAAAACTCTATGAGTTTTCGGCAAAAACTCCTTTGAAAATCGGCAGACATTTTTCACTTGTGTTTTTGGCGAAAAATTGCACATATTTTCGCCGAAAACTTGAGACAAAATCAAACAATTTTTCCCTTATTTTCCTGGTCCTTCTCTCTTTCCCCCTGACTTTTCATTTTCGAAAACTTTGAAAACCTCCCCCTGTTTTATTACCGAACGCCGCAGACGCTACATTTTCGCCGCCGCCGCCCGTTACCCGCCGCGCCTCTCCCTTCTTTGTCCAATCAATTTGAGTCGTAGAACAGTCGAATCGGAGCTCTAGAGCTCCCGTTCAGCCAAACCCTAAATTTTTTGATTTTTCACTGATTTCTCTCTCTCCGTTCATTTTCAGCACCCATGGCTTCAAGGTAAGTTGTAGAACTTTTCATTCCGAATCTTTTGACATGTTGAATGCTGAATTTTGTTAGGGTTGACTTTTGGTTGACTTTTCGGTTTACCTCTATTTGTGTGCCGACTATTTCATGTGAACTAGGTTAGCTGAATTGCTTTTGAATGATCTAGCATGCTTAGGGAGTATTGTGCTGACTTATAATACCATTTGATCTTGTGTTGCTATGCATAAAGATTGATTCTCTGCAGTGTTGACTTTTGTGAAATGTCGGTTTGACCATGAATTTTCTATGCTTGTTTGGCTGCCATAATTGTTCATTCACGTTCATATATCTGTGCTTGCCATCTGAGTTATTGATTATGCCATCATTTCCCGCTTCGAGATAGTCTTGCCATGATTAGGGTTCAATGTGTTATGATGTTGACTTTTTGAATGTCGATTTGACTTCTGATCCCTAATTATGATATGAACGTTCCGACTAGACCTATGCATGTTTCGTGATTTCTTGTGATTACCGGTTGCTTAATTTGCTTCCCCCACTCGGTTTTCCTCATTTCTTTGTGAAATTGAGTTTTTTTTTCGACTAAGTGTGGGGTGGGTTATTAGTTAATTAATCTGGTTCTGTTTCTGGTTTTAGGAATGTCACTCATGAGCGCAGGACTAAGGCGCGACTTGATACCGCCTCTAGCTCCCGAGCTCCAGCTCCCGTCACACCAGCCGTCCAGGGCCCTCCACCAGCTTTCCCTGGCCGTGTCGGGTACCACTCCATTGTTGCCCGCCTGCCCCAGTACTACTTCGAGCGCTACCAGAGGCTCGAGCATGTTCCTAGAGCTGATGTCCGCCCATTATCTATGGATTCACTCTTCGAGCACGATGAGGACTGGCACCGGAATGTGCTCGACGCCCTAGTACCTGCCGGCCTCCTAAAGCTGACCACCATAGCTTTCGACTTTCCAGACGTCTCTCTACAGGAGTTTTGGGCGACATTCGATCTGGACGAGCACAAGAGGAGGCAGCACAAGAAGGTAGTCACCTTCTATCTGGGCGGGGTGCACAGGACACTCACCTATGATGAGTTTGCAGCTCATCTAGGGATCCCCCGCGAGCGCTACGAGGGTCATCACCTCGGCTGGGAGAACAACGAAGGCGACGGAGAGGAGTATGACGCACTCTGGAGCCACATGACTGGAGTACCCGGCGATCGTACCACGAAGCATAACTCAGTTAAGTCCCTCTCTCACCCTCTCTATAAATTCATTCACATGGTTTGGCGTCGTTCTCTTCTGTATGCTCCAGAGAAGGACCGCCACCATATCAGCAGAGAGGAGCTTCTTCTTCACCCCGCCATCTGAGAGAGTTATCCTCTTCATCCCGGATGGGTGCTCGCACGCTTACTCCGCCAGAAGACTCAGAAGCCGAGGCCACCTCGCTCACTCCTGGGAGGCAACTTTGTCGGCCGACTCATCATCTCTTTCGGTCTTAGCCACGAATATGGCCCGGACGTCCCACGACGAAGAGTGCACACCGTCGGAGGTGATTTGGCGGTCGAGTATGACCTCGAGCTGGACCTCAGTCCCCAGGTAGCAGCAGATCCTCCCTTCCAGCATATGGACGAGTCGGAGGAAGAAGATGATTCTAAGAAGCCGCAGCCGGAGCCGGAGTTTCATGATCATACACCCTCGCCGCATCATCAGGCAGGGTACGAGTACCAGTCGCCGCCGCCCATTCCAAATCCATTCCGGGCGCCTCACCCTCAGCACCGACTGCATCCCATGGACATTGGAGAGTTGTACGAGCGACTCCAAGAGTGGCGCATCCAAGATACCGCCACTCAGGATGCCAGATGGACTATTATGCAGTAGCACATGCTCCGCACTGACGAGAGGTATGAGGCTCAGCTGGCATGGCAGCGACAGATAGGCGACGCCCTCCACATTCCCCCTCCCGATGCGCCTGACCAGCAGTGATCGGGTTGTATTCCTTTTCTGGTCCTTTATTTTTATTTCTTCTTTTCGGATTTCGATCCAACTTTTTTCTGTGTGGATTCGGGACACTTGTCCCGGTTTCTTTTTTATCTTTCATTTGTTTTTGTTTTGTAGGCAATTGGGAGATTCCCTTTGCTTCGTTTCGGTAGATTCCCTCTGCTCCGAGGAACCGTGCTCATCCCCTACACCAACCATCTCGGTCTAGGTTCTTCTACTTCACTCTGAACTCCAGTTTTAGTCCTGTGAGGACACAGTCTGATTTAAGTGTGGGGTAGGATGCTAGAGAACCTTGCATGAACTTGATTGCCCTTGTTTGTGTTTTTGTGTGCCTCGTGATTCCTTTCCAGTCTCTCTAGCATTAGAATGGCTCAGTTCTTGATTTTTGATGTTAAGTTGTTGTTCAATCTTTCATAATGATGCTTAGACTGCTTAACCTAGAACCTGAGAACCAACGTGTATATTTTGATGCTAAATTGCCTGGTCAGAACAGATTTTTAAATCACACTTGTAGTTTGTAGCCTTGATTGCATAAAAATGACCGAATCCGACTAGCAAACCAAATGTGAGCTTTTGATCCATTGCACGTAACTCGCAATTTTCAATTCTTTTTGAGTGGTTTTCTGTTTGCTTGAATGAGTTAGAATTTGCATGAGACCTACTCGAGACCACACGATGACACGAGTTCTAGAATGATAGGGGCACCTAGATTCAGCTACTAAGCCAGATAGCCTACCTAACGATAAAATCCATTAGGTGTAGACCCTTGAGCTTGGCCTGTTCTTTCAGTTCGATAATACATTACAGCCATTTCCCATTCTTTCATTCCCCGTTGATCCCCTGTGGTTGTAGTTCTAGATTGACCTACCGGAAGTCGGTTTGTGGTAACCTGCATATAGCCATTAAACAGGTGGTCTTAGCTATTATGTCCAAATGTGTAAACCCCTCTAGCAACCAAAAGAAAAATAGGAACAAAGAAAAAAATGAAAGAAAATAAGAAAAATAAGAAAAAAAATTCGAAAAAAAGCAGAAAAAAGAGAAAAGCTTCAAAAATTCTTAGTTTAATAAGACGTTCTTCTCCCTACACATGATAGAATGAAGTCAAAAGAAAAGTTGAAAAGAAAAAATTGTGTAAGAAAAAATAAAGTGCTAGGTTGCTTGAGGGCATCATAGGACGAGCGTTCACTATTCCACCTGTGTCTGGTTAGACGGTAGGAAGCCATAGGCTAGATTCGAGGGAAGTTAGTCGAAAGCTACACCGCACCAAGCCACCATCATACATTCCCATCATCCATCTCATCATAAACCCTTGTAGTGTAGAATTCGTTACAGTCCTAACAGGGAAGTCCTTCTTGACTAGTTACTCGTGTTGTCACAGTGGTGGAGATGTGGTCGAATTGCAAACTTATGACAGAATTCAGTAACAGAAAATGATTGAGAGCAGAAACACGTCCTTAAACACAGAGAGTGAGAGCTTCCCGTTTACTAAATATTTCCTGTGTAAGTAGTCTGGTCAGTCAGGTCAAATTCGTGCATAATTGGTTGCAATTACTTGTCGTGTGCAGTTTTTAGTGAGACCAGGTTGTTTGGCTGATCAGTATGCATGTTAGGTTTCTAGTTCTAGGAATTATCTGTCTAATAATTCATTGTGTTTGATTGAACTTCAATTTAATAAATCTTATCATTTGTGAACATGAGTGTTTCTATTCAGTGCTTGAGGACAAGCAAAAGCTTAAGTGTGGGGTATTTTGATGACACTCAATTTGACGTGATTATCAGCCTCATTTAAGCAACATTTCTTTGCTTAAGACATTGTTTTTAGGGTAGAATAGCGAATATTCACTCAACTTATCTATCTCGTGCCATTTTGGTTACTTTGGCCTGTTTCGGGTCAATCAAACCGAACCAAACCCTGCTCCCATTTACAAAGAAGTTTTCGGCGAAAATCCCTTGGAGTTTTTGGCGAAAACTCATGAAGAAATCGGCTGAGTTGAACAAAGGAAAGTTTTCGGTGAAAATGTCAAGTTTTCGCCGAGAACCCGGCGTCCGAAAATCACAGGAGAAAATAGCCGGATATCACCCCATTTACAAAGGAATTTTTGGCAAAAATTCCATCAGATTTTCGGCGAAAATTCTAGAGAAAAACCGGCGGTATTAGGGTTAAGTATAAATACTTAACCGGCGGCCCAAATTCAAGATATACCTGATAATTCCAACTAATACCAAATACTTCAAAATTCTCTCAAGTTCTGGAGCAGAGTTAGAGTTCGAAGAGCCAGGAAGAGATCGTGACGCCATCCCTTCCATCTCGAAGACTCGGAGCTTGGATTGCAGATTACCGAAGATCGAAGTTCTGCCAGAGTCGTCTTAATTAGGTTTTTCAGATCCTTTTCTGTTCTTCCTCTGTCAAGATGAACTCTTTCTTTGTCTTTGATTCTTTTGTGATTGTCATGAGTAGCTAAACTCGTAGAGCTTAGACTAGATGAACCCTAAGTGACCCAGGGCTTTAAAGCGGTCACGGATCGGCGGTGATTAGATTCAAAGTTCAATCAGTTTCTCTTTTCATGTTTGATTTGTTCTTCGTTGTTCATGTTTCTTGTCTGGATTGATCACCTAGATTAGATTCTTGTTAAGCTAAGGATAGAAGCGAACGCTTGCCTTACTTTAAAACATCAAATCGAACAATTAACCTAATCATTGGAGTGTGCCTTTCGTAGGAACCAGTTAGGGTTAATTCACTGCAAGAGTAACTCATAAATCGTTAGTAATTCCACCAGTTAATTAAGTCGTTGCGAAAGGCGACCGTACCTGGGCGGCTAGTTAATCTTGGTAGCTAGATCGGATAGAGCGAACGTTCGCCAGTCTTAAACCTAAGGGTAAGGAGTTATGGTGGTGTCTTAGAAACCGATTGAACAAGAATTGAAATCCGCTGATCTGTTGATTGCCAATGTTCTGGTGAACGAAGGGGGATTCGAAGTCTAAGTTTGTCTGTCATCTTTGTTAATCAATCAATCTTTCGATCTGTTTTCAGTTTTAATTTTTAATTTCCCTGCATTTCTTAGAATTAGAAGTCGTGGAACTCACACCACGCACGAAGTGTTTAAACCTGAATAACCTGCCTTTACATTTGAGTAAACAATCATTAGAAGACCCGTGGAATACGATCTACCCTAGCTTTTTAGCTTGGTAGTATTTGATCACTGTTTTGCAGCATCATCAGTTGTCGAAGTCGGTTAACTATGATTAATTGTTTTGCCAAGAAACGAGTTTTGTTGAAACTACTACTTGAAGTGTGCAGAAATTAGTAAGATCAGAAAATTTGTTTGGTTGATGTTCTTGCATGTGTAGATCACTCTTTCTAAGTGGGACAGTCTAAACCAAATCGTTAGAAATTGAATCTCAGTTTGATCTCGTGTCATTTGTGAATTCGAGTGTGTTCTGTTTCAGTTTGCTTGAGGACAAGCAAAAGCTTAAGTGTGGGGTATTTTGATGACACTCGATTTAACGTGATTATCAACCTCATTTAAGCGACATTTCCTTGCTTAAGACATGGTTTTTAGGGTAGAATAGCGAATATTCACTCAACTGCTCTATCTCGTGCCATTTGTGTTACCTTGGCCTGTTTCGGGTCTATTTGATGGTTTTCTAGTGTTTTCATGTTAGCACAGGTTTTTGCCATCAAATATAGTAGCCAAAGGACGTGTCTAAGGCATTGGAACCCCCAAGAATCACACTGAAATCAACCAGAGAAGCCAATCAAGTCAACACATCCCTGCCCGATTTGCACAGTAGTTTTCGGCAAAAATGATCTTGAGTTTCGCCGAAAACTCAAGAAGAAATTGGCAGTCCATTACAAGAGCAGTTTTCGGCGAAAACTCGCAAACTCTAAGCAACTTTGAGTAGAGGAAACAGACGGATCAAGCCAAATTCTTAAGGGAATTTTCGCCGAAAATTCTCTAACTTTTCGGCGAAAACTTAAGCTGTTTCCAGCTGAACCGCGACTAGGTTGAAATAAAAAAAACCGGCGGCTGAAAAGAGAGACAACTTACACCTGGGACGAAAATTCCAAGACAGAGACGAGAGGAAGAAAGAGTGGAAAGAGTTCGAGGAGCCAGGAACGGATCGTGATGCCATCCTTCCATCTCGGAGAACCAGTGCTAGGAGTTGAAAATCCAGTAGATTGAAGCTTCAAGGATTCGTCGAAATTAGGTTTTGCAGTTCTTCTCTATCTTTCCTACCTAAGATGTATTCTTTATTCGTCTTCGATTCTTCTGTATTGAATATGAGTAGCTAAACTCGTAGAGCTTAGATTAGATGAACCCTAAGTGACCCAAGGCTTTAAAGCGGTCACGGATCGACGGTGATTAGATTCAAAGTTCATTCAGTTTCTCCTTCATGTTTGATTTGTTCTTTCTTCTCTGTGTTTCTTGTCTGGTTTGGCCACCTAGATTAGATTCTTGTTAAGCTAAGGATAGAAGCGAACGCTCGCCTTACTTTAAAACATCAAGTCGAACAATTAACCTAATCATTGGAGTGTGCCTTTCGTTGGAACCAGTTAGGGTTAATCCACTGCAAGAGTAACTCATAAATCGTCAGTAATTGCACCAGTTAATTAAGCCGTTGCGAGAGGCGACCGTACCTGGGCGACTAATTAATCTTGGTAGCTAGACCGGATAGAGCGAACGTTCGCCAGTCTTAAACCTAAGGGTCAGGAGTTATGGTGGTGTCTGTGAACTGAATGAACTAGAATCGAAAATCGCTGGTCTATTGACTGCCAATGCTCTGGTGATCTAAGGGGGATTCGAAGTCTAAGCTTGCTTGTCGTCTGTCAAAGTCAATCAATCAATCAATTATTTCTGCATTTAATTTTCATTTCATTTCACCTTGCATATTAGTTTAGAAGTCGTGGAACCCACACCACGCACTACGTGTTCAACCTTGAGTAAAAATTGCCAACGTATTTGAGTAAGCAAGTAGAAGAGACCAGTGGAATACGATCTACCCTAGCTTCTAGCTTGGTAGTTATTTGATACCACTCTACGACGGTTCATCACTAAGCTTTCTTCGCCATGAGGCGGATACTTGCATCCTCCCTCCCTTCTTCTATCATATCTAGGTTCTTGTATAGTGCCTTATTGTTCTCCTTGGCGTTGAAGTGATGTACCCGCAAGCTTGTTAGGTTGACTTCTACAGGTAGTATTATCTATGTTCCGTACACCAGCGTGTAAGGCATTTCATTGGTTGCTGTTTTGTATAACGTCCTATGCGCCCATAGCATGTTGGGTAACTCCTCGACCCAACCTCTTTTTTAGCCCCTGCAAAATGAGTTTGTTGATAGCCTCGGCCTACCCATTTTCTTGGGGGTAGGCTACAGACACAAGGCGGACTACTATCTTGAAATTTTCGTAGAATTCCAGGAACGCTGTGCAGTCGAACTATGTGTCATGATCACAAACGTAGCCTATATGGAGGCTGAAACGGGTGATGATGTTCTTCATCACAAAATTTTGTACATGATGATGTGATTGAGGCTAGAGCTTCCGCCTCCACCCTTTTGGTGAAGTAGTCGACCGCGACAATTATATATTTCCTCTTTCCCACCGCCTCTGAGAATGTTCCAGCAAGTCCATTCCCAAGAAAGCAAATGGCCATGGCGACACGATAGGTTCGAGGGTGGTGGATGGAAGGTGATGAGCACTGGCGAACAACTAACACTTGTAATAGCGTCGTACCAGCTCTTCGGAGTCACGGCAGATCGTAGGCCAGTAGTACCCCTGGTGCAATACATTTTTTTCTAAGCTCTTTGCACCTATGTGCATCCCGCATACGCCCTAGTGTATCTCCCGTAAGGCATAGGCTTCCTCTTCCTCATTTAGACAACGTAAGTAAGGGCCCGCCAAGGACTTACGGTAGATCTCTCCTTCTAGAAGTACACATCTAGCCGCTCATCTGTGAACTTTTGTAGCTAAGGCTCGGTCCGTCGGGAGGGTTTTCGACTAGATGTAAGCTTGGATGGGGGCGCGCCAATCTGTGTGCATTCCCTGTGGCGGGGTGGTCTCATCCTGACCGTCGATGGCCATGCACTCCATCTTTTCTTCTTCTTTTTCCTTCTCCACTGTTATCATTCTTTCGTCCTCGAAGTTGAGGGCGTTTGATGACACTCGATTTGACCTGATTATCAGCCTCATTTAAGTGACATTTCTTGGCTTAAGACATGGTTTTTAGGGTAGAATAGCGAATATTCACTCAACTGCTCTATCTCATGTCATTTTGGTTACTTTGGCCCGTTTCAGGTCTATTTGATGGTTTTCTAGTGTTTTTGTGATAGCACAGGTTCTGCCGTCAAATAATGTAGCCAAGGACGTGTCTAAGGCATTGGAACCCCGAGGAACAGCACTGGAATCGATCTAAGGAGTCAATCAAGTCAACACATTTCCTGCCCCATTTGACACTACAGTTTTTGGCGAAAACTCAGTAGGTTTTCGGCGAAAAGTACAGAAGGAATCAGCAGAGCTTGCAAGAGGAAGTTTTCGGCGAGAAGTCAGAGTTCTCGCCTGAAACTCTAAGTCTGAAACTCACAGGAGAAGCAGTCGGAAAACCAGCCATTTTACAAAGTAGTTTTCGACGAAAACTCATCAACTTTTCGCCGAAAAATCCAGGCAAAATCCGGCGACTTAGGGTTAAGTATAAATACTTAAACCGGCGGCCCATAACGGAGATACCTGATAACATATTTTTCATAATAGAACTTACACAAGTTCCAGACCTAGAAGTTCGAGAGAGAGTTTAGAGAGTTCGAAGAATCATGGAGAGATCGTGACGCCATCCTTCCACCTCGGAGAGCTCGGAGCTTAAAGTGAAGATCCAGGAGATCGAAGCTTCGCCGGAGTTATCAGAATTAGGTTTTTCAGTTCTTATCTGTTCTTCCTTTGTATGATGATCTTCTTTGTTGCCTTTGATTCTTCTGCTATCGTTATGAGTAGCTAAACTTGTAGAGCTTAGATTAGATGAACCCTAAGTGACCCAGGGCTGTAAAGCAGGCTTGGCAATTTATTTTTTGTGAACGGGTGCCCGCCCGATTACCCAGCTTATTGGGTGGGTTTTATCCGGTTTGACCGGGCTTTGACCTGGGCCGGGCAGGCCCATAACCCGACCGGAACGGGTTGCAGGCGGGGATGGTATATGCAGTATTTGACCCGTCACCCGCTCGATGGTTTACCCGCCATTAAACACTGCAGTTTTGCACTTCATATAAAACCCAAAAACTCTAACCCTAATCACTTATGCAGCATACCAGCCATCACCCAGCCTTCCTCCTATGATTAAAGAACATTCAAGAACCCAAAATCATCGCCGATTTCCCCTAACAGATCCATATCATCTCGATTCCTTCCCGTTTCGGCTCCATATTCTCCTACGTATCCTCCTCTTCCCGATATCTTCGGCATCAAACTGAGCCGATCGATGGCTGTTATAGTTGATCGAATGGCACAGCTCTGCAAATCTGTGAAATCGGTGAAATCATGCTCTGATTCTCTGGAGAAAGATAAGCATTCTTTGATTCTCACTCTGTTTTCCTGTTTATGTTCTCCAACTCGTAGTCGTAGACCTAGTACTATAAAAGGGGTGTCAAAGTCTTAGGGTTTCTGCACTAATTCATCTGTTCTTACTTCTTTCCATCGCAGACGAGTATCGAGTGGACTCTTCTATTCTACGACTGAGAAGCCAACCTATCTATCTGCAAGAGGTAAGGATTACTATAACAGTTTATAGTTTGGATGAATTTCATATTACGATATATGGATTCTGAGTTTTGATTATGGAATTTCAATTTCTGTCTTGTTAACTTCTTCGCAGAGAGGTATTTTGACTACGACGATCTTGGACTTTTGATCTAATCTGGTCTTTGAGCTGAAACTACTGAGGTAACTTAGTAATTACTGATGTCAAGCCACATAATTTAGGCTACATTGTTGTTTTAATTTGCTAAAGTCATGTCATTGCTGCCCTTTGTTCTAC
Organism: Linum lewisii; assembly: GCA_034768395.1. NCBI lineage: Eukaryota > Viridiplantae > Streptophyta > Magnoliopsida > Malpighiales > Linaceae > Linum > Linum lewisii. Next base: position 29,403,902 of record CM068304.1, on the reverse strand, counting down.
TGATGTGCTGATATGCTTCAGAAGTGCAAGATATGCTTCTAATATGTTCATTGATCTCATGATTCGGCTAAACAGTTTAAATTTAATTATTGATGTTAATGATCAGCAGCAGCAGCAGTTGTTTTTATAAGCTAATGATCTCATGATTTTACTAAACAGTCTAAACTATTGTTTTTTATTTGCTAATGCCATGTTAATGCCAACCTTTTGTTCTCCTGATTTGCTGATATGCTTATTTGTTTTTGAAATGCTGATATGCTTCTTGAACTGTTGTTTTTATAAGCTAATGTCAATCTCATGTTAATGCCAATCTCATGGCAAGCCTGAACTGTTGTTTTTATAAGCTAATGTCATGTTAATGCCAACCCTAAGACTGTTGATTTTATATGCTGCTGGTTGTTTGCTTTCTTATGATTTCGAATTCTTAACATCAAATCTTCCATATCTATTACCAATTAAAACTTTCTGAAATCAAGTTTGAGTTCAATCACGTTACTCTTTTCTTTAATCTTCAGTATCTAACAACTATAAGCTAAACACATAACTGGTTTGTAATGTTCTTTTACTTGTGTAATCTTCACTCAATAGTAACATGCTCTTAACAGCTTATTGATGTTGATATTTGCTTTCATTAAGCTACATATCTCAAACTGATGTTGGTGTGATCTTGTTACTTATTAATATGTTAGAACTTAGGTGTGTTGTTGATGACACGCTTTTAGACGTGCTTCAAATAACTAATCTACCAAGGTAGACTAGATCGTATTCTACTCGAGGTCTCTTCTTCTTGCTTACTCAAATATGTTGGCAAATAACTCAAGTTTGAACAAGTTGTGCGTGGTGTGAGTTCCACGACTTCTAATCTAATAAATAAAGGAAAATAAAAGACCATAAAGATTAAAAAGGTTGACTAACGAGAAGATAGACGAGCTTAGATTTCGAATCCCCCTTAGATCACCAAGGCAACAGCAATCACAAGATCAGCGGTTTTCAATTCTCATTCAGTCGGTTTCTATACACCACCATAACTCCTGACCCTTAGGTTTAAGACTGGCGAACGTTCGCTCTATCCGATCTAGCTACCAAGATTAATTAGTCGCCCAGGTACGATCGCCTCTCGCAACGGCTAAACTAACTGGTGGAATTACTAACGATTTATGAGTTACTCTTGCAGTGGATTAACCCTAACTGGTTCCTACGAAAGGCACACTCCAATGAATAGGTTAATTGGTTGAATTGATGTTTTAAAGAGAGGCGAGCGTTCGCTTCTATCCTCAGCTTAACAAGAATCTAAACTAGGTGATTAAGGAAGACAAGTTTATGCGCCAAAGCAGGGAAGCTGTCTGGCGACTAACCCTAGCTTGCATAAACCTAATCTAGGCGATCAACCAGAGAAGAAACATAAACAGTGAAGAACAAAACAATCATGCAAAGAGAAACTGATTGAATTTTGAATCTAATTACCACCAATCCGTGACCGCTTTAAAGCCCTGGGTCACTTAGGGTTCATCTAATCTAAGCTCTACAAGTTTAGCTACTCATATTAGATACAAGAGAATCAAAGACAACACAGGAGATCATCATACAAAGGAATAACAGATAGGAACTGAAAAACCTAATTATGGCGACTAATGTCTGGCGATTCCTGTGAAGCTTCAATCTCTGGTGATCTTCAACTCCTAGCTCCGAGCCTCCCGAGGATGCTCTCAACTCTATCTATCCTCTCTAAGTCATGGCTAATCAGCCAAAATTCGTGTATCTTCAATCTGGCTTCAAAAAGTCTATATATAACCCCAGAAACCCTTTACAAGTTGGAAAAAACTAAAAATTAGGGTTTCTGCCGCGATTTTCAAAGAAGTTTTCGCCAAAAACTTTGGAAGTTTTCGCCGAAAACTTTAGTTAAAAACCCCTGGGTAGAGCTCCAACTTGTTTCGATGATTCCCGCTCCGTTTGAACTCTAATTTGGTCCTCGTTTGAAGCTCTAGACTCGTGAGAGAGTCCTCTATAATGTGGTAACCTGGAGGCTCAACATAAAAGCTCAAAAAAAGGGTAAAAATAGCCAAGAAATGGACAATGTACGCACTAGGAGCCTAAAATTACATAATAAACACATTTTCACCAAATACTCATCAAAATGGCATCAAAGGGGCATGAAATGTCGCTTAAATGGGGCTGAAAATCACATCAAATCGAGTGTCATAAGTTGTTCAATGATTACTTGTTAAGGCTCCTGAACTGTTATTCTAAACTCTGTTATTGATGTTGTTGTTCAACTATGCTTTCTAAACTCTGCTTTCAACTACGCTTGACTTTATCAAAATATGAAACTATGCTTCCAACTATGCATTAGTTTATCTTAAACAATAATCTTACTTCCTCTCTAATAATCTAAATCACTCGACACTTCTGACTTCCTTTCCAATCATCTTAAACAATAATCTTACTTCCTTTCTTATAATCTAACTCACTCGAACTGGAATCACACTTCCTTTCCAATCATCTTGTATAATAATAATTCTTTCTAATCATCAACTCTTATTTCCTATTAACACTATTATCGTACAGTTTCTGTTTTCTTCTTCTTAATCAACTGTCACTATCTGATCTGATACTCTCTCATTATTAAACAGATGGGAGGAGGTTCAAATTTTTATCCTACTGCCAATCATGTTCCCCAAAACCAACCCCCACTTCTTGAGAACCAACCCCAACCCCCACTTCCTGAAAACCAACCCCAACCCCCACTTGCTGAAAACCAACCCCAACCCCCACTTCCTGAAAACCAACCCAAAAAAGCCAATCCTGTAAACGGTATTGTGAATGGTGATGATAATGTTGATCAAAGTAGATTGACTTCTGATGTTTGGGTCCACTTTAGTAGGATAAGGGTTAATGGGGTAACCAAAGCTAGGTGTAAGTATTGTCGTAAGCTTCTTAGTGGTGACTCCAACAGTGGTACTTCTCACCTTAGGAACCACCATAGAACATGTCTGCAAAAGAAAATACATGATGGTCAACAAAGAGTACTTGGTGCCAACTATCTCCCTAAGGGTAAAGCACAAATGATTGCCACTGAATACAATTATGAGGTCTCTAAAAAACTGTTGTGTTCAATGATCCTACTCCATGAATACCCTCTAAGTATAGTTGACCATATAGGCTTCAAGAGATATTCTTGTTCCCTTCAACCACTGTTTAAAGTACCATGTCGTAATACAATTAAGAAAGAAATCTTGACTCTCTATGAGGTGACCAAGATCAAAATTAAAAGGGACCTACATGAGAATCGAGGAAGAATTGTCGTGACAACTGATATGTGGACTGCCACTAATCAGAAAAGAGGTTACGTGGCAATTACTGCGGGTTGGTTACTTAAATAATCACTAAACTTTGACCAAATAACCCGGTGGTCACTGTTGTTCAAAAAATTTCTTAGCAATCACAAAACTTTGACCGATTATCCTAGCAGTCACTACCGTCTACGGACATCCAATTTTCCATCCATCTGCATATGTGGCGATGCCATCAAAGTAGCCACATCATCTAAATTGCCACATCATCTAAACCAAACCCCAAACCCAAACCTGAACATCCACCCTAATTACCAAACCAAATCAACTCAAATCAACCCAAATCAATCTTTCCTCTTCTCTCCTTCTCTTTCCTCATCATTCCTCTTCTTCTTCCTCTCCTCCATCACAACCTCCAGATCCACCGCCCTCACTCCCTACAACCGCCGCCGCCGCCGCCGCCGCTGCCGCTGAACCCTTGTAGACGCCTCTTGAACAATGAACACGCCTAATACGACTATATGACTCCACCATTTAACCCATATGCTTTTCTTCACACCTGCAACTATTTCCTTTCCTTGTCAGATCAAGCAACTGACTTCCCCCAAACCCAGAAATTCAGTAGACTTCTTTTCTGTCTGAATCCAGAGCTTCAATGGAGCAGCAAATATGGTGGATCTGGTCTTTCTCAGCCCTCGCATTCATCCTCCCCTTGATAATTCTCTTCTTCTTCAAATGATCCTCCCAACAACAACAGGAAGAAGAAGAAAAACCTTCATCACAATCTTCTGAATCGTCATCTCCGTCAGATTCCCTCCCCAATCTCCCCGTAGGTCCAGACACTCGCCTCACCTTCACCGATTTCCTCTACACCTACCTCGTTCAGGCCAGAATCCGCACTTTCAGAGACGACGACAAGCTCCGCAAAGGTCACACAATCGAATTTGGGTTTGGAGTATAAGTCGTCGCTGATGGATCTGGTCATCGTCGATCGGTTGAGGCGGCGGGGTCCTGGATTTGAAATTTGTTGCTTCTGGATCTGCATATACATGCTGGCTAAGGTGGGGGAATCGGGCGAAGATTCAGAGGAAGAGGATGAGCTGTGGGTTTTGTTGAAGATTTCCAACTCGAACCAGCAGGAGTCGTAGATGGAAAGGAATTCAGGCGGCGGGGAATGGGGGGAGGGCAGAGTACCGCAGCGGCGGTGAGGCGGCGGCGCGGCAATGGCGGTGAGGCGGCAGGGTGGCAACGGCGGTGAGGCGGCGGCGGTGGAGTTGGTGGAGGATAATAGAAGGAAGAGGAAGGAGGAAAGAGTTTTGGTTTGGTAATTATTTGGTTAATTTGGGTGGATGTATGGGTTTGGGTTTGGGGCTTGGTTTAGATGATGTGGCAATTTAGATGATGTGGCTGCCTTGATGGCACCGCCACGTATGCAAATGGATGGAAAATTGGATGTCCGTAGACGGTAGTGACTGTTAGGATAATCGGTCAAAGTTGTGTGAGTACTAAGAAATTTTTTGAAGAACAGTGACCACCGGGTTATTTGGTCAAAGTTTAGTGATCTTTTTAGTAACCAACCCCAATTACTGCCCACTATGTTGACAATTCCTGGAATCTTAGGAGCATCATGTTGAGGTGAACATCTTCAACATAAACTTAAGTTCAAATTTCGTTTCTTTGTATTGTGGGCTTTTTTTCCTTTCAATTATCATTTTTGTTTTTGTTTCCTTTGTTTTGTAGGTTTCTGTATGTACCAGCCCCTCACACAAGTGAGAGGCTAGCTGCTTGCCTTTCTAGCTGTTTGTTGAGCTGGAATGTTGATACTAAGTTGTCAGCTATTACGCTTGACAACAGTTCTACCAATGACTCTATGATCTCACTAGTCCGAGACAAACTCATGCCTCCTAATTTGCTAATCAATGGTAATCTTCTACACATGAGGTGTTCTGCCCATATCCTTAATTTAATTGTTAGGGATGGATTGGATGTGATTAAAGATTGTATTGAGAAAATACGAGATTCAGTAGGTTATTGGATTGCCACACCGAAGAGAGTTGAATTTTTTGTAGAGTCAGCTAGGCATGTTGATGTTACTGTTGGTAAAAAACTGGTTTTGGATTGTCCAACAAGATGGAATTCCACTTACGAAATGTTGGTTGTTGCTATTCCTTACAAGGATGTCTTCTTTCGTGTAAGGCAAAAAGACCCTCAACATAACTCGCTTCCTAGTAATGCTCAATGGGATTTTGCTGCTGCTGTTGTGGGAAAACTTGAAATTTTTGCTCAAATGACTGAGTTATTTTCCGGTAGTAATTACCCAACTGCCAACCTTTTTTCCCCAAAGTGTGTGATCTGAGGCTGGCAATTATGGAGTGGTGTGTCGACTCTAATACTATTATCATTCGAATGGCTGAAAAAAATGTGGCTGAAGTTTACTAAATATTGGGATGATATCCACCTTGTACTTGTTGTAGCTGTTGTGTTAGATCCGAGGTATAAACTTCACCTTGTTGAGTACTATGCCATTAAACTTGGTGTTACAAACTGTGATTTGGTTGGTGATTCTGTGAAGAAGATTATTTGTGATTTGGTATTAGCTTATCAATCAAAATTGAGTGTTGCTGAAGGTTCTAGTTCATTTGCTGCATCTGCTAGTGCTATTGATCTAGACTTTGAATTATTTATGAGCCAACGTAAAAGGTCAAGAACAAGTTCAGTTACCACTGAACTTGACCATTATTTGGCTGAATAGATCATTCCTAGGGCACCTGATTTTGATATTCTATTATGGTGGAAACTGAACGGTGCCAGTATCCTACCTTGCAACGAATTGCAAGAGATTTCTTGGCCATACCAATCACCTCAGTTGCGTCTGAGTCTGCTTTTAGCTCTTGTGGGAGGTTGTTAGATTCCCATAGAAGCAAACTCCACTATAAAACTGTTGAAGCGATGTTGTGTGCTCGAAGCTGGGTGAAGGACGAAACCAGTAGAGGTATTGTGTTAATTGATACGATTTATGAACTGTGTACTTGACATGTGCTGTGTGTTTTAAATTATCTGATATGTACTAACTTATATTGCAGAACCTGACACTACGATTGGGAATTGGAAGGTGTTTTCTCTGCATTGGATGTGCATGACACAGATGAAATGGACCACGACAGCAGAGGTAAGACTCTGAAGAGTTTGTTTTTGGCTGTTCATGATGCATGAATAATTTTGACATATTGCTTTTTGTTTTGTGTATTCGTTGCAGATGATTTGCCCTCGGAGGCAGGAGAACTCTGATTTGCTGCTGCTGCTGGAGGTTGCTGCTGCTGCTGGAGGTTGCTGCTGCTGCTGGTGGTGGTTGCTGCTGTTGTTGCTGGAGGTTGCTGCTGCTGCTGGAGGTTGTTGCTGCTGGAGGTTGCTGCTGTTGCTGGAGGTTGTTGTTGTTGCTGCTGCTGCTAGAGGCTACTGCTGCTGCTAGAGCCTGCTGGTGCTGGAAGCTGCTGCTACTAGGACTTTACATTTAGTATTTAAATTAAAATTGAGTTTTGAATGTCTTCAATATTGAATAAGCTATGCATATTAGGCATAACAAGCTGCAAGCAGCTGAATAATTTTCTGAATACTCTTTCAGTACCATTTTCCAATTTCAGTATGATTTCAGTATTATTACTTTATCATAATACTTAGTATTATTAAATAGATTGAATTAGGGAATATTATACATCATTTATGTGGAGTTTAGCCATCACTATTTCTGTGTTTCTGTTAATCTTAGCCATGGTTTTCTTAATCTACTCTTATTGTATATGCTTACTGTTGGAGCTGTTTTAAGGTGGTTATTATCCACTCGGGTTTTACGAAGATTGAATCTGGGCTGTTTTAAGTATTGTGTGTTTTGACCAACTCGGGTTTTACCCAGTAAACCCGTTCGCCCGGGGCTGGGTGGGTTGGTTGGAGTTTTGAAGCCCGATTAGCACTTCTGGGTGGGCACGGGTAAAACCCGTCAAGGCAATGGGTGGGGATTGGATACCCTCCACCCATCCCGACCCACCCGTTTGCCAAGTTAGATTCAAAGTTCAATCAGTTTCTCTTTGCACGGTTGTTTTGTTCTTGATTGTTTATGTTTCTTTTCTGATTGATCGCCTAGATTAGGTTTGTGTTGAGTTAGGGTTTGTCGCTAGACAGCTTCCCTGCTTTAAAACATTAAAACTTGTCTTTCCTGATCACCTAGATTAGATTCTTGTTAAGCTGATGATAGAAGCGAACGCTCGCCTCTCTTTAGAACATCAATTCAACCAATTAACCTATTCATTGGAGTGTGCCTTTCGTAGGAACCAGTTAGGGTTAATCCGCTTCAAGAGTAACTCATTAATCATTAGTAATTGCACCAGTTAGTTTAGTCGTCGCGAGAGGCGATCGTACCGGGGTGACTAATTAATCTTGGTAGTTAGAACGGATAGAGAGAACGTTCGCCGGTCTTAAACCTAAGGGTAATTAAGAAGTTATGGTGGTGTATAGAAATTGATTGAATGAGAATTGAAAACCGCTGGTCTTGTGATTGTTGTTGCCTTGGTGATCTAAGGGGGATTCAAAATCTAAGCTTGTCTGTCGTCCGTTTAAGTCAACCAACCAATCATTCTGTCTTTTAATTTCATTTTAACTTTCCTGCATCTTAGTCTAGAAGTCGTGGAACTCACACCACGCACAACGTATTTAAACTTGAGTAAATTGCCAGCATATTTGAGTAAATGATTAGAAGAAACCCTGTGGAATACGATCTGCTTAGCTTTTTAGCTTGGTAGTATTTGATCACTGTTTTACAGCTCATCAAATTGGCGCCGTTGCCGGGGAACTCTTCTAATTGTTTGAAAGAAGAGTTGGCATTTTATTCTTCTACCTTTCCATCTTTCATATTCCATCACAATTCGATTTTACACCGGTTGTGTTTGTTTTTGTCTCTTGCAGGTTAAGAAAATTCAGAAGCTAATCACTTCCGATCCACCTTCCCCTACCGCAATGGCTGCTCAAAAGAGTCTTGCAGATTACAATAAGCCAAGTGCTACTAGTGTTCGGTCTTCCATCTTTGTGCCGCACAATAAAGACGGTCCTGACTATCAAGATCGCCTTCTTGGAAATGATCTCTAGGGATCTATAGTTTGAAGGAAAGCCTCATGATAATCCATGCACACACTTGGCGGATTTCCTTGCTTTTTGCGAGACCTTTAAGAGTGGGAGCCTCGATAAGGATACATTGTGCTTGCGAGCCTTCCCATTCTCACTTTGAGGCGCCGCAAAGAGATGGATCATTAGCAAGCCACCCGGTCACTACACCAACTAGGAGGATCTTGCTCAAGAATTCATAGAGGAATACTTTCCTCCTTCCAGAACAACTGCTTACAGGGACAGCATCGCAAGGTTCAGACAGAAAGAAGGAGTGAGCTTATACGACGCCTGGAATGAATTCCAGGAACTCCTCTACAGCTGCCCTCATCATGGCTTCACTCAGAGGCAACTAGTAGAGATCTTTGCTTGGGGTATGAATGAAGAGTCATCTAAATGGGTCAACTCTTTGGCAGAAGGAGACTGTACCATGCTCACACCAGAAGCTGCTCTTCTCCACTTTGCAAACAGCGCTTCCAAGTCAAGGAATTGGGAGAGGCAGACTGAAGGAGCTAAGGGACATTGGAGAATAGAAGAGCTTATTGAAGCAGAAGTCCAGAAGCGATTGAAGGAAATCAATGTCTGTTTTGTAGAAGAGGTGAACTTCATTTCTGAAGGCTTCACCAACAGTCAACAGGGCTACCCCGACTACCGTCAGTTCAGACAACCTCCTCAACAACAAAGGAGCTTCCAAGAGCGTCCTCCTTACAACTTTGGATTCACTAGAGAACAGCAACCTCAGAGATCTACAACAGGGAACACAAGGGATATCGAGGTAGACAAGAAGCTCGACCTGATCATGGCAAGGCTCGATGACTATGAGGAGAAATTCAAGTCTCAAGCCGTCTTAAATCAAGAACATGAAGCTCGAGGTCAACAAGTGGAGAGCATGGTGAAAAACATGTTTAGCTTGCTAACTAGTAACCCCCTCCTTAATCAATCATCGGTTCAAGACGACTCTACCATTAGGACGGAGCACGTCAAGGCCATCTCCACAAGAAGTGGCAAGCAATTAGCCGGTTCTACAGTTCCCGACCCGGTCTTGGCTCCTGATGCTCTAGCCATTGACAAGCCAGAGATCGAGAAGGAGGTGACTGTCCCACCTCCCCTGACAAAGATATCACCTGCGCCACCTCCTCCATCATATGAGCCTCCGATTCCATTTCCTAAGGCTGCGAAATCAATGGAAAGTGTCGCGATCCCGGTGCTTTTACTTTGCCTTGCACTATTAATGATGTGAAAATTGATCGTAGTCTAATTGATCTAGGTTCTTCCATTAATGTCATGCCTACCTGCTTGTATGAGAAATTGAACCTAGGAGAGCTGAAACCAATTAGCATGCATTTAGTGTTTGCCGACAGATCTGTTAAACTACCTAGGGGATTAATAGAAAACGTGGTTGTCAATTGTGGTACTTTTACTATTCTGACTGATTTTGTTGGCATGGATACTCGAGAGGAAGATGTCACTCTTCTCCTAGGTCAACCGTTTATGGCGACAACCGGCATTACCATTAATGTCCCGAATGGCTCGTTGACATTAAGGGTCGGCAAGGATACCATGACATTCCGCCTCAAGGACGGTATGCAAGTCCCGGTCAAAGAAGAGGTGCATTGCTTATCTGTTGAAGCTGTGGAGTTGGCTTCGGTCAACTCTAGTTCTAATGAAAAATCTAGTTTCTTCAGAAATTTGCTTGCCAGGTGTCGGACAGGTCCCTAATATGAAGAATGAGCTGCCGGCACAAAAGCCGAGAAAGAAGGAGGATTCGACAGCATCACCCCACGAATCACCAAAAGTTAAGGATCATGGCGAGACGAAGAAGAAAGGAACAGGAAAGACCAAGGAGGTTTGGGGGCCAGTCATTAAACCGCCTTCTACCGAGCCACCAGAGAAGAATGATCCTCTGAAGGACGCTTCTTCAAAAGAACTGTTTGGGCCTTTTAAAAATTCTGGTCATCTTCCTGAAGAACGAACCAAGTTAATTCACGCAAACGGGAAGAAGTTCACACTTTTCGGAGGAGTCCAAAAGCTGTATTTCATGAACTCCGACCCGGGCCTAAGAGAAATCCTGAGTTGGGATGTTTCTTGATCGCCATCCAGGTATCGTCCGGCTCAAGGACGTTAAGCAAGAGCGCTTCGTGGGAGGCAACCCACGGCTGGAGTCCGTTTTTGAATTATTGAATCAGTCTTGTTCGTCGTTTGAGTCGGTTTCGGGGAGCCAAAATGTCATTTTTTTTATTTTCGTCTGTTTTAAATTTCTGTGTCAGGTCAGAATTTTTGCCGAAAACTTTAGTTTGTTCGAGTCTGTTTTCCAGTGGGTTTTCAAAGTAGTTTTCGCCGAAAACTTTAGTTGGGTCAGAAATTTTCGAAAACCTTTTCAAAAAGAGAGTCAAAATATTTTCAAAATTCCTCTAAACCTTCTTTGTTCTGCTTTTATTCTGTGTGGATCCGGGACACTTGTCCCGGTATCCTTTTGATCTTTTGTTGTTTTTGTTTTGTAGGAACTCGAGTAGCTACTCCGCTCCGCTCCGGGCTATCCACGTTCATCCCCTACACCGACCATCTCGTTCCAGGTTCTTCGTATCTCTCAACTCTAGTTTTAGTCCTGTGAGGACACATAACAGTTTAAGTGTGGGGTAGGATGCTAGAGAACCTTACATGAACTTGATTGCCCTTAATTGTGTTTTTGTGTGTTCCGTGGTGCTTTCCTGTTTCTCTAGCATTATAATTGCTCGGTTCTTGATTTTTGATGTTAAGTTGTTGTTCAATCTGTCATAATGATGCTTAGACTGCTTAACCTAGAACCTGAAAACCAACTTGTCTACTTTGATGCTAAATTGCCTGGTTAGAACAGAATTTTTAAAAATCACACTTGTAGTTTGTCGCCTTGATTACATGAAAATGACCGAATCCGACTAGCAAACCAAATGTGAGCTTTTGATCCAGTGCACGTAACTTGCAATTTCAATTCTTTTTGAGTGGTTTTCTGTTTGCTTGAATAGTTAGAATTTGCATGAGACCTACTCGAGACCACACGATGACACAAGCTCTAGAATGATAGGGGCACCTAGATTCAGCTACTAAGCCAGATAGCCTACCTAACGTTAAATCCATTAGGTTTAAACCCTTGAGCTTGGCCTGTTCTTTTGGTTCGATATACAATACAGCCATTCCCCATTCTTTCATTCCCCGTTGATCCCCTATGGTTGTAGTTCTAGATTAGCCTACTGGAAGTCAATTTGTGGTAACTCGCCTATAGCCATTAAACAGGTGGCCTTAGCTATTATGTTTACACGTGTAAACCCAAAGAAGAAAAAAAAAGAGTAATTTGAAAAAATGTTTAGAAATAGAGTTCAGAAAAGTCTTCAAGTGTATAGTCAGTTCAATAAACGTTCTTCTCCCTACATATGGAAGAACAAAGTCAAAAGAAAATTCAGAAAAAAATGCGTGTATAAAGAAAATAAAGTGCTAGGTTGCTTGAGGGTATCATAGGACGAGCGTACACTATTCCACTCGTGTCTGGTTAGACGGTAGGAAGCCATTAGCTAGATTCGAGGGAAGTTAGTCGAAAGCTACACCGCACCAAAGATATCATCATACATTCCCTTCATCCATCTCATTTTAACCCTTGTAGTGTAGAATTCGTTACAGTCCTAACAGGGAAGTCCTTCTTGACAAGTTCCTCGTGTTGTCACAGTGGTGAATATGTGGTCGAATCGCAAACCTATGACAGAATTCAGTAACATAAAATGATTGAGAGCAGAAACACGTCCCTAAACACAGAGAGCGAGAGTCCCCCTTGTACTAAATATTTCCTGTGTGAGGAGTCTGGTCGGTCAGGTCAAATTCGTGCATGATTTTTACTACTTCTTGTCGTGTGCAGTTTTTAGTGAGACCAGGTTGTTTAGCTGATCAGTATGCATGTTAGGTTTCTTGTTCTAGGGATTACCTGTCTAATAATTCATTCTGTATGCTTGAGCTTCAATTTAATCGATCTTATCATTTGTGAACGTGAGCGTGTTCTATTCAGTTTGCTTGAGGACAAGCAAAAGATTAAGTGTGGGGTATTTTCATGACACTCGATTTGACGTGATTATCAGCCTCATTTAAGCGACATTTCTTGGCTTAAGACATGGTTTTTAGGGTAGAATAGCGAATATTCACTCAACTGCTCTATCTCGTTCCATTTTGGTTACTTTGGCCCGTTTCGGGTCTATTTGATGGTTTTCTAGTGTTTTTGTGATAGCATAGGTTCTGCCATCAAATAATGTAACCAAGGACGTGTCTAAGGCATTGGAACCCCGAGGAACTGCACCAGAATCAATCTAAGGAGTCAATCAAGTCAACACATTTCCTGCCCCATTTTACACTACAGTTTTTGGCGAAAACTCAGCAGGTTTTCGGTGAAAAGTACAGAAGGAATCGGCAGAGCTTGCAAGAGGAAGTTTTCGGCGAGAAGTCAGAGTTCTCGCCGAAAACTCTAAGTCCGAAAATCACGGGAGAAGCAGTCGGAAAACTAGCCATTTTACAAAGCAGTTTTCGGCGAAAAATCCAGGCAAAATCCGGCGACTTAGGGTTAAGTATAAATGCTTAAACCGGCGGCCCATAACGGAGATACCTGATAACATATTTTTCATAATAGAACTTACACAAGTTCCAGACCTAGAAGTTCGAGAGAGAGTTTAGAGAGTTCGAAGAATCATGGAGAGATCGTGATGCCATCCTTCCACCTCGGAGAGCTCGGAGCTTAAAGTGAAGATCCAGGAGATCGAAGCTTCGCCTGAGTTATCAGAATTAGGTTTTTCAGTTCTTATCTGTTCTTTTTTTGTATGATGATCTTCTTTGTTGCCTTTGATTCTTCTGTTATCATTATGAGTAGCTAAACTTGTAGAGCTTAGATTAGATGAACCCTAAGTGACCCAGGGTTGTAAAGTAGGCTTGGCAATTTATTTTTTGTGAACGGGTGCCCGCCCGATTACCCAACTTATTGGGTGGGTTTTATCCGGTTTGACCGGGCTTTGACCGGGGCTGGGCAGACCCATAACCCGATCGGAACGGGTTGCAGGCGGGGATGGTATATGTAGTATTTGACCAGTCACCCGCCCGATGGGTTAACCGCCATTAAACACTGTCGTTTTGCATTTCATATAAAACCCAAAAATTCTAACCCTAATCACTTATGCAGCATACCAGCCGTCACCCAGCCTTCCTCCTCTGATTAAAGAACATTCAAGAACCCAAAATCATCACCGATTTCCCCTAACAGATCCATATCATCTCGATTCCTTCCTGTTTTGGCTCCGTATTTTCCTATGTATTCTCCTCTTCCCGATATCTTCGGCGTCAAACTGAGTCGATCGATGGCTGTTATAGTTGATCGAATGGCACAGCTCTGCAAATCTGTGAAATCGGCGAAATCCTGGTCTGATTCTTCGGAGAAAGATAAGCATTCTCTAATTCTCACTCTGTTTTCCTGTTTATGTTCTCCAACTTGGAGTCGTAGACCTAGTACTATAAAATGGGTGAGCTGCACAAATTCATCTGTTCTTACTTCTTTCCATCGCAGACGAGTATCGAGTGGACTCCTCTGTTCTACGACTGAGAAGCCAACCTATCTATCTGCAAGAGGTAAGGATTACTGTAACAGTTTATAGTTTGGATGAATTTCATATTACGATATATGGATTCTGAGTTTTGATTATGGAATTTCAGTTTCTGTCTTGTTAACTTCTTCGCAGAGAGGTATTTTGACTACGATGATCTTGGACTTTTGATCTAATCTGGTCTTTGAGCTGAAACTACTGAGGTAACTTAGTAATTACTGATGTCAAGCCACATAATGTAGGCTACATTGTTGTTTTAATTTGCTAAAGTCATGTCATTGCTGCCCTTTGTTCTACTGATGTGCTGATATGCTTCAGAAGTGCAAGATATGCTTCTAATATGTTCATTGATCTCATGATTCGGCTAAACAGTTTAAATTTAATTATTGATGTTAATGATCAGCAGCAGCAGCAGTTGTTTTTATAAGCTAATGATCTCATGATTTTACTAAACAGTCTAAACTGTTGTTTTTTATTTGCTAATGCCATGTTAATGCCAACCTTTTGTTCTCCTGATTTGCTGATATGCTTATTTGTTTTTGAAATGCTGATATGCTTCTTGAACTGTTGTTTTTATAAGCTAATGTCAATCCCATGTTAATGCCAATCTCATGGCAAGCCTGAACTGTTGTTTTTATAAGCTAATGTCATGTTAATGCCAACCCTAAGACTGTTGATTTTATATGCTGCTGGTTGTTTGCTTTCTTATGATTTCGAATTCTTAACATCAAATCTTCCATATCTATTACCAATTAAAACTTTCTAAAATCAAGTTTGAGTTCAATCACGTTACTCTTTTCTTTAATCTTCAGTATCTAACAACTATAAGCTAAACACATAACTGGTTTGTAATGTTCTTTTACTTGTGTAATCTTCACTCAATAGTAACATGGTCTTAACTGCTTATTGATGTTGATATTTGCTTTCATTAAGCTACATATCTCAAACTGATGTTGGTGTGATCTTGTTACTTATTAATATGTTAGAACTTAGGTGTGTTGTTGATGACACGCTTTTAGACGTGCTTCAAATAACTAATCTACCAAGGTACTAGATCGTATTCTACTCGAGGTCTCTTCTTCTTGCTTACTCAAATATGTTGGCAAATTACTCAAGTTTGAACAAGTTGTGCGTGGTGTGAGTTCCACGACTTCTAATCTAATAAATAAAGGAAAATAAAAGACCATAAAGAATAAAAAGGTTGACTAACGAGAAGATAGACGAGCTTAGATTTCGAATCCCCCTTAGATCACCAAGGCAACAACAATCACAAGATCAGCGGTTTTCAATTCTCATTCAGTCGGTTTCTATACACCACCATAACTCCTGACCCTTAGGTTTAAGACTGGCGAACATTCGCTCTATCCGATCTAGCTACCAAGATTAATTAGTCGCCCAGGTACGATCGCCTCTCGCAACGGCTAAACTATCTGGTGGAATTACTAACGATTTATGAGTTACTCTTGCAGTGGATTAACCCTAACTGGTTCCTACGAAAGGCACACTCCAATGAATAGGTTAATTGGTTGAATTGATGTTTTAAAGAGAGGCGAGCGTTCGCTTCTATCCTCAGCTTAACAAGAATCTAAACTAGGTGATCAAGGAAGACAAGTTTATGCGCCAAAGCAGGGAAGCTGTCTGGCGACTAACCCTAGCTTGCATAAACCTAATCTAGGCGATCAACCAGAGAAGAAACATAAACAGTGAAGAACAAAACAATCATGCAAAGAGAAACTGATTGAATTTTGAATCTAATTACCACCAATCCGTGACCGCTTTAAAGCCCTGGGTCACTTAGGGTTCATCTAATCTAAGCTCTACAAGTTTAGCTACTCATATTAGATACAAGAGAATCAAAGACAACACAGGAGATCATCATACAAAGGAATAACAGATAGGAACTGAAAAACCTAATTATGGGGACTAATGTCTGGCGATTCCTGTGAAGCTTCAATCTCTGGTGATCTTCAACTCCTAGCTCCGAGCCTCCCGAGGATGCTCTCAACTCTATCTATCCTCTCTAAGTCATGGCTAATCAGCCAAAATTCGTGTATCTTCAATCTGGCTTCAAAAAGTCTATATATAACCCCAGAAACCCTTTACAAGTTGGAAAAAGCTAAAAATTAGGGTTTTTGCCGCGATTTTCAAAGAAGTTTTCGCCAAAAACTTTGGAAGTTTTCGCCGAAAACTTTAGTTAAAACCCCTGGGTAGAGCTCCAACTTGTTTCGATGATTCCCGCTCCGTTTGAACTCTGATTTTTCAGCTATTACGCTTGACAACAGTTCTACCAATGACTCTATGATCTCACTAGTCCGAGACAAACTCATGCCTCCTAATTTGCTAATGAATGGTAATCTTCTACACATGAGGTGTTCTGCCCATATCCTTAATTTAATTGTTAGGGATGGATTGGATGTGATTAAAGATTGTATTGAGAAAATACGAGATTCAGTAGGTTATTGGATTGCCACACCGAAGAGAGTTGAATTTTTTGTAGAGTCAGCTAGGCATGTTGATGTTACTGTTGGTAAAAAACTGGCTTTGGATTGTCCAACAAGATTGAATTCCACTTATGAAATGTTGGTTGTTGCTATTCCTTACAAGGATGTCTTCTTTCGTGTAAGGCGAAGAGACCCTCAATATAACTCGCTTCCTACACTACAAAAAAAACAGCTGTTTGGCGTCGGTCATACACGCGTTTTAGCGTCGGTCATGACTGACGCTAAAATAAATAGCATCGGTCGGTTAAAACGACGCCAGATTTGATGACGCTAAAATTTAGCGTCGATCGTTTGGTCAACCAACGCTAAACTGCGTGCCAACCGACGCTATAGTGTTTGGGTCGAACCACCAACCGACTCAGTGGTTAGACAATAGCGTCGGTTGATTTGTGTAACCGACGCTAAGTTGATTAACCGACGCTAAAACGTGGGTGTCTGGTCAACCACGCGTTGACCTGCATTATCATTTAGCGTCGGTTGTGACCGACGCTATTATAGGTCCAACCGACGCTATTACAGGTTCCAGTGGGCAGAATTCTGCTTGATTTTTTCGTTTTCTCATACTCTTCTAGTGCCAATACCTGCATAAATTTTCCTGCATACATCAATTCCATTTTCACATGCACCTTAAACAATAAATAAACATCCTGCATACATCAATTCCACTTTTCCAATCAATAAACATACTGTATATAAATGTCGAAAACATCCTCCTAAAACATTCTACTAAAACATTGTTCTAACACATGCACCTTAAACATCCCCTAAAACATCGAAATACACATGCTACCTACTCATCGTCCTCGTCATCGTACGAGTCCATGTCTGAGGGGGGCATACTCCCTTTTCCCTTAGAAGATGAACCCACCAACTGGCTGAGCCGCTGAACCTCCTCCTCCAGATGGCTCAAGCGCTGAACCTCCTCCTCCAGATGGCTCAAGCGCTGGACCTCTGCCTCCAACACCCTCACTCGATCGTCGGCGGGACAATGGTCGAAGACGTGAGTGGTAGTAGCTGAACTACTACCCTGACTCGATCCACCGGCTGCTCCACCACGTCTCCTACTCATATTAACCTGAATAGACAAAGACAACAAATAATTATAATTTGACTAATTAGAATAGACAAAGACACCATATATCATATACTACATTACATTACCTGGGAGGGGGTCACGCCAGTTCCCATACCGCGAACTCTACCACTGTGCTCCTTCGGATAGACAAGTCCGAGTGCATCGTTCGCAGATGGAAATGTCGGGACTGTGGGATCCTGCATCAGCTCCAGAATCCAAGGCTGCACATTGATGACACAAATGGGTTTCACAAACCAAAGTTAATAAAATAGACACTATTGGAGATTATTTTGTTAGATTGGAATAGGTGATCAAGTACTTACCACATTAGGATCAGTGTAAGTCTAATCCTTCTTTGTGTGAGTGATAGCATACAACTCACCTCTACTGGGCGCATTTCCTCCCCTTTCAGCTGCCTACAAGTGTACGAAATAAACAATATGAATACACTTTCTAAAACGTCCTAATACACAAAAAATTATTGGAAAGTTGAACTGGATTATTACCAACTCCATTCCTCCAACTCGCAACTTCTTTGACCCTCCAGTGTGGGGTGAGGTGTAAGTCCTCCGGGCGACTGAATTCTTGCGAGATCTCACCTACAAAATGTTATTCATTTAATTCAATGATTGCAAATTAGTACTTATTATTAAATTTACATAATGTTTAATTTGTAATCGACTTACCACATTATCGGGTCTCAGCCTGATATCCACAAACTGTGCCCACATAGGCGGAGAGATCCTGCCCGGCTTGTGTTCTATTGCCTACGCCCTAGGGATCTCCACAAACTCATCCCAGTCGAAGTCCTGGCCCGCTTCTTCAGCTTCCTTCTTCAATTTATTCTTGTATGTGTTAACCACATAACTTCTCCAAAGGCGGGTTTTGCAGTCCTTCCACTTCCTGCCAATATCCTCCATGATGTACTTAGTCGCAGCGTATGTCAACTCTAGTGGCTCAATCACGATACAACGCTGCATCAAATTCAATGATTACAAATTAGTACTTATTATTAAATTTACATAACACAGGAATGGATTTCATATTTGAATACTTACAAACACAGTAGCCTTCAAATCATTCTTCTCTCCCTCCGTCACGTTGGGCCACTCCTCATACTGTAGTGGGATGAGGTTCTGGTCATTACCCAGCAAACCCGTGAACTGGCCCAACAGAGCGGTGGGGCCCACAGCCGTAGGCCCTAGAGGCCCCCAAGGCATGATGACCTTCTTGCCATCACGAAGGCTCAAAATCTGGCTACTAGCCACAGGCTCCTGAGTCCTAACTCCTGCTAGATCGATGAGCTCTACCATCCAAGGACCTGAATGAGGAGCCATATCTGCAAATCCAAATCCAAATATTTATGAAACAATAGTTCGAGTATTGAATATAGAACAATAACACTTAGCTCAAAATAATTTTACCAAACACTAGTTAATCATCGAACTCTGCAATTCCAGGCCTGGCTAGGGGTAGTTCAGTGGAATTATCAAAATCAGTCAACTCTGGATTCATAATCATCTCACTCTCATGCACTAAGTTGCCTTCCTCATCACCCATGTCGTAGACATCTCTGGGTTTGATATGTACAGGAATACACCAGCCCTTATCCACCTTATCTTCCACATAGTAGACCATTCGGGCCACCTTTGCTTCAATAAATGGCTCGTCATCTGAGCGACTTCCCGTGTAGAGCAAGTGTGAGAAATTCAGTTGTGTGAACCCCAACCTATCTTTCTTCACATACCTTGGATTGTGAGTGTTAGCCCATTTACACTTGAATAATACCACACGAAAATCTCCATAATAATTCAGCTCAAGTATATCTTCTAACTTTCCAAAGTACGCGAGTTCGCTTGTGTGAGGTCGATTGTCCACTGAACTAGAATAACTATGAGTTTCATAGCTGCCGTACACACCACTATTCTGAGTACTGAGACCCTTATCACGACTAACTGTACGGAAATGATAACCATTCACGTCGTAACCAGTATACTGATAAGCTTGTCGAGAAGGTCCTCGCGCCAACAATCTTAGATTATTCGAATGTACTACTTCGGTATCATCTAGTATCTGTGATCTTCGGTATCATCTGGTATCATCTATTATCCGACGTTAATTACACGCGTTTTAGCGTCGGTCATCGACCGACGCTAAATTGTTTCTTCTGACCGACGCTGAGCAAACCATCCGGTCAACCAGAAATCAAACCATGAACGGCTTATAGCGTCGGTTGACGCGCTCATTTTAGCGTCGGTCGACTATCAACCGATGCTAAAACGCGAAGTCAACTACTTAGCGTCGGTTGTTGACCGACCGACGCTAAATTGCTATGTTTCAACCGACGCCAAACAGCTGTTTTTTTGTAGTGCTAGTAATGCTCAATGGGATTTTGCTGCTGCTGTTGTGGGAAAACTTGAAATTTTTGCTCAAATGACTGAGTTATTTTCGGTAGTAATTACCCAACTGCCAACCTTTTTTTCCCCAAAGTGTGTGATCTGAGGCTGTCAATTATGGAGTGGTGTGTCGACTCTAATCCAATTATCATTCGAATGGCTGAAAAAATGTGGCTGAAGTTTACTAAATATTGGGATGATATCCACCTTGTACTTGTTGTAGCTGTTGTGTTAGATCCGAGGTATAAACTTCACCTTGTTGAGTACTATGCCGTTAAACTTGGTGTTACAAACTGTGATTTGGTTGGTGATTCTGTGAAGAAGATTATTTGTGATTTGGTATTAGCTTATCAATCAAAATTCAGTGCTGCTGAAGGTTCTAGTTCATTTGCTGCATCTGCTAGTGTTATTGATCTAGACTTTGAATTATTTATGAGCCAACGTAAAAGGTCAAGAACAAGTTCAGTTACCACTGAACTTGACCATTATTTGGCTGAAGAGATCATTCCTAGGGCACCTGATTTTGATATTCTATTATGGTGGAAACTGAACGGTGCCAAGTATCCTACCTTGCAACGAATTGCAAGAGATTTCTTGGCCATACCAATCACCTCAGTTGCGTCTGAGTCTGCTTTTAGCTCTTGTGGGAGGTTGTTAGATTCCCATAGAAGCAAACTCCACTATAAAACTGTTAAAGCGATGTTGTGTGCTCGAAGCTGGGTGAAGGACGATACCAGTAGAGGTATTGTGTTAGTTGATACGATTTATGAACTGTGTACTTGACATGTGATGTGTGTTTTAAATTATCTGATATGTACTGACTTATATTGCAGAACCTGACACTACGATTGGGGAATTGGAAGGTGTTTTCTCTGCATTGGATGTTCATGACAGAGATGAAATGGACCACGACAGCAGAGGTAAGACTCTGAAGAGTTTGTTTTTGGCTGTTCATGATGCATGAATAATTTTGACATAAATACAATTGCTTTTTGTTTTGTGTATTCGTTGCAGATGATTTTCCCTCGGAGGCAGGAGAACTCTGATCTGCTGCTGCTGGAGGTTGCTGATGCTGCTGCTGCTGGAGGTTGCTGCTGCTGCTGGAGGCTGCTACTGCTGCTGGTGGTTGCTGCTGCTGTTGCTGGAGGTTGTTGTTGTTGCTGCTGCTGGAGGTTGTTGTTGCTGCTGCTGCGGCTGGAGGTTGATGCTGTTGCTGCTAGAGGCTACTGCTGCTGCTAGAGCCTGCTGGTGCTGGAGGCTGCTGCTGCTAGGACTTTGCATTTAGTATTTAAATTAAAACTGAGTTTTGAATGTCTTCAATATTGAATAAGCTATGCATATTAGGCATAGCAAGCTGCAAGCAGCTGAATAATTTTTTGAATACTCTTTCAGTACCATTTTCCAATTTCAGTATGATTTCAGTATTATTACTTTATCATAATACTTAGTATTATTAAATAGATTGAATTAGGGAATATTATACATCATTTATGTGGAGTTTAGCCATCACTATTTCTGTGTTTCTGTTAATCTTAGCCATGGTTTTCTTAATCTACTCTTATTGTATATGCTTACTGTTGGAGCTATTTTCAGGTGGTCATTATCCACACGGGTTTTACGTAGATTGAATCTGGGCTGTTTTAAGTATTGTGTGTTTTGACCAACTCGGGTTTTACCCAGTAAACCCGTTCGCCCGGGGCTGGGTGGGTTGGTTGGAGTTTGAAGCCCGATTAGCACTTCAGGTTGGGCATGGGTAAAACCCGTCAAGGCAATGGGTGGGGATTGGATACCCTCCACCCATCCCGACCCACCCGTTTGCCAAGTTAGATTCAAAGTTCAATCAGTTTCTCTTTGCATGGTTGTTTTATTCTTGATTGTTTATGTTTCTTTTCTGATTGATCGCCTAGATTAGGTTTGTGTTGAGATAGGGTTTGTCGCCAGATAGCTTCCCTGATTTAAAACATTAAAACTTGTCTTTCCTGATCACCTAGATTAGATTCTTGTTAAGCTGATGATAGAAGCGAACGCTCGCCTCTCTTTAGAACATCAATTCAACCAATTAACCTATTCATTGGAGTGTGCCTTTCGTAGGAACTAGTTAAGGTTAATCCGCTTCAAGAGTAACTCATTAATCATTAGTAATTGCACCAGTTAGTTTAGTCGTCACGAGAGGCGATCGTACCCGGGCGACTAAATAATCTTGGTAGTTAGAACGGATAGAGCGAACGTTCGCCGGTCTTAAACCTAAGGGTAATTAAGGAGTTATGGTGGTGTATAGAAATTGATTGAATGAGAATTGAAAACCGCTGGTCTTGTGATTATTGTTGCCTTGGTGATCTAAGGGGGATTCGAAATCTAAGCTTGTCTGTCGTCTGTTTAAGTCAACCAACCAATCATTCTGTCTTTTAATTTCATTTTAACTTTCCTGCATCTTAGTCTAGAAGTCGTGGAACTGACACCACGCACAACGTGTTTAAACTTGAGTAAATTGCCAGCATATTTGAGTAAACGATTAGAAGAAACCCTGTGGAATACGATCTGCTTAGCTTTTTAGCTTGGTAGTATTTGATCATTGTTTTACAGCTCATCATATTGGCGCCGTTGTCGGGGAACTCTTCTAATTGTTTGAAAGAAGAGTTGGCATTTTATTCTTCTACCTTTCCATCTTTCATATTCCATCACACTTCGATTTTACACCGGTTGTGTTTGTTTTTGTCTCTTGCAGGTTAAGAAAATTCAGAAGCAAATCACTTCCGATCCACCTTCCCCTACCGCAATGGCTGCTCAAAAGACTCTTGCAGATTACAATAAGCCAAGTGCTACTAGTGTTCGGTCTTCCATCTTTGTGCCGCGCAATGAAGACGGTCCTGACTATCAAGATCGCCTTCTTGGAAATGATCTCTAGGGATCTACAGTTTGAAAGAAAGCCTCATGATAATCCATGCACACACTTGGCAGATTTCCTTGCTTTTGTGAGACCTTTAAGAGTGGGAGCCTCGATAAGGATACATTGTGCTTGCGAGCCTTCCCATTCTCACTTTGAGGCGCCGCAAAGAGATGGATCATTAGCAAGCCACCCGGTCACTACACCAACTGGGAGGATCTTGCTCAAGAATTCATAGAGGAATACTTCCCTCCTTCCAGAACAACTGCTTACAGGGACATCATCGCAAGGTTCAGACAGAAAGAAGGAGTGAGCTTATACGACGCCTGGAATGAATTCCAGGAACTCCTCTATAGCTTCCCTCATCATGGCTTCACTCAGAGGCAACTAGCAGAGATCTTTGCTTGGGGTATGAACGAAGAGTCATCTAAATGGGTTAACTCTTTGGCAGAAGGAGACTGTACCATGCTCACACCAGAAGCTGCTCTTCTCCACTTTGCAAACTGCGCTTCCAAGTCAAGGAATTGGGAGAGGCAGACCGAAGGAGCTAAGGGACATTGGAGAATAAGCTTATTGAAGCAGAAGTCCAGAAGCGATTGAAGGAAATCAATGTCTGTTCTGTAGAAGAGGTGAACTTCATTTCTGAAGGCTTCACCAACAGTCAACAGGGCTACCCCGACTACCGTCAGTTCAGACAACCTCCTCAACAACAAAGGAGCTTCCAAGAGCGTCCTCCTTACAACTTTGGATTCACCAGAGAACAGAAACCTCAGAGATCTACAACAGGGAACACAAGGGATATCGAGGTAGACAAGAAGCTCGACCTGATCATGGCAAGGCTCGATGACTATGAGGAGAAATTCAAGTCTCAAGCCGTCTTAAATCAAGAACATGAAGCTCGAGGTCAACAAGTGGAGAGCATGGTGAAAAACATGTTTAGCTTGCTAACTAGTAACCCCCTCCTTAATCAATCATCGGTTCAAGACGACTCTACCATTAGGAAGGAGCACGTCAAGGCCATCTCCACAAGAAGTGGCAAGCAATTAGCCGGTTCTACAGTTCCCGACCCGGTCTTGGCTCCTGATGCTATAGCCATTGACAAGCCAGAGATCGAGAAGGAGGTGACTGCCCCACCTCCCCTGACAAAGACATCACCTGCGCCACCTCCTCCATCATATGAGCCTCCGATTCCGTTTCCTAAGGCTGCGAAATCAATGGAGAAAGATCATGATACCCGGTACAGAAAGTGGTATGGATACTTGCAGAACACAAATATGAAGATACCAATTACTGATGCTATCCAGGTGATACCGAAGGCTGACAAAATCGCAAAGGATCTTCCGAAGAACAAGAAGAAGGAAGAGTTGTCTTCCGTCTCCCTGGAGGAAGAATGCTCCGCGATCCACATCCAGATGACCGTCATAGCTCCCCTAGCTAAGTGTCGCGATCCCGGTGCTTTTACTTTGCCTTGCACTATTAATGATGTGAAAATTGATCGTAGTCTAATTGATCTAGGTTCTTCCATTAATGTCATGCCTACCTGCTTGTATGAGAAATTGAACCTAGGAGAGCTGAAACCAATTAGCATGCATTTAGTGTTTGCCGACAGATCAGTTAAACTACCTAGGGGATTAATAGAAAACGTGGTTGTCAATTGTGGTACTTTTACTATTCTGACTGATTTTGTTGTCATGGATACTCGAGAGGAAGATGTCACTCTTCTCCTAGGTCGACCGTTTATGGCGACAGCCGGCATTACCATTAATGTCCTGAATGGCTCGTTGACATTAAGGGTCGGCAAGGATACCATGACATTCCGCCTCAAGGACGGTATGCAAGTCCCGGTCAAAGAAGAGGTGCATTGCTTATCTGTTGAAGCTGTGGAGTTGGCTTCGGTCAACTCTAGTTGTAATGAAAAATCTAGAGTTTCTTCAGAAATTTGCTTGCCAGGTGTCGGACAGGTCCCTAATATGAAGAATGAGCTGCCGACACAAAAGCTGAGAAAGAAGGAGGATCCGACAGCATCACCCCATGAATCACCAAAAGTTAAGGATCCTGGCGAGACGAAGAAGAAAGGAACAGGAAAGACCAAGGAGGTTTGGGGGCCAGTCATTAAACCGCCTTCTACCGAGCCACCAGAGAAGAATGATCCTCTGAAGGACGCTTCTTCAAAAGAACTGTTCGGGCCTTTTAAAAATTCTGGTCATCTCCCCGAAGAACGAACCAAGTTAATTCACGCAAACAGAAGAAGTTCACACTTTTCGGAGGAGTCCAAAAGCTGTATTTCATGAACTCCGACCCGGGCCTAAGAGAAATCCTGAGTTGGGATGTTTCTTGATCGCCATCCAGGTATCGTCCGGCTCAAGGACGTTAAGTAAGAGCGCTTCGTGGGAGGCAACCCACGGCTGGAGTCTGTTTTTGAATTATTGAGTCAGTCTTTTTCGTCGTTCGAGTCGGTTTCGGGGAGCCAAAATGTCATTTTCTGTTATTTTCGTCTGTTTTAATTTTTTGTGTCAGGTCAGAATTTTTGCCGAAAACTTCACCAGTTTTCGGCGAAAACTTTAGTTTGTTCGAGTCCGTTTTCCAGTGGGTTTTCAAAGTAGTTTTTGCAGAAAACTTCACCAGTTTTCGCCGAAAACTTTAGTTGGGTCAGAAATTTTCGAAAACCTTTTCAAAAAGAGAGTCAAAATATTTTCAAAATTCCTCTAAACCTTCTTTGTTCGGCTTTTATTCTGTGTGGATCCGGGACACTTGTCCCGGTATCCTTTTGATCTTTTGTTGTTTTTGTTTTGTAGGAACTCGAGTAGCTACTCCGCTCCGCTCCGGGCTATCCACGTTCATCCCCTACACCGACCATCTCGTTCCAGGTTCTTCGTATCTCTCAATTCTAGTTTTAGTCCTGTGAGGACACATAACAGTTTAAGTGTGGGGTAGGATGCTAGAGAACCTTGCATGAACTTGATTGCCCTTAATTGTGTTTTTGTGTGTTCCGTGGTGCTTTCCAGTTTCTCTAGCATTATAATTGCTCGGTTCTTGATTTTTGATGTTAAGTTGTTGTTCAATCTGTCATAATGATGCTTAGACTGCTTAACCTAGAACCTGAAAACCAACTTGTCTACTTTGATGCTAAATTGCCTTGTTAGAACAGAATTTTTAAAAATCACACTTGTAGTTTGTCGCCTTGATTGCATGAAAATGACCGAATCCGACTAGCAAACCAAATGTGAGCTTTTGATCCAGTGCACGTAACTTGCAATTTCAATTCTTTTTTAGTGGTTTTCTGTTTGCTTGAATAGTTAGAATTTGCATGAGACCTACTCGAGACCACACGATGACACAAGCTCTAGAATGATAGGGGCACCTAGATTCAGCTACTAAGCCAGATAGCCTACCTAACGTTAAATCCATTAGGTTTAAACCCTTGAGCTTGGTCTGTTCTTTCGGTTCGATATACATTACAACCATTCCCCATTCTTTCATTCCCCTTTGATCCCCTATTGTTGTAGTTCTAGATTAGCCTACTGGAAGTCGGTTTGTGGTAACTCGCCTATAGCCATTAAACAGGTGGTCTTAGCTATTATGTCTACACGTGTAAACCCCTCTAGCAACTAAAAGAAAGAATCGGCACAAAAAGAAAAACATAATATAGAAAAAGAAGAAAAAAAAGAGTAATTCGAAAAAATGTTTAGAAAAAGAGTTCAGAAAAGTCTTCAAGTGTATAGTCAGTTCAATAAACGTTCTTCTCCCTACATATGGAAGAACAAAGTCAAAAGAAAATTCAGAAAAAATGCGTGTATAAAGAAAATAAAGTGCTAGGTTGCTTGAGGGTATCATAGGACGAGCGTACACTATTCCACTCGTGTCTGGTTAGACGGTAGGAAGCCATAAGCTAGATTTGAGGGAAGTTAGTCGAAAGCTACACCGCACCAAAGATATCATCATACATTCCCTTCATCCATCTCATTTTAACCCTTGTAGTGTAGAATTCGTTATAGTCCTAACAGGGAAGTCCTTCTTGACTAGTTCCTCGTGTTGTCACAGTGGTGAAGATGTGGTCGAATCGCAAACCTATGACAGAATTCAGTAACATAAAATGATTGAGAGCAGAAACACGTCCCTAAACACAGAGAGCGAGAGTCCCCCTTGTACTAAATATTTCCCGTGTGAGGAGTCTGGTCGGTCAGGTCAAATTCGTGCATGATTGGTTACTACTTCTTGTCGTGTCCAGTTTTTTGTGAGACCAGGTTGTTTAGCTGATCAGTATGCATGTTAGGTTTCTTGTTCTAGGGATTACCTGTCTAATAATTCATTGTGTATGCTTGAGCTTCAATTTAATCTATCTTATCATTTGTGAACGTGAGCGTGTTCTATTCAGTTTGCTTGAGGACAAGCAAAAGCTTAAGTGTGGGGTATTTTGATGACACTCGATTTGACGTGATTATCAGCCTCATTTAGGCGACATTTCTTGGCTTAAGACATGGTTTTTAGGGTAGAATAGCGAATATTCACTCAACTGCTCTATCTCGTGCCATTTTGGTAACTTTGGCCCGTTTTGGGTCTATTTGATGGTTTTCTAGTGTTTTTGTGATAGCATAGGTTCTGCCATCAAATAATGTAACCAAGGACGTGTCTAAGGCATTAGAACCCTGAGGAACTGCACTGGAATCAATCTAAGGAGTCAATCAAGTCAACACATTTCCTGTCCCGTTTTACACTACAGTTTTCGGCGAAAACTCAGCAGGTTTTCGGTGAAAAGTACAGAAGGAATCGGCAGAGCTTGCAAGAGGAAGTTTTCGGCGAGAAGTCAGAGTTCTCGCCGAAAACTCTAAGTCCGAAAATCACGGGAGAAGCAGTCAGAAAACCAGCCATTTTACAAAGCAGTTTTCGGCGAAAACTCATCACCTTTTCGCCGAAAAATCCAGGCAAAATCCGGCGACTTAGGGTTAAGTATAAATACTTAAACCGGCGGCCCATAACGGAGATACCTGATAACATACTTTTCATAATAGAACTTACACAAGTTCAAGACCTAGAAGTTCGAGAGAGAGTTTAGAGAGTTCGAAGAATCGTGGAGAGATCGTGACGCCATCCTTCCACCTCGGAGAGCTCGGAGCTTAAAGTGAAGATCCAGGAGATCGAAGCTTCGCCGGAGTTATCGGAATTAGGTTTTTCAGTTCTTATCTGTTCTTCCTTTGTGTGATGATCTTCTTTGTTGCCTTTGATTATTCTGTTATCGTTATGAGTAGCTAAACTTGTAGAGCTTAGATTAGATGAACCCTAAGTGACCCGGGGCTTTAAAGCGATCACGGATCGGCGGTAATTAGATTCAAAGTTCAATCAGTTTCTCTTTGCATGGTTGTTTTGTTCTTGATTGTTTATGTTTCTTTTCTGATTGATCGCCAAAATTAGGTTTGTGTTGAGTTAGGGTTTGTCGCCAGACAGCTTCCCTGCTTTAAAACATTAAAACTTGTCTTTCCTGATCACCTAGATTAGATTCTTGTTAAGCTGATGATAGAAGTGAACACTCGCCTCTCTTTAGAACATCAATTCAACCAATTAACCTATTCATTGGAGTGTGCCTTTCGTAGGAATCAGTTAGGATTAATCCGCTTCAAGAGTAACTCATTAACCATTAGTAAATGCACCAGTTAGTTTAGTCCTCGCGAGAGGCGACCGTACCCGGGCGACTAATTAATCTTGGTAGTTAGAACGGATAGAGCGAACGTTCGCCGATCTTAAACCTAAGGGTAAGGAGTTATGGCGGTGAAATTGATTGAATGAGAATTGAAAATCGCTGGGCTTGTGATTGTTGTTGCCTTGGTGATCTAAGGGGGATTCAAAATCTAAGCTTGTCTGTCGTCTGTTTAAGTCAACCAACCAATCATTCTGTCTTTTAATTTCATTTTAACTTTCCTGCATCTTAGTCTAGAAGTCGTGGAACTCACACCACGCACAACGTGTTTAAACTTGAGTAAATTGCCAGCATATTTGAGTAAACGATTAGAAGAAACCCTGTGGAATACGATCTGCTTAGCTTTTTAGCTTGGTAGTATTTGATCACTGTTTTACAACTCATCAGCGTTCGCTAGCTTAGATAAGGCATCGACGTGCGCGTTATCCTCTCTAGCTATCTGTATGACTTCCACTATTTCAAAGTGTTTGAGGGCGTTCTTGGCCTTGTCATTATAAGGCGCCAACGTCTCTTCTCTGACCTCATACACTCCACTTAGTTGGCCATGTCAACCTTTGGGAAGGGCTACCCGTTCGGAAAGTGGGGTTCTGATATTCCAAGGAGCAACACAGTTGGTGCCTCACAGGCCAGCTCATGGCAAAAACAAGGGAAGCAGAATCCATATTCCATCATCTAGGTTTGGATGAAAAAACCCTACCATTCAGGAATTCCTACAGTTGAAGTAATTTATAATTATTAAGTACCTTTGGTTGCAACGTATATGGATCTAGTGCTTAACAAAACCACCTGACCAAAAGAGGAAATGAACACAATGCTTCCATCCCCTGAAGCTTTCAGGAGAGGGTGGGTAAGTTGGCAGAAGTTGTAACTCGAATAAAAATTCGTACCCATTAGAGATGAGTAATCCTCAGCTGTGTAATCCACGCTTGGCTTCGTCACGTTGGTTCCACGGGAGGAGTGAAGGTGTCATCGTCGGAGTAGATGTTGTAGGAGAACTGGACGGAGTCAGGGAAAACGGTGGTGATAGCGTGATTGACTTCCGGAGGTGGATGGATCAGATTTGTGAAAGTAGTGTACAGATCTACGATGAGCCTCGACGATGTGGACACGAGGATGCTCCGGCGATGATAATCAAGATTCAATGGGATAATCGAGAGGGCTGAGGATAAGCGAGTGGTGAAAGTGTCGCTGGAGATGCCGATGCAGATGTCGGAGGTGCAATCGAAGTCTGCGGCAGGGGAGGGGAGATAACGGAGGAGTGAACAGTTCAATTTTTTGGGTTAGGTTGTTTTTGGGTTGATTGGTTTAGATTGAGTTCTTTTTGGGTTGATTAGGGCTGGCTAATGGGACGGGCTTGGGTACCCGTACCCATTAAGAAACGGGTAGTGGGTACCCATTAGACTCGAAACTTATCCCGTAGCCCGAACCCGTTCGGGTAGTGGGTACCCATTAATGATAATGGGATCGGGCCGGGGTACCCACTAAACCCACTAAATCCCATTAATAATATATAATTAAAATTTATTTAATTGCATAAATAGTAAATATGAATGTGATTCCACTTTCATTCTTTTTGTTATTAAATGAATTAAATATGATTTAACTAAATATGAATATAATTAAATAGTCTGTTGCAAACAAATGTATAGTAGAAAGAACTTGCATTAGAGAAGCTTTAGGCATCATACCTACAGGAAAATTGTATCTCAAACATTCATGGGTTTTGCAGTAAATCTACATGACTTGTAGCATCAAAGACCTGAACTTTTCCTACTAGGATCAGTTCCAATAGAATCCACCTTATTTATTGTTCTATTCTGCAACTATCAATAAGATGCTGCAGAGTATCTTTTCAAATTATGATCTGGCAACAACATGATTGCAATCATGTCCAATGAATCTCAGTATTCTTCATTCGATTGGCATTATTCTCCCAACCACTGACAGCCGAACATGAAATAGGAAAGGGGATGATGTCGTGAATGGAGGAGAGAGAGAGAATGAATGACTAAAAGTGTTGTTTGGCAATTCAGAATGAGAATGACAAAATATGAAATTGATAAGTAATTAGGTTTAGCATTTTATTTTATTATTATTTATTTAATCGGGCTAAACGGGGTTAATGGGTACCCACGGGTATTACCCGTTCGGGTAGTGGGTACCCAAAAGCCTCCAAAGCCATCCCGTAGCCCGAACCCGTTCGGGTAATGGGTACCCACTACCCGAATGGGTACGGGCCGGGATCGCGGGTACCCATTACCCACTATGCCATTAGCCAGCCCTAGGGTTGATTGGTTTAGATTGAGTTCTTTTTGGGTGAATTGGTTAGTTGGTTAGTTGGGCAATGGTGGCAGAGCTAGGGGAGCCACGACGCCCCCTCCCCTGGTATCGGGTGTAAAATTATATGTAATATTTGATATTTTCGGAGTTTGGCGCCGGGGTATTTGAAGTTCGGCTCCCCCACTACGATGTTTCGGTGAAATGTTGTCTTAAATTTTACAAAATAGTTACTCAGAATCAACTTATAACATGTAATAATTACAATATATGATCATAAGTCATCCAAATTTGAAGAAAAAATTGCCGGTGGCACATATACTACTTAAAATTGGAAAGAAGAAGAAAACAATGGAGTTCAAATCTAAAAATGAAATTGAGGTTCATAAAAGACTATTCATTAGTTGAATATACAAATGAAGCTTAGTTAGCCATGGCGGATAGAAATAGAGATGGGAAAAAGGAAGAAGGAAAAGAAGATCTTGAAGGTCATAAAGAAAAGGAGAAATCCATGAGAGAAAGGGCACAAATGGAAAATAGGATAGAAATGAAGAAGTGGGCCTAACAATACTAGTGTTCTCACAATGCAAGTGGGAGAGGAAATTTGGTCCGGAGAGGAAATTAGAATACAAATGCACTTATCTTTTTAGGCTTAACAAACAAGTCATTTCTCAAATGCTGATTTTTTCAGAAAATTCCTCCAATTTCCCCCCTAAACAAACGACCCCTATATTCAAACAATTTATGTGTAGTTTTATGTAGTATTAGATTCATGAAATTTTTGTACTACTATCCAAATCCGAAGAAATTTTTTTGCCGAAGGCACCCATTTTCATTTAATAATTTGGCTCCCCCTGTACCAATCCTGGTTCCGCCATTGTAGTTAGGTCGAGTCTAGATTCAATTAGGTGACGTGGAAAGGGGTGAGGTGAGAAAAAGGTTGACATGGCATGCTGATATCAGCACTTAACGAAAAATTTGGATGTAGAGTTAACGGATTGATCAAATTGTTACAAATCCTATAGGTTAATGACCACTAGGTTACTAATCAAAAATTTATAACCAGTTTATCATAAACCCCCAAAGGTTTATGACCAAAATGGACAATCATAATGTATAAGACTTGTGCCATCATTTGACCTTGATACATATATAGCTTTTTAGCTCCACGTCCTTTTCCATCTGGTTCGTAGGTTTATCAGAGCAGCTGGAAGTAGGAGAAAAGGGCGAGAAATCTTCGATCATGCCGGTAAATAGGAAGGAGAAGAGGAAATCCCTCAAGAAGTTGAAAAGGAAACAGGCGAGGAAGGAGATTGCGGAGAGGGAAAGGGAGGATGAGGAGAGAAGGGCGAATGATCCAGAAGAGCAGAACAGGTTGAACGAGATGGAGGAAGCGGAGAGGTTGAAAATGGAGAGGGACCGAAAGGAGTTCGAGGAGAGGGAGAGGAAATTGTTGGAGGAGATAGAGCGGCAGAGGCAGGCAGAAGAGGAGGAAGCGGAGAAAATAATTGCTCAGGTAGAAGAAGAGGAAGAAGCTAACAGAAGATTGCAGGCATTGTTCTCTACCTTTCCTTTTTTATGTTGTTGGTTTGTGCCAATTATGGATTGGGTATACTATAACCTTTCTCTTTATACTGTTGGTTTGTGCCAATTACGGATCGGGTATACTGTCTTTCAATGTGTTGTTTAATTGCTAAGAAAGTCTGCGCAAGCAATGA
Source organism: Linum lewisii (assembly GCA_034768395.1). Taxonomy (NCBI): domain Eukaryota; kingdom Viridiplantae; phylum Streptophyta; class Magnoliopsida; order Malpighiales; family Linaceae; genus Linum; species Linum lewisii. The sequence goes on along the minus strand of CM068304.1, from coordinate 29,371,315 downwards.
AAATGCAGAGATTTTATTTTGCTTCTTTGCTACTTCTTTCTACTTGAAGTTTTTGATGCTGGGGCTACATGTTGCTTCTGCAATGTTTACTTTGGTTCCAAAGTGCGATGAATAAAGATAGTCTCCCATTCCAGCTCTAATAAATCATACTTCTTTCAGCATCCTGTAATAGAAAGTGCTCATTTTTCCCTTCTTAATACTTTTTATGACATTTTACTGCTAGGTTTCTTCTTATCTATTTTGCTGAATCAGAGATTAGAACTAAAGGAAATATGAAAGGGGTGCAAATGTCTTTCTGGCGTGAATGCTTCCGTGTACTTCTTGCAGGCTCCAAAAAATGAGGGGGGTGACGAGGACAGTAACTGGGAATATGTAGAAGAAGGGCCACCCGAAATCATCTGGCAAGGAAATGAGATAATTGTCAGGAAAAAAAAGGTCCGACTACCCAAAAAGCATGTGGAAGTACACAGGAAAGAGGTAAAGACACAATTTCTAGAGGTCTATATGACTTGTAGTTTATCATGCTGGTTCTCAACTGATGCCTTCTGGATTTGCAGGATGCCACTAGGCCAACTTCGAATCCTCTTCCTCCAGAATCTGAGGCATCAAGTATCTCAGCCCAAGAGATGCTTAAAAATGTTGCTCAAGACGTACCGAACTTTGGTACTGAGCAGGTAGACTTTGTGTGTTATTCAGTTGTCAGTTATAACCGATCGTGCTGACAGTCTTCTCGTTTACATTTTACATGGCATTCTATCTTCTCAAAGAACTAATGGTTTCTCATACACCTGTATCCTCCATGATGTTGACAGGATAAAGCTCATTGCCCCTTCCATTTAAAAACTGGAGCTTGTCGGTTTGGTCAGCGTTGCAGCCGGGTACATTTTTATCCAGATAAAGCATGTACCCTGCTTATCAAGAATATGTACAATGGTCCTGGCCTTGCTTGGGAACAAGATGAAGGGCTTGAGGTCTGTTAATTCTGACTTCATGTGATTCATGTATCCTGATAATTGATAATTAAAGATAGTATTGATCAATTCATTGTGAAATGGCTGAGTATGGAGCAACTTTTTTGTGCGCTATTGTATCAAGATGAGAAACTCATTTACTAGTTGTCACAACACATGGGAAAATGAGGGGTTTCTTCAACACGACTAATGACTTCTTTTAGCAAACAAAATTATTCATCATTTGGTTTTGGATCCTCTATTTTAATTTAAATAGAATCACTTTGAATATTTCTTCCTCTTTCTTCCCACTGGATTCCTTGAATAAGTGATCTTGCTGTTAGTCTTGAAAGTAGAAATAAAAATTGCTCTTATGTCAGTTTTGCTTCAGTTCATTAGTTTTCCAGCTGCCCTGCAATTATCCAACTAAAGTGTTAATGGCTCTTCATTTTTATTAAGAATCTCAGTACTATTCTTGTTTTTTACATTTCAAAAGAAGGAAGTATCATCTGAATTGACATGTTTCTGTCTGCTGGTGATGAACTTGGAATTTTGGCCTATGCAGTGTTAAGTTATGTAAGATTAACTTCTTAAATGCATGGACTGGCAGAGGTTTATTCAGTGTATTTGGATTTTCTTGGTCACTACCATTGGAAGGAAGCCTCTTTTTATATTATGTATCCTTCCTCGTAAATTGCAGTTGGTTTGAAATTTCTATTACTAGATGGCAACTAATCCTTGGAAATATCTTGCTTCATTTTTTTACTGTTGTCTCTGCTCATCATTTCGTTCTTATTGTGCTACGGCTTTTTTGCTTACTGCCTATACAGTAGTTGTTGTAACCTGTATTGAAGAGTTCATTTGAAAAAAAAATCCTGTTTCATTTTCTAAATCTATGTTGTGTTTGGTGACTTTAGTTTATTCTTCTGGATTCTTTCTTTCTCCTTAACAAGTAGTAGGCCAGGATCAGTTGGAATTCTGGTTTCTGGAGCTTCGTCATTGGGCAGTTTATTTGTTGTCAGGGTTTCTCTTGAAGACACCGAAGACTGTTTATGGATGCTTATGGAATATGTGAGCATTTCGTTGACTTACCAATGACCTGTTGGCTGAGAAAATTGAAAGTTGTATAACCATTTCTGCTAAAGATTTCTCCTGCATCAGCTCTGCATTGCTTCGTTGGTTAACTTGTGGCTGAACTAGATTGATTTTTATTTGACTTTGAATCAAATCACCGGCTTCTCTAAGCTGTTAGCAGGACATGGGTCTAGACTTTACAGCTTAGATTAGAGCCAACGCCTTAGTTTTGTAATTCTTGTTTGGATATAAAATGTTTCATGTTCTTTTCATTCTAATCAATTATATATTTACGAAATGGAAACCTATTGGTTTCATTTTCAACTTTCTTCTTTCAGTACACAGATGAAGAGGTTGAACGCAGTTATGAAGAATTCTATGAAGATGTGCATACAGAGTTCTTGAAGTATGGCGAGATAGTGAATTTCAAGGTTCTCAACTTCTATTTATGTTTTGTTGTGCGTGTTTTAATTTTTGTACTGGCATCTTTTAGGTTAGTGTCTTCAACCAAATCCATTAGGTTATTTAATTGCTTTAAAAATTTATTTCAGAACTCTTTTTGTTTTAAAGCTTAACAGACCAATATGTCTTGTTCAGCCCCTGCAACGCATTGACATACTTAACTATGAATATTGTTTCTTTTCATGTACTTGTATGCATGTTTATATGTATGCGTTATTAGTTATGTATCTCGGTACATGGAAATGTGCATTTGTGGAATGGATGGTTATTTTACTCAAGCTTGGTAAGAAATGAGAAAAACCTTATGAGGTAAATTAGGAAATTTCAGTCTTATGTATTTTACTGTTGTTATGAATTATTTTCAGGTTTGTAGAAACGGTTCATTCCACTTGAGGGGAAAGTGTATGTTCACTATAAGTCATTGGATTCAGCTGTACTTGCCTATCAGTCCTTCAATGGTCGCTACTTTGCTGGCAAACAGGTACAAAATATTGTGATTATGTCTTAGTAACTAGTGATGAATTTCTATGTCCTGTTACTATTTTGACAAGCAAGAATGCTTAAGAATCTTTTTCTGTCGTAAAGAATAATAATCTTTTTGTGTTGATCGTACCTCTCCAAGGTTTTAGAAGTTGATGTAAACTGACGCCAACGATGTGTAACGTGACCCTACAACAATAAGATTAGTAACAAGACAATTCAAATCAATAACAAACAAGGATGGAAATTTGGACCTGGACTTAATAGCTATAGAAGAGTTATAAACCCTAGGTATCAAGATGAATAGTGCCACGAAACTAGGGGTGAATACCCTGAACACTGATAAACCGACAAACACTCCTAGTCAAGCACCTTGGTCTTGAAGGTCTTGACTTGGCTCCTGGTCACCGGTCCACGTCCATCAATGCTTGCCCTAGGGATGCCCGTATCAGAAGTACCATGTACAAAATAGAAAGTTATGATGGGATGAGTAGCTTTAACATGAAGAGCCTAGGTGCAACGTGGGGCCTTGTGCTTCTAACTTGGTGGAAAATCTGAATTTACAGTCTAATAAATGAAATTTTCTGCTACTTGTTTTCTGTTCCAGAGGTTAAAAATATAATTCGTATACACAGGAACGTTTATTTTTATTTTTTAGTTGTTGAGTGGATGTTGACTTTCACAGGTTACCTGTGAGTTTGTTAATATCACTAGATGGAAGGTTGCCATATGTGGGGAGTACATGAAGTCAAGACTACAGGTACACAAAATTGACTCGAGTTTCTGAGTTCCTTTGTTTTGTTATCTTTTTTCTGTAATTAAGCTATGGTTTTCAGCATAGTGAATACATCTGTATGTAATGTGTCCCTGGATGTATAATGTCTCTTGGTTAGATTGCTTCCTTATATACTTTTTTTTTATTGTTGACAGAATTGCTCTCGTGGAAATGCTTGCAATTTTATTCATTGTTTTCGAAATCCTGGTGGAGACTATGAGTGGGCGGATTGGGATAAACCTCCACCAAGGTTTTGGGTGGAAAAAATGACTGCTTTGTTTGGTTACTCTGAAGTTGCTGACAGTTGTGAACAGAACAAAGAGAAACAAGGGAGAACATCTAGCCGCACAAGGTAAATCACTGAATATGATGTCTGGAACAATTAGAATTGAACACAGGGCCAGATTGCAGCATGGTTTAACGGGATGGGCTAATACTAGTAGTGTACTCACAGCTCGCAAGAAGTAGGTAAAACTCTGCCCAAGGAAACAAGTGGGGATGGAATACAACTTATGGCGCTAATAATAACATCTTGGTTGCTAAACTTTTATTCTTTTCTTTTTGAATTTTCATAACAATACCTTCTCATTAGATTAGGTTCTCGTGAACGGGCACTGTATGATACTAGTTGAAGTTGATGCATGTAAGAAATTAATCCTGATGTCAGTTGTGCCTTTGGGAAGCATATTGAGCTGGAGTAGGGTAGTTTTTGTCCCTAATAATTACATTCCTTTTGTCATGCAGAGCAAGTTCTAGAAGATCCATGTCCAGGGATTTTGAGCACCAGATCCATCGCTATGGTAGTAGAAGGGATAGGGTAGATTATGGTGAAGAAGTTGCATGGCAGGGAAGAAATTCAGATAACGGAAAGACACGATCTGATAAAGTAGATGGCCGTATTGATAGAAGGTTAGATGCTGCTACATCTGAAACCTACGAAGAGAATAGAAAGAAAGATAAGGATATTATTTCAGATGACGAGAGGAGAAAGGGGATGATCAGAAACAGGAAACCAAGTCGGAGACAGAGGTCAGAAGAAGATGGACATGGAAATGGTAGCAAGGACAGGGAGAGAAAAAGCAGCCACCATAACTCTGATGGTACTACTGTCTGTAGTAGAAGGTGGCATGGTGAAGAACTCATCCACGATAGCAGAGGGCTTCATTTTGATTTGGATGGAAAGTCGGAGGAAGAAAGCAGAGAAAGAAAGGCACTCAATTTCAACTTGGATGGACAGTCGGAGACCGAAAGCAGAGAAAGACGTCGTGGGAAAAGATGGCACGAGGAACACGAGTCGGATGAAGCCACAAGTGTAGGAACCAAGAGGTTATTAAAGCACAAGTTGGAAAGGGAAAGACACCCAATTAGTAGTCGTTCTAACCAACATGCTTACGAAGATAGGTGGGAGCCATGAAAGCTGAGTGGAATTCCGTCCTGGAAAATGTTGTATGGTTGCATCATCGTCTATAATTATCAACGTGAAAATGTAGTGATTTTTTTTTCCCTGAAATTAGCATTGTGACAGAGAATTAGTCCAGTCTAGGCTATTGAGAGTATCCCAATCCCGACAACTTGGCAGATGGATATGGTACTTTCTTCCTAAAGGACAGTTTTCTACTTTCTTTGGGTATGCTCCTGCCATGCCTCTTCTTTGGCCTCCCCGACAGACCCCTACTTTAGCGATCGGTTTGGTCACTCCGGGTCCAACCCAAATTGTGCTTCTTTCTCTGGCGTCTATGTCGTAAAATTCTTCCAACGATAGAAGGGTTAAACTCTTGTGGCTGGAATTACCACTCTTGTGTCCTTCGTGCCTTGAACAACCAAAAACAATAGAACACATTTTGTTCTCATGCACGATAGCAAGACGGTTATTTTTTGCAACACTAAATCTAGATCTAGGTTTTATACCTCATACTCACCTGATAGTTGTTTGGAGAGCGATCATTGCTTCTTGGCCGCTTGTGGCTGGTTCTTGGGTTTTGGTTTGGTGGCGTCTTTGAAAGTCTAGAAAGTAGGTGGTTTTCAAAAAATTCCAATACTCAATGTCTGCTCTTCACCGACACTTCATTTCCGACCATGACAAACTTTCCTCTCTCCCACTTCCACCCCAAGCCGCTCCCGTTCCGTGACAATGTGTTTGGCAGCCACCCCAACATCCCCGCTTGAAGATTAATGTTGGTGGAGCAATCGTTGCTGGTTCAGGAGGCGCAATCGGCTTGGTGGTCCGAGACTTAGCGGGTGACCTCCTCTTCGCCACAGGTATCTCCTATATTTGTTTAACTAATCCTTTCATTCTGGAGCTTTTGGCTGTTAGGGATATATACACGCTCTGCCACTCAATGGGTTGGAGTGAAGTTGACATCGAGGGGGATGCAACACAAGTTCAGCAAGTGGTCTCCCTACGTCAGCTGACAACTCGTGAAACGCAACTTCTGTTGGACAAAATCAACGCGGATTAGAAAAATCATAACAAAATCAAAATCGAAAGAAAACTGTAATTGAGGCATGTGTTTGCATAGTTTCCTTAATATAGATTCGCTCTACACAAGGATGTCTTTCTCCCAGGATACAACGATCGCAACGATGTAAAACATCGCGGAACACAACCACGTTTAAGCAAAGCGACTAACAAAAGAACCGAAAATAGAAAGAAAGGAAGAAGACTAGAACTTTTTGGGAGATAGATTTTGGTATTTGAAGGTGTGTGAAAAACTGAAGGAATAAGTGAGTATTTTATATGAAAAATTCTAGAGCAAACCTTTTAGTTGAGCAATGTGGTACAAAACCACTTTCTCACATTACTCCTTTTCCCAACAAGGTATTTTGATAATCAATTTCTCATTCACCTTAAATCCATTTTGGACGGATTATATCTCGATTCGAAGCTCTCTTGTAGGAAAACACGAATATGTAATCACCTTACAAAAAGGTGTTACTTAACCCACTCATAATCACACTCCAAAATGGCACAAACTCATTGGGTTTACCCATTTTTTCCAACAGCCCCCCACATGAATGAAAATTGAATTCAAGACTCTAACGACACACGACAACTTTGCTCAACGGTCAAATCCTGCATAGGATTGGTAGTGTGTTATCCCTTGAGCCTTCCCTTGTGAAGCATATCGACTCTACTGGCTAGAGACGCGATGTCCTTGAACCATCTCGTCGCTTGTGTAGACGATGATACACTGCACACATGATCCTTCCTAAGGTGATCTTGTTCTCATTGCCATGTTCATATGACCCTAAAGATTTGCTTGGTTCTGCGAGAGTTTAAGGAATTTGCACCCCCACAATTCCCCTGGAGCGGCCCCACTTCACTCTAACATAGGTGATCTTTATCTCAGAATCATTAAAAGCCTTTATGCTTATCACTGTTTATATGAATGGGTTGGGGTTGCCCCCACATTGACTCTACTGGTTCATTCAAGTAGGTTGTCCCTTTGAACCTAGATATTGGGATCTCCAGTCAACTAGGTTGGGTTTTCCTTCGAACAAACTCTATATTCAAGGGTTTTAATCTCATTCCCAATGACAACTTGTGCACAGCCTCTCGGTTTAACCCTTTGGTTTGCGAATCCGCAAGATTATCTTGACGATAACTCTATTTTGAGAGAAGTTGTCTTGGTATTTTGTCTATGACAATTTGTTTAGGCTACCATCAAGTAATCAAATGACTACTTTCACTAGTCACCCCCCACATTTGAAATAATGAAAATAAGTACATGTTTCTTTTGATAATTCATATGCAGTCTCATTAATATCCTTTTAGGATGCCTTATATAAAAGAAGGATGCCTTATATAAAAGGTAATAAGCTGACACAACAACTTTTCCCACAAGTTTTGGGAACACAAAACTTATTGACTTGGCATATTCCTTTACAATTATCCATGCTCATATCTCTAATACAAGAGCATTCATTTGACACAAATTTCATGTAGAATAATTTCAATTCATGTAGCACTAAGCCACAATATAAGATCCAAGCGTCCCCAGACGTATATATATAGTATAGTACCACCACCTAATTATATAAGAATCAAGCGTCCTTGATTTTTTTATGAATAATTAATTCTTATTCATCAAGCCCGTGAGCTTGCCAACTTGGCATCTCAAAACATACAAAATCCATCAACACAAACAAAACAACTCAGCCAAACAGACCCTAGACTCAGCAACTAACAAACCCACTACCCAACACCTTTTATTAACAACCAACTACCCTGCTGTGAAAGACATATCTTTCTTCACATACAACATATTCTTAATTCTCAGAATCATCTCCTCTGCTGTTAGGCCAGCCTCTCCTGCATTCCTTGAGCATCTGTTATACCATGTTTCCGCAATGATTGCTCTCCAAATAGCTCTCCCCACCTTCACTCTTACTGAGTCTCCACCATATCTGCAACTCACCCCTTCCAATTCATCCTCCCAAGAAGCAGCTGCCCTGTAGCTCCTTCCAAATCCTTGCCTTACACAACATATAAATGGGCAGCTAAGAAATATATGCTCCTTTTCATCAACACCAACACCACAAAGCAAGCAAGTAATATCCCTAACCAACCCCCAGCGTGCAATGTCACTACTATTTGTGACAATTGCATTGACCGTTACTAGCCAAGCAATATAATAGTGTTTAGGAACAGCAGGGCCTTTCCAGACTGCATTGCACCACATCAGTGTGTTGTTCTTTAGTCTTATTGACTCCCAGACCTTGGAAACTGAATAACGACTCATACAATCTTCATCCCAAGTCAAATCCCCATCTTTATCCACTGCAATATGATTCATCACAATCTCCCTTGTTTTCAGTATCTTTTCCACACCCAGGAATGATAGGCTGCCTGCTTACAGTCCCATATCGTCCCATTCTTAATCCTATGCTTGTGTATCCAGGCAACCCATATAGAACCCTCCTGCATTAATATACTCCATATACCAGGCAACCCATATAGAACCCTCCTGCATTAATATACTCCATATATGTCTCAACACACAAGCTACATTCCAGCTTCCAAGATCCTTTATCCCTAATCCTCCCTCTTCTTTAGGAGTAGCAACCTTCTTCTAGTATACTTTTTTCTCTTTTCCCGCCTTTGTCCCCAACCGACCAAAGGAAATCACTACAAACTTTCTCTACCTGTTTTGGCAGCAGAAAAACTGAAATCCAAAATTGACTCATTGCTGTAAGAACTGCAGAAACCAGTTGAAGCCTGCCAGCGTAGCTTAGAGTTCTTACCCTCCAACCAGTAATTTTTGAAGTGATTCTTGCAACAAGCTGATCTCCAATATGAGTGGAACCCCCAAATAACGGACTGAAAGGTTCCCTTCTTTAAACCCAGAGCTTCTCAATATTGCATCCCTGGTTGTCTCATTTACTGAATTAGAGAAATATATCTCAGTTTTTTCTGGATTCAACCTTAACCATGATATCCTATAAAACTCAGCCAAAGTTCCTTTTATCTCTTCAATACCTTCCTTAAAACCACTAGTGAACACCAGCAAATCGTCAGCAATGCATAGGTTCACTATCGACATCTTTTTGCATTTAGGATGGAATGGAATTCTCCCACTAGCAGCTGCCTCCTGAAATAGGCAATGCAGAAGTTCCATGGCTATCACAAATAGTGCACGAGACAATGGATCTCCTTGCCTCAAACCTTTCTTCCCTTCAAAATAGCCCTCCACACTTCCATTCACTCCAACACTCAACATTGCATTTGAAATACAAGCTTTTATCCAGCTGACAAACCTGTCTGGGAAAACCCATTGCTTGCATCACTGCTAACAAATATTCAATGTCCACTGAATCAAAAGCCTTCTGCAAATCTATCTTCAATGCACATCTGGGGGAAGTATTTTTATGACGATAGGCACTCACTAGCTCATGAGCTAGCAGTATATTATCTCCTATTTTCCTCCCCTTAATAAATCCATATTGACTTTGGGTTATGACTTCAGGGAGAGCAGTTGCAATCCTATTTGCTAGCACTTTGGTAATACATTTGTAGATAACATTGCAACACGCTATAGGCCTAAAATCTTTCATGTTTATAGCATTAGGCTTCTTTGGAACTAAAGCTAGCAGAGTTGAGTTAATGCTCCTAGGCATGATTCCATTATCAAAGAAGAGCAGAATTGCTTTAGTTACCTCTGGACCAACGACTCCCCAAGAATGCTTATAGAATTATGATGAAAAGCCATTCAGCCCTGGGCTCTTATTCCCTGGGATAGAGAACATTGCCTTCTTTATCCCTTCAGGTGTTATAGGCTTACAAAGATCATCTGCAACAGGAACAGAGAGCTTCCTACTAAGTTTGCCAGAAAGAGTAGCAGATGAGACTCTAAAAACCTCCCTATTAGGCACCCCCAGCAGAGAACCATAAAATTGCACAGCAATGTCAGCTATTTCATCTCAATCAGAAGTCAAAGTCCCATCTTTCCTCTCCAAGTGAGTAATGTGATTTCATTTCTGCTTAATCTTCACAGTTCTGTGGAAAAAACTCGTGTTAGCATCACCAAGATTCAGCCAGTCTTCTTTTGCTTTTTGTTTAAACATTGACTCCTCAAAGTCTGCAAATTGCTTCCATTTTTCCAATTGGTCATGAGCCTCCTTCACTGCCTAAGGAGAAGGATCATTCAGAACTTCATCCTGCTTAATCCTCAAAAGACTCTCCTGCTTTCTTACACGGCCACTAAGGTAAAAAAAATGATCCTTATTCATTTCTTTAAGAGCCTGCTTAACATCCATTAACTTTCCTGAGATACTCCCAGGCCCATTCCATCTAGTTGTGCCATTTGAAGTACTCCAGATTCTCATTATCAAGTCATTATACCCTTCCCAGTTCGTCCAATAATTGAAGAACTTAAACGATTTAGGGCGATTACCTGTACTTACTTCCAAATTTATCAAGATCCCACAATGATCTGAGAGCCCTAGTGACAAAAGTTCCACTCTACTTCTTCCAAACACATTATGCCAAAGAGTGTTGACAGAACATCTATCCAACACTGGCAATAGGGTCATCATCCCTATTAATATGCCAAGTAAACTTGGTACCAGCAGTAGGATGCTCAACTACAAAAGCTCTGCATACTAGAAGACATTGAGATACTATTTGATGCTTTCAGGGGAGAAAGGATAGCATTAAAATCCCCACCCACCACCACATGCAACTTCAACTTTGCCACTACTGCTTCAGATCTATCATACATTAGCTTTCTTTTCCCTTCCTCATTTGCTCCATACACAGCCATCACATAACAAGGATTGCTTCCCTCACACTTCAACAAAACATATTGATCCGTGTAACTCTCAATTGAGAGTTGAATGCCTTTCCTCCATAAAATCCAAATCTTACCTAGATAGCTACTATCATAGTTCCCAAACTGGTTCCAAGCAGAGAAGGAATCCAGCAGAATATTTGTGTCCTTTTCTTTCTTTACTCTAGTTTCAATATTGCTACTATATCTATATTATATTTATTCCACTTCTCCAGTAAAAACTTATGTTTCTTTGGGGAGTTAAACCCCCTCATATTCCATATAAGGACGTTCATCTTCTTCTACCTCTTCTCTTCTGCCTCCCCTACCCATATACTGAACATTACCAGGAGATAGGGGTGGAAGTTTGGGATTGGGATTGGGAATTCCCATTCCCAAATTTAAATTCCCAAATTATTTAGGGAATTGGGAACCCATGTACCAAAATAAAAATTGAAAATTGGGTTTGGGATTAAGAAATGGGAATGGGAAATTAAGTTTGGGTTTGGGAAAGCCCAAATACCAAACTAACCCATCAAACAGAGTCTAACCCGTAAGAACAATTTGTTTGGGACTTAATCCGTCAAACTTTTTGCTGGTAAAGTTTGAATAAAAAAATATGTCGCCATAAATTACACTTGCATAATTCAATTGTCAGGATATACATCCAAAATCTTTTTAACATTTGGGATTCTGCCGTCAAAATTTTGCTATTGAATTCCACCAATTAGGGTTTAGGGTATTATCGCTAAAATTTTTCAATATCGGCGAAAATCTAGCGGTGAAGAAATTCTGGTGACGTCGATGAAAATATGGCGGCGGAATTCTGGTGACGTCGATGAAAATTCGGCGACGGAAGTTCGGCGACATCTGGGAAAGTCCGACGACAAAAATATGACGGCGGAGAAAGTCCGGCAGCGTAGATAGAATTTGATGGCGGAATTCCGGCGACATTGATGAAAATTATTCGGCGAAAGTTCGGTGACATTTGCGGAATTTTGGCGGCGAAGTTTAGTGGTGGTGACTGGCGGTGGAGAAACTACGGCGACATCAATGGAAATTTGACGAAAAAATTCAAGCGACGTCGATGAAAATTCGTCAGCAAAATTTTGACGCCATCTGCGGAAGTCCAATGACAAAAATCTGCGGCGAAAGTTTGGCGGTGGTGACAAAATTCCAATAGCAAAAATCTGGTGACGTCGACAGAAATTCAGCGGCGAATGTTTAGCGACATTGCTAAATTCTAACGAAGGAAATTCGGCAGCGAAACTTTGGCGGTGGTGATGGAAATATGGCGGCGGAGAAAGTACGGCGACATCAATGGAAATTTGGCGGAAAAATTTTGGCGACAATACATTCATGAAAATTTGGCAGCAGAAGTTTGACGGCATCTGCGAATGGCCAACGACAAAAATATGGCGGCGAAAGTTTGGTGGTGTTGACGGAAATCCAGCGGCAGAAGTTTGGAGACATTTTGGAAAGTACGACAATAGAAATTTGTTGGCAAAAGTTTCGCGGTGGTGACAGTAATTCGGCGGCGGAAAAATTCCGGCGACGTAGATGAAAATTCGGTGACAAAATTTTGGCCAAATTTTAAAAAAATTTCATGTGTTAATTTGAATTTGGGAATTTGGGATCCCGATTCCCAAATTAGAATTCTCGTTCCCGAATAAAAATTCCCAAATTAAATTTGGGATTGGGAATGGGAGCCTTAATTTGGGAATTGGGAGTTTGGAAATATGGGAATGGGCCTCCCATTCCCTCCCAATTTCCACCCCTACCAGGAGACAATAACGCCTCCACATCACCACCTGACAAGTGAACAAACTTATTCTCCAATTGCAGAGACTTACTATTAGAAGCATTCTCACAAAGAGTTTGCATCCCAACTGCCTGTTTCCGTGTCTTTGGGGAGAGACTCTAACTTCCCTCTCATCCTCTGTTTCACCTTTTGTTTCAGTTGCAGTTTCACTTCCATTCACAACAACCATATCACTCTGATCCTTCCTCACCCCTATTCCATCATTTTCAGCAGGATCTCCACCTTTTGAACCAGTCAGTAACTCACTTGGACCATCATCTGCCGATGGCTCCCCCTTTCCCTTAACTGCTCTCTTAGGCCCCTTTACAACCCACTCTTCAGTCACCACCTTCTTAGGACCACCCTCCTTTTTGCATTACCATAGATCTTACATGTCCTGCACCTTGCAGGCATTTGAATGTATTCAATATCTATATTAACTGAAGGCATACCCACAACGGAGACAGGGATTTTCTCCGGCAATTATGACTCTGCCTCTATTGCTATACACACCTTTGCCGAAGAACCTACAACATCTTTTGTATTCATGTCCATGTTCAACGGCTTCCCAATTGAACTAGCAAGCCTATTCAGAGCACTCTTTGCTTGTAGAGGAGCAGGAAGGTTAGAGAATCTCACCCACACCAGCTTGACTCGATCTCCATTAGGCACATGCTCTAGATCCAGCTCCCATCTCCTGAACAAGATTGGAGAGTTCCTCATATGCCAAGCCCTGCTCCCAAGACCCAATCGCTCGTTTCAACATAAGGAAACTGGAAGAGAAAGAGACCGTTCCCCGTCTCCGAAACACTAATGAAACCATCGCGCCCCCAAAACCGATTTGCCAAAATCTACTGCTCACGCACTGGAATCACATCTCCAAGAAACTGCCCAACTAGACAAGGCTTCAACCTATGCAACCCTTCATCCACTACGTCTTGCGAGATCTGAAGGATCCCATCCACCACCACCGGGTCTACATACTCCAATTCCAGGTCCTTCGAAGTCGCAAACAGATCCACCTAGCTTTTCTCAGTAGACAAAGAACTCATCTCAAAACGAAATCAAGAACACAAAGCCAGAAAACAAGAACTCAGCCGGACGTGGAACCGCCAGGCGGTCGCCACTAGATCAAGCTATTCGGAACTCTCCACTAGAGCTCACCCACGGCGGAACAGCTCAACGAATTCCCGACTCGTCAACCTAGAATCCGACCTCAAGAAGATACCACACTCGAAGAAAGAAAGCTCAAACAAGGAATGCTAAGTTACCAGGTAACCTCGCCGGAGATTTACAATCAGCGTCGCCCGACCGGAGCTCACCCACAGCCGGAGCTCAGCTGATCGGAAACTCGCCTTCATGATTCTCCAATGAAACAGTTTTCCCGCCAAAACAGAGAGAGAGAGCTTTCCTAATTCAGAGCCTCTTAGAATGGTATTCAATGAGCTTTCTTTCACCAGCTCCAGACCCAACGTCCTTAATTTTCATATAAAAGATGTAAGAATTTTTTACCATTGTTTGATTGTGCCAATAAGATTACACAATTGTACAACTCATTTACCAATTGTTCAACATGTCATGAACTTATGAATGTTTTCAAACATTTTATGGTCTACATGACTTCAATATTTCCTTTGAAACATTAAGGAGAGCATTTGCCAAGTCAAAACTAAACGTGGACAAAATAAATATCATTTTCTTTTGCCACTTCTCAAAATTCATACAGGGGTCGTTTGGTATAGGGGAAATTCAGCTGTGTTTCTTGAAAACTCTGTATTCTGAGATATCATTGTTTGTTTACTGTCTAATGGAGCTGGGGTTTTGTATTTCAGATACCCAGAGCTTTTGATTGTCTCCAGAATGTGTATTCTGACAATTTCTACTTTTATTAGAAATTCTGACTTCCCCCAAATAGAATAATGGGTCCCACTGTTTTCCCCTACTATTTTCTTTACCCAATATACATACCAAACAATGTAATGTAACATCCTCCAACTTTTAACAAACACTTTTCCACCATTCTCCTATTCTCATATTTCCCCTTATTCTCAATCCCCTGTACCAAACGACCCCAATGAATTTATTTGTTTATCAACATGATTAACAATCACACTCTTAGGTATTTTAAGCAATTCCACAAGAGTCATTTAATAATTTCTCCACAAGAGAAATCATCCACTATTCAACACTCGTTGAATTGTTTGTCATGTTCCCAATGATGGATCATCAATCCAACTACCAAAAATCTTACAATTTGACACAAAGTCAATTCAATGTACCAAACATTGATATTTCAAATATAACACTTCAATTAAAATAAAAAATATTTCAAATCAAGTACTCAAAGACCAATCTCGCTAGTGCAATTATATTGGTGGGTTTTAAATAAAAAATAATTCAAACCACTTAATTGTATCACCAAATCCAACGCGAGTTTGATCAAAATACAAAAATTCAACACAAATGCATAACCATAGTGTTGAAACTTGCATTACAAAAAATAATCATGAGTCATCCAAATTAGCAATCAAATCATGCTAATTCAAATATCTTAATTAATTCTCCAATTAAACCATAATTAAGGGATACAAAATCCAATAAAAATTTTAGATACGACAAGATTAGCATTTAATTGACACATGAAAAGATTTGGAGAAACGTAGCTAAATCATTGTGCACGTAAAAAGGTAAGTCTATTTCAAATAATTAAATTATCAATTAAGATTAGATACCAACTAGATCTCAAAAGGTAAGTAAACCACATCTAATAAATTGTAAAATAGATACCTTGCAAGTTAATCGTTAGAACTAAATTCAAATATAACTCTTAATTAAAGCACACAATTGATTTAGGTAACCGATGCCAAAATCACTATCAATGGAATAAGTGCGATTTAACTTTGATTGATTTAAAGCGAGATTGCTTCAATCATTTCATTGCATCACCTAATCCAAAGTGACACACAACCAAGTTAATTATTTGAAACAAGTTCAAAGAAGATTAATTTAATCAAAATGCACAACCATTTCAGTTAAACCTCAAAGTAAAACCTCGCTATCAATAGAACTAGTTTAATGTATTTGGTTATTCTAAAGCAATATTTCTTACAACCATTTAACTGCGCCACCAGATCAAAGCAATTTTTACCCAGGTTAATTTTTTGAAACAAATTCAAAGAAATAATTTAATCAAAATGAACAATAATTGCATTTAAGACTTTAAGCAAATTTTGGATACCATTGGAAATAGTGCAATTAACTAGGTTACTTTAGATCGTGATTGCTTCAACTTTTTAATTGTATTATCTGATCCAAACAATTATTGCTCAAGCACAATAGACCAACACAAATGAGTGTTTGTCTAAATTAGTAACCAAGCAATGCTAATTTGAACGTAAACCTTGATTAAATTTCCAAACCTGGTTGTGGATTTAAATCAACTCCTAACAAGTAATGAATTGGTAAGTTAAACTTGTAAGATTAATAAATCATAGAACACCAATTTAACCTTGTTAAGAAAAGAAAATCGTAAGTGTGATTAAATTAAAATAAATGAATGAATCACACAATCATAGCACTTATAAAATAAATTATAAAATCATAAAATATTTATTGTTGATAAACTAGCCGGTGAGATAAAGTCAATCTCTCATTCGCCAGCCTGTGCGCATATAGCAATTCGACTATCAATCTGAGACGTCATCCTCTCAGATCGATCTGAGACGAGCTTGGCTGTTGGATCAGGACAGAAGGAATCATGCGGTCATATGGCAGCTGAACAGTGGGAAGGGCATAATGGTCACATAAAGGCTGACAGATTGCAGATGAGCAATTTCAGTCACGTCAGCCACAACTTGCAAGTTGCCAAGAAAGACCTTTTCTTTCTTCCATCCTCATTCTCTTTCCTGTCTGTCAGCCTCTCTCTTCCTTTTCTCTTTCTTCAGCCATGGAAGGAGCTCCATAGCTCCTTTGTTGCAGCTCCCTCTTCTTCATTGTGATCCATCATAACAAATCCGAAATGGTTATTGTGATCGACTGTTCTTACGATGAAGGTGTGGAATGTGGAAATACGAGCTACGAAGACCATGGTGGCCATGCAGGGGAACTCATTGTGCTCGACGAAGAGAATGAGAATGAAAGAGAACCCATTGTGCTCGACGAAGAAAATGAAAAGGAACCCATTGTGCTCAACGAAGAGAATGAGAATGAAAGGGAACCCATTGTGCTCGCCGAAGAGAATGAAATGCATAATGCTAATGGTAATATGACTTCAAATGTTCTAGGGTTTTGTAGGAACATTCCCTTTTTTGTATGTACTAGGTTTAAGTATTTACTCCCCATGATTGGTTGTTTAATTCTGGAAATCGAACATGGAAGCTTTAAATGTGTTTAGGGTTTAGCTTTTAATGCTTGCTGTTGTATTTCTGTATCTTGTAGGCCAAACTTTAATGTGGCGACATGGTGAACAACACATACACACTACTTCTTGACTCATGCATACATATAATGTTTTCATATCAGTGGCATAACAACATACCACTCATGGATACATATAATGTTTTCATATCCGTCGCAAAACAACATACCCTGTTGAAGATGTATAATGCCTTTGTTACATAGACTGTCTACGTATGTATAGCATAACATGTTTGAAAGTAGTTAACCTTTCACTCCTGAATAACAGTTTCTTGTCATAAAGATGATGGCATACAGTCTATGTAACACAGGCATAACATGTTAGTAAATGACTTAACTTTCAGTCCTGCATAATAGTTTCGTGTCATAACAGTCATGTTATACAGTATACGTAACGATGGCATGACATCTATCTACCTCTAATTTCTTTACGTAACAGATGGCGAGGTAGATGGAGGATCAGTGGGACCGGAGGATGAGGACGTGTGGAAGGATTTGAGGTTTGATAATCTTGACGATTGCCAGAGATTTTACGCTGATTATGGTAGACGTATGTTGTTCGACACACTAATATCTTACCGATCTACTTCTGGGAGGAAGGGAGACGATAGTGGGAAGTTGTGGTACATTTCATATGCGTGCAACAAGAGTAAATGGAAAAAGGACATCAAGATGAAACATAAGCCTCAAATTGGGCATGCAATCATGGATCCCGATCCAGTCCCACAGCCGCAACGACTCAGACCTGAAACTCAGATTGGATGTCCGGCAGAAAATCGTATGAAGTACGACGAGTACGAAGACAAATACAAGATATATAAATGGGTAGGGAAGCATAACCATGTGTTTAGCACTGACGAGTTGAGGCTAATGATGAAGTCAAGCAGGAAGATGGATATTGCAACTGGAGAAATGGCTCAAATTAACAAGAACGCTGGAATACCTCTGAGGTCATCTTGGGATGTATTGTGTGGAAATCTTGGCGGGGAAGCAAATGTCGGGTGTACGAAGGTAGATCTCAAGAACTTTTTAGGGAAGATCCGGCAGAGGAAGATGATGTACGGCGAAGAAACTGCAATCAATGAGTACTTTCATGGGAAAAAGGAGCACAACCCTAGTTACTATTATAACGTTGAAGTTGATGCGAGAGAGGACATAGCAAACATATTTTGGGCCGACCAGCACATGCAGGACGACTATGCTACTTTCGGTGACTTAATCACATTCGACACAACATACCGCACGAACAGAAACTGCAGGCCGTTAGGTGAGCCCATAAAATTAATCATAATTAGATAATAATATCCTCGTACGACGTTCATATCCTATCCATACAATTGACAAAAACTGTACGACCCCATAACAAGTACAGATAGAGTACATAATAACATCAATTTTTTTGTATTTGCAGCTCTGTTCGCAGTGTTCAATCATCGCCATTAGGGTGTCGTATTCGGCACATGTCTAATGTTCGATGAGACGATCGAGTCATTCCAATGGCTATTTCGTACTTTCCTTCACTACACCGGATACTATATTTACTGACCAGGACGCGACTATGACTGCAGCATTGAAGACGGAGATGCCAGATACTTTTCATGGATTATGCACATTCCATATCCTCCAAAATGCTAGTAGAAACCTTGGTTCAAGTCTGTGTACTCAGGACTTCGTGCACAATCTACTCATGTTGTTCTACAACATCGACATGGAAAGTGACGTTGATTGTGCTTGGAAGATGATGATTAAAGAGTTCTTCCCAAATGGAGTGGAATGGGGCCACAAGTGGTGTAAGTTCATTCACGAATTCCGCAAAAAGTGGTCATCCGCGTGGGTGAAGAAGCATTACACTGCCGGGATGGTGTCGACACAGCTAGTGGAGTCGTGCAACGCTATCGTACGTGGGTTCTTGACAGCAGACAAAACAATGGTTGAATTCTTCCCATATTTTGACAGGTAGTTATGCATTCATTACTAGATTTTATGGATGTTGTATGACATATTATGATGGTGGTATTCCTGTTACGTTTTTGTTATATGATTGTTATACGACAAACTTTCTGTAGGATGGTGGAAAGCTGACGTCGTGCTGAGCGGGAAGCTGAGTACGCTGCTCGTAACAGCGAGCCTTTGAACAACTTCGAACACAGTGTTGTGGTTAACAAGGCTGTTGCTCAGTACACGCCGAAGATGTTTGCCATTTCCAAGAACAGTATGCACGAATACAGGAGTATCAGTTGGACCCCATCACTAGTGGAGAAGTATCGGATAGCTCGCCTATGCAAGTATCATATCTTTGTTATAAGTTGCATGGAAACGAGCGACTAGATGATAGGTTCGTGAAGGTTTAACCTGGAGATGGCATAGTGTCTTGCGACTGTAGGTGGTGGGACACAATAGCCATTTTGTGTAGGCATTGCCTGACAGTCATGCATATGCTCGCCATGTTCGGGAATGAGAAGTTCAAGACGCTGGATCAAAGGTACATTAAGGATCGGTGGACGAGAGGTGCTAAACGCAACCTGGTGTCATTAATCATCCCTCACCCCCTCACTCGTGGGGAGGAGGATGAACAACGATATAATAGGATATTTGCCAAGTTCGGATTCATCATACGGGCTGCCCTACCCATCTTAGAAGTGTCAGAAATGGTGGATGTTGCGGGTGACGCATTAGCAGAGCAGGTTCAGCAAGCCCTAGCGCTATACGATGCTCCTCATGGGGGTGTGAACAGGTGTTCAGCTGGAAATGAGCAAACACCACCAGCACAGTCGAGGATAGGGAAGACGGTTGCAACAAAGTTCCCAAAGCAACCTAAACCAAGCAAAAACAGCAAACGCATGAAAGGGATCGTGGAACTCTCACGCATGAAGGAGCGCAATAAATTCAGGCGGAAGCGTGCAAAGGAAGCAACCATTGAACGTGTTGCCGAGACTTCACGTCTTCAAGACAATTTGGCAGCTATATTCGACAATAACGAAATAGTTACGTCCTTCCCGAGCTTCACCGAGCTCCTGCAGTCACAGGAGAGTGTGAACAGACGTTTTTAGGCACTATGCCTTTCAGGGGATTCCATATTTTGATGGGGGGATGCTAGTCTGCAAGCCATAACAGTGCTGAGTGCAATGTTAAAGGTTCCAGACTAGTGCTATGCTGGGTTTACGTAGTCTGTATGAAACTTGTACTAGTCCAGAAACTGTCGTTATCCTCATCATCATCATCCTCACTGCTGTCATCCTCACTGCCGTCATCCTCATTGCCGTCATCCCCATCCTTATCATGCTCACTGCCGTCATCATCATCCTCACTATGGTCATCATCATCCTCACTGCCGTCATCATCATCCTCACTGCCATCATTCTCATCGTCGCCATCATCCTTTTTACCGTCATCCTCATCCTCACTGCCGTCATCTTCTTCCTTCTCCTCAGTTTTCTCCATCTCAACATGATCCTTCTCCTCGACCTTGTTCTCAAAATCAACATCATCGGTCTTCTCCTCGACAACAACTATCTTCATTTTAATGCCGTTCTCAATTACGGTCAGCCTAGCTTCCCACAACTGGCAATGTGCCTCCATTCCCTGAAGTTCATCTCTCCTGGATTTCACTTCGGCCTCAACAATTTGCCTCAGCAGTGCAAGCTACAATTACATAAATGTTTCAGCTACATATCACAATCGTAATGTATTCATAACAGTCTGATGGTAAATAGTGCTCACCTGTCCAACATCAACAGATGATACATCCACTAACTCTGCCCAGCCGTCCGTAGGACCACTGAACGTGGTTTGGACAGGACGAACTAAAGAGGATGCAAAATCTTGTGTTGGCTGAGTGGGGATTGTCTCGAACAGCTCATCCAGCCAGGGAGCCTCTGACAGGGGCAAAGCCTTCAGCTATTCTCTATGCCTCAACTTGAAATCCCAAACACCGTCGTTGTTCTTCATCATATGTGCGGCCTCGGTGACCCTGTCATCATCCCAATAAGCACATGTAGGGGGATTTGGGGGCTGATAAACCATCCAGCTGAACCATATCAAGGAAATGGAGCTACAAATCCGTATGTACGATATATGTTAGAAAACAATTGATATATTCAGCGTACAACTAAAACAGATGTCATATCACTATCATAACTGAATGCAATATTGATATATTCACCATAAACACCATGATAATTTAAGGGAAATAAGGCGGGAACTAACCACGAGGAAATTGAAATCCCCAGACGGATAAGAAGACTTTGTTTGGAAAGTATCCAACCCCTTTAGCAACGTATCGACGACGTACTGACCCTAGTTCAATGATCCGAGTTTAGATAAGTCCTCATTGAGGTACTTCGCATAATTCAAAGTGATCTTCCATGAATTCCCTAGCACCAACAATGTTCCAAGGATGTGCAGAATGTACATCCTGCAGAAAGTATTGTCGTTCATACACTCTTCAATCCTTGTTTTCAGGAGTGCCAGCTTGATATTGTTGTGCCTAAGTGAGACATGGTCACACAATAGAACATGTCATATAACAGATGTAAAGATTTCATAGCAGTACATAAATGAGACATGTAGAATGCACATAACATGTCATATATGAGACATATAGCATGCACAAAACATATCATATATGATACATATAAAATGCACAGAATATTGTACTTGTTCCTTGTCATCCCGGTTGATGCCTCCAATTTCCTTTGTTCGGCGGCTGCGCAACTTTGGACTGTGATTGGGTCCCCACTTGAAACTAATCCATACACACGAGCCACGTCCGAGGCCTCAACAGTGAGGACCTCTCCATTGGGGAAGACAAATCGACAGGCACCTGGCTCGTATGAGCTAATCAAGAGCTGAGTGAGCTCCTTGTTGATTAGCTCGACCTGCATATCGAGCAGGCCATGGAAGTTCGCATCAATGAATCCACGGCGTATCGTGTTGCGTCTCGGGTGATGGACAATTTTTCCATTCAAGTCCATTAAAGGTCGCGTTTTGCACCTAAATTGGACCATCTTGTCTTTCTTGTCTACCGTCGAGGATGCCTTACTCAGTGGCGCATCGGGAGATATCGGGGGTTCTTCTCTGGGCGTCCTTTTCTTTCATCGAACATGCTACATAAAAGGACATATAATGGTCATAACAAACATATAACGTACGTGTGACATACAGAACAGATCACATATAAGCTGCATACCGGAGCTACATATAAGCTTCAATATAGCATATGCATAATTATAATATAACAGATCAACCATCTCATATAATATGTTTAATGACTACTAATAACACTAATATATCAATCCTCTAAATACCCATAACCCTAATCGGCAATTAGGATTTTGTAATCAGACATTCACTTACCACCGGACTCTGAAAGTCGGAGTCAGAATCCTCAGGCATGTGGTTCTGTTTGCGTTTGGACGGAGTGGCCATGGTCGGAGTTTTAGGGTTCGAAGAACCCTTTATTCTCGACGATGACCGGCTCGGAGGTGGCAGGCCTTTTCCCTTCTTGTTCTCAGCAGTACGTTTGCGAACCTCCGAGCTTTCGGCTCCTTTCGACAAAGGTGGTGCTTTCTGCTTCCCTTCCGTCTTCTTTCTCGATTGTTTCTTTCCTTCTGACTTCGCCATTTCTTACCTAAGTAGAGAAAATAGTCAGAACAGAGTGAGAAGACTTGACAACCACCTCCAGATACTTATACTACGAATATAAGAAGGAGGTAACCTCTGTAAGAAGATAAGAACGGGGTAAACCGCTGATAACCCTTCCAAACCATCAATAAATCACCGGTAACCCTTCCAAACCGTCAATAAACTATCGATAACCCTTTCAAACCGTCACTAAACCGCCTAGAGCCTTCGAAACCGTCAAAACCCTTTGAAACCGCCTGTAAACTGTTCGTATGCCCTCGGCCTCAACGATGGAGAAGAAAGACAAGAGAGAGAGTGAGGACACGACCAAATGGATGAGATTGATGCGAGAGAGGGCTGTGGCGGGATTGGGGAAAAAGATTTCAAAAAAGTGATGTGTGATGTGGATGTTTTTTAATTTTTCAATAAACATTTCTTTCTCTCTCTCAGCTATTTTCCCCCACTACCCTCGGTTATACCCCAGCCGCCAGAATGCCCAACTCCCCGAAATTAATTAATGACCATTGGATTTGTCTCTCAGATCAATCTAAGAGAATGGGCTCTTAGAGCCATAGCGAAATTGCGCATATAGACTTGATGCGTCCAACACCAATGAATATTCAAGTCTACGTTAAAGAGAGGGAACTACCAAAAATATGTAGGTCAAGCAAAAGCCCACTATAAATGGAATTTGGGTAATCCAACAAGAAGTATAACTTCAGTCGATTAAAACGCATCAATTAAACAAATCCCACCAGGCCACTCAATATAATATTTGTGTAAAGGAATTGTCAGAGGATTTTTTCCCAAAGGAGAACTAAAGAAAAGATGGTTGCAGTGACGTTCATGGAAAGGGAACGCAATGGCCAATTAGAGTTGTCAAGAAATTTTGATTCATGGCGAAGTGTGTAACCACGTTAAAAATAGGAATCTATCTTAAGTTGTTTGACAAAATCAACGCAGATTAGAAAAATCATAACGAAATTGAAAGAAAACTGAAAACGAGGCATGTGGTTGCACAGTTTCCTTAAGATAGATTCACCCTACACAAGGATGTCTTTGTCCCAGGATACAACGATCACAACGATGTAAAACATCGCCGAACACAACCAAGCTTGAGCAAAGCGACTAACAAAAGGACCGAAAATAGAAAGAAAGGAAGAAGGCTATAACTTTTTGGGAGAGAAATTTTGATATTTGAAGGTGTGTGGAAAACTAAAGGAATAGGTGGGTAATTATATGAAAAAAATTTGGAGCAAACCCTTTAGTTGAATAATGTGGTTAAAACAACTTTCTCACATTACTCCTTTTTCCCACCAAGGTACTTTGAGAATTAATTTCTCATTCACCTTAAATCCATTTTGGACGGATAATATCTTGATTCGAAACTCTCTCGTAGGACAACACGAATATGTAATCACCTTACAAAAAGGTGTTATTTAACCCACTCATAATCACACTCCAAAATGGCACAAACCCATTTGGTTTACCCATTTTTTCCAACAAGTTCAACAAGTGGTCTCCCTACATTAGCTGACAACTCGTGAAGGACGAGCCCTAGTCACATAATTGTGCATTTCCTAGATTCTCTTCCCCGAACTAGATTAATGTCGGTTTCACGTCAATTCAATACGACAACCCATTACGTGGCTAGCCAAACGCTTCGTTGTCTTCCAAGCCAAGGAGTGGTAAACCTTTCAGGTTGGGTGAATACTTAATTTTTACTCGTGTATGGTTGACTCATTTTCTCCCATGGAGTTATCTGCGACAAAAAAAAAAGGATTAGTCCATAAGAGTAAATTTGTTCAATGCATCATTGTGACTATGAGAGTCGCAATTTATGTTTTAGCTTAGCTTTTTTAATTTTATCTAGGTTCAAACACCTAAATTGTCGTGTTAACAAGTCAATCAAAACATAACTAAAAGTGTCAGTTAAATCACTTATATGTCACTTTACTCCATTTGAGTTGAACAACTATATTTTGATTCTAGTTGTTTTTGCTTCCACGTGGATTGGGGACGTATTTGGTGTATCTGATCTCCGCCCATTTATTGGGCTGGTTTTACTTATACCCACTTGCCCAAGTTAATTGGGTAAGAAGTTGGAACCATCCCCGCCTTGTAGAAGTTTGTAGTTTTGGGGTCAGAATTATGTAATTATGTATCTCAGTGGCATAATGTCGAAATATGTCCAGATTATGGAAAATGTGAAGTCTGACTAGTGCCTAGCTAGCTGGTGAGCTCGGCGTTGGCCAGCGAGCCCAACAACGAATAAAGAAGGAATTATATATGTTGTTGGCGTGACGATAACGGTAATATTACCGATATGTGGTCGTTTGAATCTAGCCGTTAAAGGCTTAGAATTGAGTGTCACACTTATTAGTGGGGCGCAGGGCTGGATTCCCCTCCCCAACTCTATAAATACCCACCCAAACCCCATCACTCTTCTCCCCTCTCACACAATCTTTCTCTCAGGGTTAGTTTGGAGTTCTTAACACACGGTTTGCGGTTACGTTACCTCATTCGAGACTAGGTAAGGAAAAATAAATTTATAATTTATGAAACATAAGTATAAATAATTGTCTTTACTTGTAATTAATCAACCTATGTGGGAATGTAAATGAATTATATCAGATATGTTCCCCAAGGCCCAAGCGACCCTAGTATTCTGTGGGCAGATGCAGATTGACATTATGCAAAGCAGATTTTTGAGGCACAGGTTAGTATTAAATTAGTGTTAATAACATAATATAGTTAGTGTTAGTATGACTTTTTTTTTTGTCGTGGCAACTCCAGTTACGGAGGACCATAGATCGTGCACCATCCTAACTAAAAAGAGAAAAGGAAAAAAAGAAAGGGGTGAGGGGTGGGTGGGGGAGGGGGTGGGGGGATTGAGTTAAAGGACAAACCTAAACCTAAGGCTAACCCTTAATTCTGATTTTGGACTGCAAACAGAGTAAGATTATGCATACAGAAACCATGCTGCATAAAATTAAGAGGGTTATAGTTATTAGTTATTTGGTTTTTAATCAAAATTTGGAGGTTCCAAACCGAACATTTTTAATCAATCACACTACACAACGTGTCAATTAATCAAACTTAACAATTACATCTAAATTGAAAAAAAAAATCAAAACGTGATCATTGTCACGACTTAATTAGAAAAGGAAGGACAAAGTGTGACAATAAAATAACTATGTAATTAAGAAGAGTAAATTACGGCACCAATAAGCCAATTAATCATTAAAAATGAATTTCGGAAAGCAAAAGAAGGAAATTTTGGATTATTTTCTTGAAAGACATTAAGACTTACCAAAGAAAAATGAAAATTTCCATTTCTGATTCTTACAGGACAAGGTTTCTTAAGGAAAATTAAAAGGCTTTAAATCAAAAGCATCAATTAGTCATTATGACAGGTGGCAAATGATTATCAACAAACAGTCTTTAGCTGAAAAAGGGTAACCAAAATTAAAGTGTTAAAAAATGGAAACCAAACCAATTCTTCCATAAAAAATAATTTATGGTAATATTTTCGGAATAGGAATTAAAAGATTGGAAATCAAATCAAACTTGTGTCAATCAAGCGTGAAGTTAGGCATTAGATTGAAAACAATTAAGCTGATAACGCTCCCTAAAACAAGCATTTTCTCATAAAGGGAAGGTCACCAAATGAAAACGCTCCCTAAAACATTTACTTTCCATGAAAGTAAACTGGGCTGAAAACATCCTGAAATGATTCAAAGTCGACTAAGAAAACAAAAGAGACAGGCCTGAAGAAAATGAAAAAACAAAAGCATTTCAAGAGCAAAGGTCACAAAACAGCTCTGTCAACCTGTATCAAACTGAGTATTAGGAATCTATAAAAACTTAGTCAACATTGTTAAAGGCATGCCTCCATTGGGAGTACAAGACTTGATCTCTAAGACTGCCCCTGAAACTCTACTGGTTCTAGGTCAGCTATTTTGTAAGACTTTAATAACAATTGATAGGCAAATCAAGTCATCCAGATTTTGTGCAGAGCACATGATTCTAGGTACATCATGGATTGAGAGAATACGTTCAAATATGCCTTAATAACAAACACATTTTGTTTCTTCAGCAAGTGGAGGAATTAAAAAATAATTCAATTGAAGCCAATCAACAGTTGAACAAAATCAATTTCATTGCCCACACGGGGAAATACTCGGACCAAGTCCTGATTCCGGAATAGATTACAATCCATCCGTATTCAAACCATGTAATGAGAACAAGCCTCACCATGGATTTCTTCTCAAGAAGAGGAAGAAGAAACTACCTTAAAGTGTCCAGAACCAAAACCTTCCTCAACGCATGTGTCGGGTGGTTGAGATGCCCATGTAAATCGGTTTACGAAGAAGCTTTTCATTTCCATCTGATAATTGATTCTCAGAATTGAGATTCTTCTGTCCACCTGTCTTTTCTTCCTTCCAAACGACCAACTTCCATGGCTACAGTTGTGTATCAGAAAAGTAAATTTGTTGTTGTTGTTGTTGTCGTTGTCTTCTTGAACAGATGACTCAAAGACCGACGCTTGGCTGCCTCATCGTCGATGACCTCTCCTTCCCCTTCTCCGCCGCCTCCCACAATCACGATCTCCTTCTCCACCCACCTCCACGGCGGCCGCCGGAGGATCAGAAGCAACCTGATCCTCTGTTTTCTCAGGCTCCTCTATTTTCATGGGCTCCTCTGTTTTCTTAGGCTCCTCCACGGCAGGATCCGCCGCCGCCGATGTAGTGGCTGGCTCGGAATCCGGTGCCGGCGCCGGCGTCGGGAGGTTGTCGTCCTTGGTGACTTTTTGGCTTGGTGGCGCAGCCTCCCATAGTGTTAGTATGACTTAATTAGTGCAATTTACGTGTGTACTCCGTACAGAGCTATGGACGTAGGTGAGGACGGTGGCAACGAGGGAATCCGATAGAGACCATTATGATGTCCCCGTGGAGAAGAGTTTTTCCCTCAAAAGTCTTAACACAACAGTGAGTAGGCCAGAATTCAACGTAAACATTATTGTCACGGGTGAGTTTGGAGACGCTAAGTAAATGATCGGTTAGTCGAGGAACAATAAACACACTAGGTAGACGTAAATCATGTAAGGAAGTAGAGCCAACATGAGAAATAGAAAGATGATTACCGTCACAGACTTGCAATTTGTCAAACCCGGTATAGTCATCAGCCAAGGTGTTTGTGGAGATCGGGAGAGACGTGATCCATAGCTCCACTATCGAAATACCACGAGGGATCAACAACGGACGATGTGGAGCTGTGTTGAGTGAGATTCACCTGTCAGCTATGATCACGAGGCAACTGTCTATGAGAAGGGAAGTCTGTCTGATTATTACGCTGCCAACAATCAATAGCTGTATGGTTCGTCCTGCCGCAAAGCTGACACACCACAGTGGTGTGCCTATCAAAATAATTCTGCCGAGAGGATGAGAATCTGGAAGAAAAGGGAGGACGTGTGTTGGAGGTGGGTGATGAGCCCATGAAGCGGCGGCCGGACCTAGGCCTGTGATGAGGCCCAGACTGTCGACCATGGCCCAAGTCAGAATTTTGGCCCAACGTAGGAGACCTAACTGTGGAATGAACCATGGGAGGTGCCGCCAGCGGAGCAAGGGGGTAGGGAGCAGCCCTTGTGGTGGAATGCTGTCACGTTCCAGACGAGCCTCTTCTCGGAGCAGGAGGCCAACCAGCACATCGACCGCAGGTTCCTCCGTCTGCATCATGTAGGCGGTGAGAAAGGGGCAATACGAGGTGTCAAGCCCATAGAGAATATGCCCAACAAGATCCTCGTCCGATATGGGAGTGAGATTTTCAGCAAGAACATCAGCAATGGAGCGCTTCTTCTCAACATAATCAAGCATCGGGAGAGAACCTTTGGCGAGAGTTTGGAGTTGAACCTTCAAAGCCATACGCTTGGCAGAAGTCTGGGATTGAAAAGTGCGATCAAGAGTCATCCAGGCAGCATGAGAGGTAGTGGCTCGAGCGACCATTGCAACAGCACGCTCCGTCATCGTCGATTTTAGCCAGAGAAGTACATAGCGATCCCTCCTCTTCTAGTCAACATATAAGGGGTTTGGCTCGACCGTAGTCGTTCCATCGGAAGTATATTTCAGACGCGTCTCCGGAGGTGGTGTTGGAGATAAGACAAATTCCTCAAGATCAAACGTTTCAAGAGCGGTGAGAACAGTCGATCGCCATAGAGAAAAGTTCTCACGATCGAGTTTGACTGTGATCAGAGGGATATTAAAATATAAAGAAGAAGAAGAGCTTTTGGCAAGAGTGAGAAGAGATGCATCATCAACCATGACTGAGAGAGAAGAAGAGGAAAAAAAAACCTAAGGCTCTGATACCATAAAAGGATGGAATCAGATGATCTTATTTCTATGTTTAACTAGAATATATATACAAGGATTACCATAACTAAACTCCTAAGTAATAGGAACAACTTAACTCCAATAATCTAATAATAGTATGTAAGTTGTTGACCACCGAAAGAGCTGCTAGCTGGAGACGTGGAAGAGTGGATTCAATAGTTAGTAGTACAAATTAAGCAAACGAAAATAATTGCCCAATTTCAAATTTCAAATGCATGCTTAATTATATATAGCTCATTACTAACTCGTTACCACGTAATTGCCCAATTAATACTTACGTAGAATTATATAGTGATCTAAATATTGTTAATAACAGTTATGTTATGTCCTCTTGATTTATTAAACATATGACACATAATGTTCATCACTCTAAGAGAATCGTAGAACATGATCTTAGGTTCGATGATACACTAAGATCCATGGGCCTTTACTCCCTAAGGCAGGCCCTGAAACTAACCCTCGATCTAGAGCTCACCACTGCTCTGGTCGAGAGGTGGCGTCTAGAGACCAACACCATGCATTTCATCTCTGGTATGAGCTTGGATGGCCTCACGGTTATGTCAGGTAGATGCATTCCATTTGATCAGGAGCAGCTGGCTACCTATGTGCACTAGTGGATCGAAAAGTGACCACCTACTAGCGTGCTATCTTCGGGGAGGGTGAAGATGGTGTGGCTGCGTAGGGAGTTCAGCTATGTACCAGGTGTCGTTCTAGATGATGATCGAGAGACGATAACATAGTACTGTCGGGTGTACATCATCGACTTCTTCAGCAGCTGCATTTTTGCCGATTGGTCTAGGGCGTGATAGAGAGTGGGACCACCAGCGACCACATAGGAGACATCGACGGCTGGATGGCGGTCCTCCAGGCTTAGGTGCTAGAGCACTTCACCTCTATCTCACATCGAGTGCATGAGTTCCGCACGGTCGAATCGGTAGATATCGTTCCCCACTTTCCACTATGCGAGGATTAGTTCCACAACAAGACCATATTCATCTTGCTCGCTCAGTACCGACAACTTTTCGATGAGAGGACCACATTTACGGTATAGTTGAAGCGAATTTTTGTTATTGTTATTGATAGTTTAGGCATGGTTAGAGTTTAGGGAACTAACATGTACTTTACTACATGTTATGCAGTGCTTTCATGGTACGGGTTTGAGGATCACAGTCCGACTATATACGACTGCCAGCGCGTCATCACACCACTAATATGCTTCTACAATGTGTAGTGGCATAGGGAAGAACAGGTGTTTCGTTAGTGGGGTATGGGCCAGCCCATTCCGATGTGGGATCAGAGACCGTATGAGTCAACCTGGAGATCATGCAGCGAGGCATATGATAGCCTGATTGGATTAGCAGGTATCGCGGATACGTCGATAACTGGAACACTCGCATGGAGCCTGTGGCTTCGGGTCCATATTTGGAGGACATGGAGGATTGGTCGTTCCATGGTGAGTACTTGCAGTGGTACCATCATATCACTCGTCATGGTGTATCTCGACGTGGCATTGTCATGGAGACCATGGTACGTAACTCACCTATCATGATTAGCATGTCACACTACGTACATGCTTTCTGACTTAGTTTTCTTTGTGTAATTTGTAGATTGATGGTATTGAGTGTTTGTACATCACGACAACACAACCTCATATCACTCCACATGAGCAGCAGGAGATGCATAGCACCCTCCTCCTACTGATGCACACAATCCGGAGGGATCGAGAGGAAGACAAGGTGACGGAGGCCAAGGTGGGCTCGTACTACCAAGACGCATCCCGACTATGAAGAGTACCAGGTGCCACCGTTATCTCAGTCCAAGATGCGTGCGATTGGGAAACAATCTACAAGGTAGGTTTCCACCTTAACGGACGTAGCTTCGCGATTGGGAAACAATTTGAGACGAAGGTGGACGCACAACTTGCATTCAAGCATTACGCCTTGAAGAATAACCAAATGCTGGCAACGACACAGACTAAGAAGGTAGATCTGGAGCTGAATTGTGCGAATACAATCTTAATGGCTGTCGTTGGAGTATCAAACTCACTACCGACAACATCGGGCTATCGACCGTGCAACAGCTCAACCTAGAGCATACATGTTTGGGAAGTCTCAACAACATTAGCGTGAAGCAACTTGACATCCAAAGTAATGCCTCATGTTCGGATCAAGACCCTCGAGACTGAAGTCTTGAGTCAGTTTGGCAGGAAGGTAAATCATACAAGAAGGCATGGACAGGAAAATAATGGGTGATGAAGCTTATATACGACAACTGGGAAGAATCATATAAAGACTTGCCAACAATATTGAAGGCAGTCAAATATTGGAACCCCAATACACAAGTGGATTTTATCACAACGACGATAGTAACATCGAAGGGAGGTACTATTCTTTAATTTGAAAGAGTTTTTTGGAGTTTTGGACCTAGCATCGAAAGATTCAAGCACTGCCCTCCTGTGCTTGTCGTGGATGGAATATTCATGGCATCAAAATGCAAGCATACGCTAATCATGGCTAGTACGTTCGATGGCAACAAGAACATCTTCACAGTGGCCTTCACCTTTGTCGACGTCAAAAATTAGGTCAATTGGGAGTGGTTCTTCGAATGCATTAAGGATCTGGTCACCGATAGACGTGGAGTTTGTGTCATATCAGACCGACATGAAGAAATCAAGAGCGCGATGAGTAAGATCCATAATGGATGACACTGGCGTTGGTGCACTCGCCATTACGTCAGCAACTACAACACCAAGGCAAACAACCCATCCATGAAGCATCGCCTACAAAGTCTATGTAGGTCAATGACACTTACGAGCACTATGTTTTCCACCTTCTATTGTGTTTACTAACCCTATCCATTGTGTGTTACGTGCAGCTAATAGATCATCCATGAGGAAATTCAAAAAGGGCGTCAGATCCTTCATGAGAATCAGAACTTGATTGGGTCTTCGCCTCTCTGATTGGGTAACTAAGGATCAACTCTTTTGGTCAAGAGCTATGGATTCATGCAATGATGAGGAAAGGTGGAATAACATGACATCGAATGTAACATCCCCGCCCAACCATACGGTTTGGAACTCAAGTTCGGTCGACTAGGGTGCTGGAATCAGGGCCCCTAAGGTCCCCTTGAGGTCTGGGACGTTCGTGTATGAGCCGGGTCGAAGTTGCAAAGGGGAAAATGGTGCAGTGTACAGTACACGGTCATGTAGAGTGATACACGCCGTGTATGGTAGATACACAACCGTGTACCTTAGCGTCAGAATCTCGTCGAAAGTTGCCAGAAATTAATACACTGCCGTGTGTTGAGGATACACGCCGTGTATCATGATACACGCCGTGTATCATGGACCTGACACAAAAGGTCGGATTCTGCACGAAAATTCATAACTTCTTCATCCTTTCTCTCTCCCCGAAAAGCCATTGACGAACCAAGGACGAGCAATCTTCGAAGGGTGATTTCGGGAGCTGTAGAGGTCGTGAGCAGTAAGGAAGGGTAGAGCTACGAGTTTGGTGGTTGGGAAATCGAGTTTCTGGGGAACTAGAAGATGATTAGAGCCTCGTCTTCTATTCCTGGTGAGGGCTTAGCATTGTGTAGGTAGTTTGGACAGTGTGAGGAGCTCCAATTCGACTTAGATTAAACCTAGGTGATGCATGAAAATGGTGAGTGTAAAAGGGGATAAACTGTACTGTGAATGTGCTTGGTTGCTATTGATGATTGTCGTGGTTGATTGTTGTTGTTGATTGCTATGATATGGGTTGGGTGTGGACTGAAATGAACCGAGTAATGGATTGACATAGAAATGAGAGTTAGGATGATTGGGAAATGTGTGCAAGTGCTATGATGTTATGAATTGCTAGTTGTGGATGCAGGAGAGTGGCCCTGCCAATGTGGGGTCACTCTGAGTATGAGGAACAGGTGGGTGACCCCTAGACTCATGACATGGCCTCCCTTACTTGCAG
The DNA here is from genome assembly GCA_034768395.1 of Linum lewisii. NCBI lineage: Eukaryota > Viridiplantae > Streptophyta > Magnoliopsida > Malpighiales > Linaceae > Linum > Linum lewisii. The sequence continues at coordinate 29,338,119 of CM068304.1, read as the reverse complement.
GTGGGGGTGGCCGGTGAGCTAGTCGGTTACCTTTATTGATTGTGGTTGAGATATGACAGGAGCGTGGATTGGATGGAATATGCGTGCAATGTGAATGGTGTTTGTAATGTGGATGGTGTGAATTGAGTTGTGGTTGTGGATGAGATGTGATGAGTTGGAAATCCTATGTTAAAACTTGTATGTGAAAGTAGAACCTGAAGGAGTCCACACTACCCCACCCGAAATACTGTTGAGATCGAGTCCGATTCACTGGGGTGAATCCCATGACGGGAGGTCATGGATGTTGATATCTCCGATAAGGAAGGATCCCAATGGGATGCGTCGTGATAGCTCCGTGGAGGAAGGATCCCTAAGGGGATGCGTCGTGATATCTCCCCATGAGGGAAAGATCCTGCGGGATGTGTGTCGATGTTATGGTCGGCGGTGGTGGTGTCGACAACTCCTTGGCGCCTAATAACTCACCTAGAACTTGTGATTGTGAATGTGTGCGTGGTTGTGATTCGTGGTGATGGTTGATTGGCGAACGTGTTGTGATGATGATTTATGTGGTTGATGTGATGCCCTGTTTATGCTATTCCGATGATATGTACATGCATGTGAATGAGAACTGACCAACGTGATTACCTAGACTGCTCTAGGGAATTAAAACATGGAAAGGGGTTAGGTTGGTTCCATTGTTGTATGTCTTGTGCGGAGTTGGAACCGCTCCATAGATTAGGCCAACGTGTAGGTAGGCCCGGTGGGTTCACTCAATTTCAATAGGAAATTGATCCCTTTCTCCCTTTCAGGATCTCTAGGCTAGAGAGAGTGGTGTTGGTGTTCAGAGTTGAGGGTGGATTCCGAGAAGTTCTGGACTGAAGCTATGAGGTGAAGACTGGAGCCTACTTGGAGTTGACCTATTTCATATTTTAGTTGACTTTGGATATTTTGGGGGTTTTCTTTGGATTTATGTATCTTTCGGGTTATGTTGGATTTTATGGGTTTTATGATGGATTTGGGATTGTAAACAGTTACGTTTTCATGGTTTATGGAGGCCTCTCATATTGACTCTTATTTAAAAGTTTGGTTTTGATTGCTATTTCTGTCGATTTTTCACTAGGTAATACTCAAAACCGGTTCAACCACGGGTTTCACCGGGTGGATTCGGGTCGGCTATTACAAATAGTATCAGAGCCTAGTTTGTCGCTGCTGTACTGGTTGATCGTTTTCTTTCTTGGGGAGTAATTAACCTCATATAGGAAAGGGAATGAGACATCGGTATGGGACCGACATTCCAAGGGTTTTTGTCAAACTGTTTTAAATGGGTGGGAAGTTTTGAGAATAATCGATGAGTTGAATTGTTTGAATTTTCTTGGAAGGTCAACTGAATTGTTTAAATGTCCTCCTGTAGTGAATCTAGTCAAGCAAGGGGAAGTAGGTCCACCGGTAACTCAGGGTTTGGAGGAGGAGCTCTTAGGTTCCAACCGAGTCTGTTGAAGGGTTGGAACTTTAGGGAGTTTAGTGGGGAGGTGGCTGATCCTGAGGTGGCTGAGCAGTGGCTTCAGGAATGTGAGTATGATGACACTCGAATTGACGTGATTATCAGCCTCATTTAAGCGACATTTCATTGCTTAAGACACGGTTTTTAGGGTAGAATAGTGAATATTCACTCAATCGATCCATCTCATGCCTTTTGTGTTACCTTGGCCCATTTCGGGTCTATTTGATGGTTTTCTAGTATTTTCATGTTATCATAGGTGTTCGCCATCAAATATGGTAGCCAAGGACGTGTCTAAGGCACTGGAACCCCGAGGAATCACACCCGAATCAACCAGAAAAGTTATTCAACTCAAAAGAATTCCTGCCCCATTCACACAGATTTTCGGCGAAAATACCCTTGAGTTTTCGCCGAAAATGAAAGAAGGAATCCACTGTCCCGATCAAGAAGAAGTTTTCGGCGAAAATCTTGGGAGTTTTCGCCGAAAACCCTAAGCCAGTTCAGCCAGAAGAAACAGACGAATTCAACAGATAATTTTGCCGAAAATTCCCTTGTATTTTCGGTGAAAATCCAAGCAAAAATCAGCAGTCGCTCGGTTAGGTTTAAATACAAAAGCAGCGGCCAAAATTAAAACATACAATTTTTACAACACAATTTACACTGGATGAAAAATCCAAAGACTGAGAAATAGAGATAAAACGAGTGGATCAAGTTCGAGGAGCCAGGAACGGATCGTGACGCCATCCATCCATCTCGGAAAGCCGGTGCTAGGAGTTGAAGATTCAGCAGATTGAAGCTGCAAGGAGTCGTCGAAATTAGGTTTTGCAGTTCTTCTCTGTTTACCTACCTGAGATGTATTCTTTGTCTGTCTTCGATTCTTCTGTATTGAGTATGAGTAGCTAAACTCGTAGAGCTTAGATTAGATGAACCCTAAGTGACCCAGGGCTTTAATGCGGTCACGGATCGGCGGTGATTAGATTCGAAATTCATTCAGTTTCTGCTTCATGTTTGATTTGTTCTTCGTTCTTTGTGTTTCTGGTCTGGTTTGGCCACCTAGATTAGATTCTTGTTAAGCTAAGGATAGAAGCGAACGCTTGCCTTACTTTAGAACATCAAGTTGAACAATTAACCTTATAATTGGAGTGTGCCTTTCGTAGGAACCGATTAGGGTTAATCCACTGGAAAAGTAACTCATAAATCGTTAGAATTTGCACCAGTTAGTTAAGTCGTTGCGAGAGGCGACCGTACCCAGGCGGCTAATTAATCGTGTTAGCTAGATCGGATAGAGAGAACGTTTGCCAGTCTTAAACCTAAGGGTCAGGAGTTACGGTGGTGTCTGAGAACAGAATGAACTAGAATCGGAAATCGCTGATCTGTTGATTGCTATTGCTCTGGTGATCTAAGGGGGATTCGAAATCTAAGCTTGTCTGTTGTCTGTCTTAGTCTATCAATCTACCTTTCTTCGCCTTAATTTCATTTCAATTAATCTTTGCATTTTTAGTATAGAAGTCGTGGAACTCACGCCACGCACTAAGTGTTTACCCTCGAATTTAATTGCCAACACATTTGAGTAAGGAAGTAGAGGAGACCCGTGGAATACGATCTACCCTAGCTTCACAGCTTGGTAGTTATTTGATTGACCGCTATCCTGCAGCCCATCAAATTGGCGGCGTTGCTGGGGACTCTTCTATTTCGTTGAAAGAAGAGTTGGCATTTTTATTCTTTTACCTTTCCATCTTTCATTTTCCATCACACTTCGATTTTACACCGGTTGTGTTTGTTTTTGTCTCTTGCAGATCATAGCAGGTACAGAATCGTATCACTTCCGTTCCATCTTTCCCTTCCGCAATGGCTGCTCCTAAGAGTGTTGCGGACTATAGTAAGCCGCGTGCATCCAACTTTCGATCACCCATTACCGTGCTTTCCAATGACAACGATCCTGACTATGAGATTAAGATTCCTCTCCTAGAACTGATCTCTAGGGACGTACAATTCAAAGGAAACCAGATGATAATCCCTGCACACATATAGCTGACTTTCTGGCTGTCTGTGAAACTTTCAAGTCTGGGAACCTCAACAAGAACACTTTATGTCTCCGAGCTTTTCCGTTCTCTCTCAGAGGTGCAGCTAAGCAGTGGCTTGGAAGCAAACCACCAGGCCACTACACTAACTGGGAGACATTAGCTCAAGATTTTGTTGAAGAGTACTTCCCTCCAGCAAGGACAATTTCCTATAAAGACCGCATCTCCAGATTCACTCAGAGAGAAGATGCAAGCCTGTACGACACTTGGAATGAATTCCAATCCCTTCTCTTCAACTGCCCTCATCATGGGTATGAAGAGAGGCAGCTGGCTGAATTCTTTGCTCGAGGTATGTGCGAAGAATCTGCGAAGTGGGTCAACTCCTTAGCAGGCGGAGACTGCACCGCCCTCACTCCTCAGGATGCTCTTCTGCATTTTGCTAGCTGTGCTTTGAAATCCAGAAATTGGGAGAGGCAAAGAGAATGAACCAAGGGTCAGTTGAGCGTTGCAGAGCAGATCAAAGTAGAAGTTCAGAAACATCTACAAGCAGCTGGTATCCCCTTCGATCCCCCGTCAGCTACCATCTTTTCGACTGACTGTGGATGGTGTAGATCCTGCGCTCATAACGGTGGAAGCTGCCTCAACTTCGGTAAAACAGAAGTCTGGTCTGCAGAAGAGGTAAACTTCGTTGATCAAGGCTTCACCAACAATCAAAAAGGCTACACCGGTTTCAGGAACCTCGTACCGCAGAACCAGTACAAACGGTTTGCAGATCCGTATCAAAGACCTCCGGGATTCATTGGAGGACAGCAACAGTTCCAAGCAAAGTCGTATTACCATAGAGACATAGATTACGAGAAGAAGTTCGATCTGATCATGAGCAGACTTGATGACCACGACATTCAATTAAAAGCTCATGCCGCACTCAATCAAGGACAGAGAGCTCAGAGCCAGAGGATAGACGATGCTATAAGCAATATGACGAGACTTTTTACTAGCAATCCTCTCCTCAATCCAGCAGCATTTCAAGCAGACTCCGGTGCAAGATCCAAAGGCTCCAGAACCTGACGTGGTACCAGATACCAGTGCTGCCATGGATATGCCAGAAATTGAAGATATCACAGAAGAAGAAGAAGCAGCACCAACCCCTCCTCCCAAGACAGCTCCTGAGCCCGTCTTGGCGCCATACATACCTCGGATCCCCTTCCCAAAAGCTGCAATGAGCAAGGCTAAGGATCACGATACTCAGTACAAGAGGTGGTACAATGTTCTTAAGACTGCAGAGATCAAAATACCAGTAACTGAAGCTGTGGAGATCATACCACCGCTTGGGAAGTTCTTTAAGGATCTCGTGAAGAAAGTGAAGAATGGAGAGGCGTACTCTATCACGCTCACTAATGAATGCACGTCTCTCTTCGGTGCACCATCTCCCATAAGACAGCCGCCACAACCTCCAGCTAAGTGTTCTGATCCCGGTCCTTTTACATTACCGTGCATCATTAATGGTATTAAAATTGATCGTAGTCTGGCTGATTCTGGTGCTTCTATTAATGTTATGCTTGTTTATCTCTATGAAAAGCTGAACTTAGGGCAAATTAAAACCGATTACTTTGCATCTCGTGTTAGCCGATAGGTCTGTCAAACTACCTAGGGGTATAATAGAAGATGTATCTGTTTGCTGTGGTCCGTTTACTATGATTGCAGATTTTGTTGTTCTGGATACCCGTGAGTTAGACGGAACACTTATCCTAGGTCGACCTTTCTTAACTACTGCTGGCGCAAATATTAACTGCAAACAAGGCCTGTAACTCTAAGTGTAGGACAAGAGAGTGTTGCATTTCGCATTAAAGATTGCATGAGATATTCTGTTGCTCAAGATGATAAATGTTATACTGTTGATCCCCTAGAGTTGGCCTCGGCCAACTTTGTTACTAATGCCTTATCTAGTGATCCACTAGAGTTGTGTTTGATTTCAGGAATTGACAGTGCACTAGAGGAACCAGAGCAGCGCCTATGGCAAGATGAGTTAGACGAGCAGAAGGCGACATTCACACCCATTCATGCGCCTACACATATTGAGCCAGCATCGAGCCGGATCACTACTTCATATGAGAATCCGCCAGAGCTCGACTTGAAGGAGCTCCCTAACCATCTAGAGTATGCATTCCTGGGAAAGGAATGCCAGCTGCCTGTCATCATCAATTCGAACCTATCTCCCGAGCAGAAAGAGCAACTAATCGAGCTACTCAAGAAGCATGTCCGAGCTATTGCCTGGCCGTTGGCCGACATCAGAGGCATCTCTGAAACCTTCTGCAAACATTGGATAGTCGTTGATGAAGAATTCAAACCAGTCAGACAACCGCAACGCAGACTTAACCCTCTGATGCAGGAAGTTGTAAAGAAAGAAGTCCTTAAGCTTTTGGACGCCGGTATCATCTATCTATTGCCGACAGTCCTTGGGTCAGTCTGACTCAAGTCGTTCCGAAGAAAGGAGGAATCACCGTCATCCCTAATCCAAAGGGTGAGCTCATCCCGACTCGCACGGTTACCGGATGGAGAGTCTGTATCGATTATCGACAACTAAATGATGCCACCAAGAAGGATCACTTTCCACTGTCGTTCATTGATCAGATGCTTGAACGATTGGCTGGTCATGACTACTATTGCTTCTTAGATGGGATGTCTGGTTACTTCCAGATCCCTATCGAGCTTGATGATCAAGAGAAGACGACCTTCACCTGCCCGTTCGGTACGTTTGCTTATCGTCGTATTCCTTTTGGTTTATGTAATGCTCCTGCCACTTTTCAGAGATGCATGCTGGCTATATTTGGAGATCTGGTAGAGAATGTGGTGGAGGTATTCATGGACGACTTCTCCGTCTATGGAGATTCATTTTCAAAGTGCCTGGCCAATCTGGACAAGGTGCTAGCTCGTTGTGAGGAGACCAACCTGGCTCTTAGTTGGGAGAAATGTCACTTCATGGTTACCGAAGGCATTGTTCTGGGCCATAGGATCTCTAAGACCGGTATAGAAGTCGATCGTGCCAAGCTTGAAACCATCGCCAGCTTGCCGCCGCCCTCCTCAGTTAAGACAGTTTGAAGTTTCCTCGGTCATGTTGGGTTCTACCAAAGATTCATCAGAGATTTCTCCAAGATCACTCTTCCAATGACGAAGCTTCTTGAGAAAGATGTTCCTTTCGTGTTTGATAAAGCTTGTCTTGAAGCCTTTGAAACTTTGAAGACTCAACTCACCACCTCACCGATCCTTACGGCACCAGATTGGAATCTTCCATTCGAGATTATGTGCGATGCTAGCGACTTCGCCGTTGGCGCGGTTCTTGGTCAGAGAAAGGAGAAGCGATTTCATCCTATCTACTTTGCTAGCAAGACGCTCAACGATGCTCAGAGGAACTACACCACTACAGAGAAGGAGCTCCTGGCTATCATTTTCTCCTTTGACAAGTTCAGACAGTATCTGGTTCTTTCACATACCATTGTCTACACAGATCATGCTGCCCTGCGCCATCTATTAGCCAAGCAGGACTCGAAGCCACGCCTCATCCGATGGATCCTTCTCCTCCAAGAGTTCGACATAGAAATTAAAGACAAGAAGGGAGCAGAGAACTTAGCAGCGGATCATCTTTTTCGATTGGAGGAATCACAAACAGGTAAATCTACTACTCCTATCAATGATTCTTTCCCTAACAAGCTATTGCGTGTTGGAACGTATGAGCAGGTTAACAGCATAGCTATCGAGCCCTGGGCAATCCCTCACGCTCAAGATCTGAGTAATGCAACCGACTCGGAAGAACCATGGTATGCAACCCTGCTAATTATCTCTCTCACGGCATTGTACCTCCTGAGCTGGATTTCAATGCACGCAAGAAGCTCTTTAAAGAAGCAAAGTCATACTTCTGGGATGAGCCTTTCTTATACCGCATCAGCATTGATGGAATGATCCGGATATGTGTTTCTTACATCGAAGCAGCTGACATTATGCGTAAATGCCATGAAGGACAGTTTGGAGGACACTTCGGAGGCAACCGCACTGCGAGCAAGGTACTCGAAATAGGTTTTTATTGCCCTTCAATCTTTAGTGATTGTGACGTCTTTGCTCATCGTTGTGATGCGTGCCAGCGATTAGGTAACATCTCTAACTGTAACGAGATGCCCCAAATTATTTTTTTAACTGTTGAGATCTTTGATGTTTGGGGAATTGATTTCATGGGTCCGTTCACACCCTCCAACGGAAACAAGTATATTCTTGTAGCCGTTGATTATGTCTCTAAGTGGGCTGAAGCTGAAGCTTTGCCCACTAACGATTCAAGAGTGGTGGGTCGTTTCCTTACTCGTCTTTTCACGCGTTTTGGTTCACCACGCTTTATCATAAGCGATAGGGGTACCCATTTCCATGGACATTTCGACCGGGTGTGCAAACGCTTTGGCGTCACCCACCGTATGTCCACGGCTTACCACCCTCAAGCTAATGGTCAAGCGGAAGTGACAAACCGTGAGCTCAAGTGGATTCTTGATAGGACAGTTGGCCGGTCCCGCAAGGACTGGTCATCTAAGCTTAATGATGCCTTATGGGCTTATCGAACTGCCTTCAAGACTCCCATCGGTACTTCGCCGTATCAGCTGGTCTGTGGCAAGGCATGTCATTTGCCGGTTGAGCTTGAGCACAAGGAATACTAAGCTAATAAAGAGTTGAATATGAGCTATGCAGTAGCAGGTAATAACCGCCACGACCAGATCGCTGAGCTTGAAGAGCACCGTCTCTGATGTGAACCGCTGCAACCGTGGGTAGACGACCCTTAAACACCGCAAGTTGAGACCGTGCAACGAGGTAGAACCGTCGGAACCCGTGGCGGATAAGTTCTTTGACCCGTTGGCTATATAACAGCCGGAAACCAGAAGTGTCCAGTCGAAGACGCCACGCCAAGAGATGGATGCTCTTGATGATAAGTCAACCTTAAGCAATGCTCCTCACATTAACTCGAAGGGAAAAGAACATAAGTTCTGAAATATATTTAATCAAAGGGGGTTCTCAGTACAAGAGGTGGTCGGCGGCCTCCTTATATAGGTGAGGGAACAAGCTCTCCTCCCTAAACACTACTTCCTAAATAATAATAAAATAAAGAAATAAAAAGAGTCCTAATTAGAAAACCTAAAGAGGACTTTAACTAATCTTAATCTAGACTAAAAATAAGGTAAATTCGGACTCCAATCCCACAAGGAATAAGAATCCTATTTAGAGAAGAACTCCTAACTTGGGAGCCAAGTTTCCCCAAAAACAGCCTAAACGGGTTCTGGAATTATGGGCCGAATAAATACCAAAAACAATCCTAAAATTCTGATCTTTTGCAGATCCGTAGTAGACTCCATGGGCTACAACTTTCATGTTGGACATCAGTCCAAATTCTGTCTCCAAGCAGCCCATATTCGTCAATCCTTGTCGGACTAGGAATCTGTCCAGAAATCCGGGTTTGGCCCTTGTTCACTTTAGTTCTGGCCCGTAGCTTCTTAGTCGTGGGCTGAACTCTTGGCTCTCCTCCAAGGTTGGATTCTACTTGATCCTCTCCTCTTGGATCAGGCTCAGGTGGTGGCCTGATCACAGCTCCTGGCATGGGCTTCCTCGGATCAGCATCCGAGTCCTCCTCTTTAGGGTTCCACCCATGCTCTACTAGGACTTGTCCTAGCTCTATCTCCTTCGATACTTCTCCAAATTGAGCTCCGTTTGTTGGAGAGTAATCCTGGGGCCATAAGGATTCCAGTGCCTTTGGAAAATCCCAAAAGGCACGGGTCAATTGTTGTCTGGGCCAAAAGTGCTTCTCTGACAGGCGCTGGCATGGGCCCTGTGCCTGTGGCAGGCTTAGCTTGGGGCCATCTTCAAATCTGTCCAGGCCTTTTGAGCTCTACTTCGAGCCTTCTTTCCAGAGTACCTTAGGGATGTCTTTAGGGTCTGGTGTCGGTCCAGAGCTCGTGGCATTCGGCATGGGGCCTAGGATGGGTGCTAGGCTCGGCCCGGGGTCCAGGTCTGGGCTCGGTGTCAACATCAGCTCCTGGCGGGTCATGAAACGGACTTTGGCTGGAGTAGGAGCTGGCCTTGGTGCCTGACTGAGGATCAGCATCCTCCCAGGTGCATCTTCTAGCTCCGGGGCTTGGGCTCTTCTAGGCTCCGGGGGTGGTGCTGGTGTAGGCCTGGGGCCGGTGTACTCTCGGCCCGGCATCAGTGCTGGGGCCGGATCGGCATCAATCGTGTCCAAGCCGGGCTTGGTGGCTAGGATCACATCAGTCTCCACGCATATGAGAGCACGAAGTTATACAAAAAGCGAACGAAGAGAATTCATGACTCTCAATTAAAGACGATCAAGCAGTTCTACCCCGGAGATGAAGTCCTCTTATATAACTCTCGGTTGAAACTCTTCCCAGGTAAGCTGAAGTCCCGTTGGTCCGGACATTATACCGTGGTGCGGCAGACATCTCTAGGCAGTGTCCTAATCAAATTGCATGATCAAGAGCCGTTCATAGTCACCGGGCATAGGCTTAAGAAGTATCTGCAAGGATTAGCTGTCTCTTCCATAGACGTGCACTACTTCACGACCGACCCGTGACACGAATCCAGGTATCGTCTGGCTCAAGAACATTAAACAAGAGCGCTTCGTGGGAGGCAACCCACGGCTGGAGTCAGTTGTTTTCATTTCGAGTCATTTTGTTTTAAAACCCCTCTTTAAAAAAAAACTGCCGGCCAATTTTTAAGTGAATTTTCAGCGAAAAATTCACCATATTTTCGCCTAAAACTCTTGTTGTTAAACCGCCTGTTTCTCCTGTTTCTCACCACCAAAGCTTCTCGCTGAAAACCCTAATCTTTTCGCCGAAACGGTTTTTTGTTTTTCCAAGTAATTTTCGCCGAAAATCCATCACTATTTTCGCCGAAAATCCTGTGTTTTCCCAGCCTATTTAAAACCGTTTTACTTCATGTTTTCGCGCATAAAAGACCCCCCCATCCGATAACACTTGAAGCCCGAGCCCCTCTCTCTCTCTGCTCGCCGATCGCCCGCGCCCGCCGCCGCCGCCGTCGCCTTGACATCCGCCGCTGCCGCCCCCCCCTACTTGGTCGCTTTGCCAGTTTTTGAACCCTAGAATCGGAGCTCCACAGCTCCGGTTCCTCCCGAACAAGTTTTCAAGCTTTTCCTCGATTTCTCGGATTTCGAATCATTTTCTCAAGTCATGTCTTCACGGTTAGTTGTTCAGCCCTTGATTGTGAATCTTTTGACTTTTTGACTTTCGGTTTTTGGCATGGTTGACTTTTTGGTTCTTCCTCGATTTTCATGATTGCTATTTCGGTGTCAGTTGGCTAGGTTCTGGCAATTTCTTTTTGACCTTTTAAGGCTCGTGAATGGTTGTTTGTGCGATCGTGTTACTGTATCATTTCGTTCCTCATGCTTGCTTACCTGAATGACAGCTCTTTGCTGCTATGTCTCGATTCGGTGCTCTCTCGGTTGTATTTGTTTGCCGCCACTTGTCAATCTGAGTGTGGGGTAGGATTTTGATTGCTAAATCGGGTATTCCTTGAGTTATGTTTTACAGGGCTCCCAAATGATTCAAGACAACCAGTGCGAATAGAGCGCATCGATCCTCGGCCCGCCAGAACCGGACTCCACCCGCACCAGCTGCACCAACATCGACGGTTGTGGCCATCATCCCCGAGGATGCACCGACCCCTGTGACTCCTATCTCATCTATTCCTGCACCCGCCACTGGGCCCTACACCCTCTCATCGCTGCCCTTGAGCCACACCATCTAGAGGTCTATCAGAAGATCAACGACATTCCTCCGGCTAAGGTGGCAGTTCTTTCTCTAGACAGTCTCAAGGCCCACAATCCGGCTTGGCACTCCACCATCGACACCGCCCTTCATAAAGCCAGTTTGCGAGTTATGACCGCTCATGGTTCCCCCTACCCACTTGTCGCCCTTCAAGAGTTTTGGAGTTCATTCCGGCGTCTCACTCCGAAGCCCATACGTGATCAGAAATTCGTATCCTTTCGCCTCGGTGGTGTTCTCCACGAGAAGTCCCTCCAAGAGTTCGGCCACCTGCTGGATCCGCACGCCAACCTCCAAGATACATCCGTTGGTTTCGCGAACACCTACTCCATCACGAGTGCCCCATACCCAGACGTGTGGAGGTGGGCAGCTGGCCTAACCGAGATCGAGCCTATTGTCAACCCCACGGTAGGTGATATTGTTCACCCTATTCTTAAGTTCTTACATTATGTTCGGGTGCAGTCTTTGTGTTTTTGCAGCAAGACAGGCCGTCACCATGTTTCCCTGGAAGAACTCATTCTCTTCCGTGCTTTAGAGGAGGATGCAAATTTCCATCCCGGATGGGGGCTTGCACGATTCTTTCACAAGTGCACTACAACCAAGAAGCTTCCTTGTGAGCTTCCGGGGGGACCTTTCATTTCACTTCTGATCGACATTCTCCAGCTCGGTGACAAATGGGGCCCCAACATTCCTCGCGTCCCGATTGAGTACATAGGAGCTGACCTCGCCATAGCACGGGGCATCGACCTTTCATTGGATTTTGAGAATTGCACACCGCTCCCTCACCGCATCCCCCAGCCAGTCGAACGCCCACCATCGCGGGTGCTAATCACCGCTGAGATGAATGAGAGGCTGGCGCGTATTGAGAAATGGCAGGTTGACTACTCAGCTGGTTCGCTTCAATGTCAGAAGGACCAAATAGCACATGAGGAGACACAGAACGAGCGATGGACCATTCTTCAGCAGTTCATGGCCGACCAGTCAGCCAGACACAGGGATGATATCGCATGGCGAGAGCTAATGGAGCAGCGGCCTGGCATTTCACCTTTCACGACCCCGCCTCCACCCCCACCCTCGGAACAGTGATCATGTTGTTTCTATCCTTTCCATTTCTTTTCTTTCTTCTTTTCGGATCTCGATCCGCTTTTCTTCTGTGTGGATCCGGGGCACTTGTTCCGATATCCTTTTGATCTTTTTGTTGTTTGTGTTTTGTAGGATTTTGAGTAGCTACTCCGCTCCGCCCGGACTCTTCGTGCTCAACCATTCCACCGCCCATCAACCTTCAGGTTCTTTGTATCTCTCTACTTTAGTTTGGTCCTATGAGGACACAGTACAGTCTAAGTGTGGGGTAGGATGTTAGAGAACCATGCATGATCTTGATTGCCTATATCTTTGTGTGCCTCGTGATTCCTCTCCAGTCACTCTACCATAGAATTGCTCAATTCTTGACTTTTGATGTTAAATTGACTTCAATTTTGAACAATGACGTCTAGACTGTTCCACGTAGAACCTGTAACCAACGTGTCGGAACTGATATCAAATGAGTCTAGGTCAGAACAGATCATACATCACTCTTGTAGTTAAAACTTGAATTAATTGAATTGATTGACTTGTTAATAACAAAGCTCGATAACTCCGCTCTAAGATGATAAATGCTAGCTTCTCCCATGTTTTTCCACTCCATATTTGTTCACCTGTGATTGTGGCTTGAGATTAGGCGGAAATCCAATTCGAAATCTTGTGTAAAAAGTTATAACTAGCTAGGATCAAATGGCTAAATTGTTAAATCAAGTAATAAGTTGTGCAAATCAATGTTAAGTTCTTTAAAGTGCTGAAAATCAAAGCTAGGCAAGCCCGACACCTAAGTGAAGTGTTCGGGCTGAGCACTAGCATAGGCACAAATACTGTGAGCTAGGCAGGTCCAACACCTAAGTGAAGTGTTTGGTATCGAGCACTAGTATGCAGTAAATAAACTGAAGGAAGAAGTTTGAATCTTGAAAGAAATTGATGTTTAAATTAGTCCTAGCTAGAACATGTAACGTACAGATCTAGAAACGGATGAAGTCGAGTCGATAGCCACGTCACTTTTCCTACCTCCACGTCCACATCATGGCTAGAGCTTAAGGTCTTTTTTATTAGAATTGGTGTTATCGTAGTCGGTTAATTATGATTCATTGTTTTTCCAAGAAACGTGCTTTGTTAAAACTACTACTTGAAGTGTGCAGAAATTAGTGAGATCGAAAACTTGTTTGGTTGATGTTCTTCCATGTGTAGGTCACATTTTCTACGTGGAACAGTCTAAACCAAACCGTTAGAATTGAATCTCAGTTTAATCTCGTGTCATTTGTGAATTTGAGTGTGTTCTAGTTCAGTTTGCTCGAGGACAAGCAAAAGCTTAAGTGTGGGGTATTTTGATGACACTCGAATTGACGTGATTATCAGCCTCATTTAAGCGACATTTCATTGCTTAAGACACGGTTTTTAGGGTAGAATAGTGAATATTCACTCAACCGATCCATCTCATGCCTTTTGTGTTACCTTGGCCCATTTCAGCTCTATTTGATGGTTTTCTAGTATTTTCGTGTTATCACAGGTGTTCGCCATCAAATACGGTAGCCAAGGAAGTGTCTAAGGCACTGGAACCCCGAGGAATCACACCCGAATCAACCAGAAAAGTCATTCAACTCAAAAGAATTCCTGCCCCATTCACACACAGATTTTTGGCAAAAATACCCTTGAGTTTTTGCCGAAAATGAAAGAAGGAATCCACTGTCCCGATCAAGAAGAAGTTTTCGGCGAAAATCTTGGGAGTTTTTGCCGAAAACCCTAAGCCAGTTCAGCCAGAAGAAACAGACGAATTCAACAGATATTTTCGCCGAAAATTCCCTTGTATTTTTGGCGAAAATCCAAGCAAAAATCAGCAGTCGCTCGGTTAGGTTTAAATACAAAAGCAGCGGCCAAAATTAAAACATACAATTTTTACAACACAATTTACACTGGATGAAAAATCCAAAGACTGAGAAATAGAGAAAGAACGAGTGGATAGAGTTCGAGGAGCCAGGAACGGATCGTGACGCCATCCATCCATCTCGGAGAGCCGGTGCTAGGAGTTGAAGATTCAGCAGATTGAAGCTGCAAGGAGTCGTCGAAATTAGGTTTTGCAGTTCTTCTCTGTTTACCTACCTGAGATGTATTCTTTGCCTGTCTTCGATTCTTCTGTATTGAGTATGAGTAGCTAAACTCGTAGAGCTTAGATTAGATGAACCCTAAGTGACACAGGGCTTTAAAGCGGTCACGGATCGGCAGTGATTAGATTCGAAATTCATTCAGTTTCTTCTTCATGTTTGATTTGTTCTTCGTTCTTTGTGTTTCTGGTCTGGTTTGGCCACCTAGATTAGATTCTTGTTAAGCTAAGGATAGAAGCGAACGCTCGCCTTACTTTAGAACATCAAGTTGAACAATTAACCTTATAATTGGAGTGTGCCTTTCGTAGGAACCGATTAGGGTTAATCCACTGCAAAAGTAACTCATAAATCGTTAGAATTTACACCAGTTAGTTAAGTCGTTGCGAGAGGCGATCGTACCCAGGCGGCTAATTAATCGTGGTAGCTAGATCGGATAGAGCGAACGTTCGACAGTCTTAAACCTAAGGGTCAGGAGTTACGGTGGTGTCTGAGAACTGAATGAACTAGAATCGGAAATCGCTGATCTGTTGATTGCTATTGCTCTGGTGATCTAAGGGGGATTCGAAATCTAAGCTTATCTGTTGTCTGTCTTAGTCTATCAATCAACCTTTCTTCGCCTTAATTTCATTTCAATTAATCTTTGCATTTTTAGTATAGAAGTCGTGGAACTCACGCCACGCACTAAGTGTTTACCCTCGAATTTAATTGCCAACACATTTGAGTAAGGAAGTAGAGGAGACCCGTGGAATACGATCTACCCTAGCATCACAGCTTGGTAGTTATTTGATTGACCGCTATCCTGCAGCCCATCAGAGTACAAGTTCCTACAGATGGCACTTGATGAGGAGCTAAAGGTGCAAGCAATGACCTTCCTGTTTAAGGGTCATGATCTTAATTGGTGGAAGTCGATGCTGCAGGTTGGGTAGTCCCGCCAGAGATGGAGTTGGATGAGTTTGTTGAGATATTTCGTTATCAGTTCTGTCCTGACCTTTGGCGCGAGGAGAAGGCTAAGGAATTCATGAGCTTGGAGCAAGGTGAGAAGTCTGTTCTCACATACTACACAGAGTTCACCTCTCTCTCTAAGTGGTATGACGAGTGGACTAACCGGAAAGGAAGCTCATCAGTAAGTTCAAGAGTGGGTTGAGAGTGGAGATTCAGGAGGGAGTCATCACCGCTGATATGGGGAGCCTTGTGTCAGTTAAGGCAGTGGGGCTTTGCTATGGATTGGTTGGCTAGGCACGGGGCTTTGCTTGATTGTCAAAAGAAGGAGGTGTTGCTTCAGGTGGGAGGCGTTGGCCAGGTGGTGTTCAAGGGTGTTAGGAAGAGGGATTCAGCACCAATGGGAGTAATTTCAGCAATGCAAGCTTTCTCTCTGATTCAAGAAGGGTGTGAGGCCTTGTTGGTGCAAGTGTCAGTCGAGAAGAAAGAGGAGTTGGAGAAGGTGCCGGTGGCTAGAGAGTTTGCTGATGTGTTTGAGGAGTTACCTGGTGCACCGATTGAGCGTGAAGTGGAGTTCAGTATTGAGTTGGTTCCTGGAACTGCTCCCATCTCCATTCCACCCTATCGAATGGCACCGGCTGAACTGAAGGAGTTGAAGGAGCAATTGCAAGAGCTCTTGGATAAGGGATTGATCCGCCCAAGTGTGTCTCCGTGGGGAGCACCGGTGTTGTTTGTGAAGAAGAAGGATGGGTCGATGAGAATGTGCATTGACTACAGGCGGTTAAACAAGCAACGATCAAGAATCGTTATCCACTTCCAAGGATAGACGATCTCTTTGATCAATTGCAAGGGGCTGAGGTGTTCTCGAAGATAGACTTGAGGTCGGGTTATCACCAGTTGAAGGTGGAGGACGGGTCGGTGCCGATGACAGCCTTCAGGACACATTATGGGCACTATGAGTTCCTTGTGATGCCCTTCGGTCTCACTAATGCTTCGGCCGCATTCATGGCTCTCATGAACAAGGTTTTTCATGAGTATTTGGATAAGTTCGTGATAGTGTTCATTGATGATATTCTCATCTATTCTAAGAATGAGAAGGAGCATGAGGAACACTTGAGAATTGTTTTTCATAAGTTGAGGGAGCAGCAGCTTTTTGCCAAGTTCTCGAAGTGTGCTTTTTGGTTGGAAGAGGTGTTGTTTCTTGGGCATGTGGTCTCTAAGAGAGGCATGGAGGTTGATCCGAAGAAGATTGAAGCGGTGGTTAATTGGTCCCCACCTAAGGATGTGTCGCAACTAAGGAACTTCTTGGGTTTGGCTGGTTATTATCGAAGGTTTGTTGAGGGGTTCTCTACCATAGCATCTCCTCTACATAAGTTGTTGAGGAAGGAGTCTAGGTTTGAGTGGAGCGAGGCGTGCAGAGAAGCTTTGAAGAGTTGAAGAAGTGGTTGACCTCGGCTCCGGTGTTGACTTTGCCGGTAGAAGGTGGGGAGTACGTGGTGTTTAGTGATGCTTCATTGCAAGGTTTGGGTTGTGTGCTTATGCAGGATGGGAAGGTGGTGGCATACGCCTCACGCCAACTGAGGGTGCATGAAGTGAATTACCCGACCCATGATTTGGAGCTAGGGGCGGTGGTGTTCGCTTTGAAGTTGTGGAGGCATTATCTGTACGGAGAGACGTTCAAGATTATGACCGATCATAAGAGCCTTAAGCACCTTATGGATCAAAAGGAGCTGAATAGTAGGCAACGACGTTGGGTGGAGCTCTTGAAGGATTATGACTGCACCATTGACTACCATCCCGGTAAGGCTAATGTGGTTGCGGATGCATTAAGTCAAAAAGAGTTGGTTGATCTTAGGGCTTTAAGAGTGGAGATGCAGTTGGATGACGTGGGAAGTTTGCTTGCTAAGCTTAGCATCCGACCCATGTTGAATGATAGGATTGGTGAGGAGCAGCTCAAGGATGCTACTCTAGTGGCTATTCGAGGGGAAGTTGAGAAGGGTTTGGATAATGGGTTTGAGGTAGTTGGCGGGTTGTTGAAGTGCAAGGGTCGAGTGTGTGTGCCGGAGGTAGAGGAGTTAAAGAAGGGGATACTAGAGGAGGCTCATTCTTCTATGTATGTTATGCACCCCGGAACGACTAAGATGTACAATGACCTGAAGTTGAGCTTTTTGTGGCCGGGGATGAAGAAGGACATGGCTCGTTATGTGGCGACTTGTTTGGTTTGTCAGAAGGCGAAGGCGGAGCATAGAGCTCCGGGTGGGTTACTGTGTTTGGACATCACCATGGACTTCGTGTCGGGTTTTCCGCCGACTAGAGAGGGGAAAGATGTCGTGTGGGTAATAGTTGATCGCTTGACGAAAGTTGCTCATTTCATACCCATTCGGTTCAAGCCTAGTGTGGAGGAGTTAGCCAAGTTGTATATAGAGGAAGTGGTAAGGTTGCATGGGGTTCCTCAATCCATCGTCTCTGACCGTGATCCGAGTTTCACGTCTCACTTTTGGGAGGGGCTGCATACGGCATTGGGAACTAAGCTCAAATTCTCGACGGCGTATCATCCTTAGACTGATGGGCAATCGGAGAGGACGATCCTTACCTTGGAGGAGTTGTGCCATGGAGTTTCAAACTCCTTGGACTGAATTGCTACCTTTGGTTGAGTTCGCCTACAATAACTCGTATCATAGTAGTTGGAAGTCCGTTCCTTTTGAGGCTTTGTATGGGAGGAAGTGTAGGACGCCATTGTGTTGGGATGAGGAAGGTGCGAGAGTGTTGTCGGATCCTCAAGTGGTGCAAGAGACGGCTGATCGTGTTCAGGTTATCAAGGATAGGTGAGGGCGGCTCAAGATAGGAAAAAGGCGTATGCAGATGGTCGTGCTAGAGAGCTGAGCTTTGATGTTGGGGAGAAGGTATTTTTGAAGGTGTCGCCGTGGAAGGGGCTGATGCGTTTCGGTAGGAAAGGGAAGTTGGGGCCTCGGTACATCGGTCCTTATGAGATTCTAGCTAAGTCGGGTCTGGTGGCTTACGTGCTGGCATTGCCGAATGAGTTGGAAAGGATACACAACGTGTTCCATGTGAGTATGCTTAAGCGGTATCATGGAGATCCTTCTCATGTAATTCAGCCGGAGGAGGTGGAGATTGAACAAGACTTGACTTATGAGGAGAAGCCGATTGCGATAGTAGATAGGCAAGTCCGGGTCTTGAGGAATAAGCAGATTCCGCAGCTCAAGGTGGTATGGAGGAACCACGAGAGCGAGTCGGCTACTTGGGAGACCGAGGAGAGTATGAGACGGCGGTATTCGGAGTTAGTGGAAGCTTATGCTTCAGGTATTTGCTTCCCTTAATGTGTGTTCTTGTGTTTGCTCGTTGTGGTGTTGGTTCTAAGGGGGGGGTCTAGGATGTGTTTGGTGATGGCATAGTGTTGGGGGTTGGTGTAGAATTGATGAGTGAAGGTTGTTGGGTTGTCGTTAGGAAGGTTGTTGTAGTGTTTGAGGGAAGGTTGTTGGGTTGTCGTTAGGAATTTTGGGAGTCAATAGGATACTTGGATTGCTGCAATTCTTGCTGCGTTTTCGGTATCATGTTGCTAGGATGAGTTAGGGATGATTTCGGGGACGAAATCCTTGAAGTTGTGGAGACTTGTAACATCCCCGCCCAACCATACGGTTTGGAACTCAACTTCGGTTGACTAGGGTGCTGGAATCAGTGCCCCTAAGGTCCCCTTGAGGTCTGGGATGTTCGTGTATGAGCCGGGTCGAAGTTGCAAAGGGGAAAACGGTGCAGTGTACAGTACACGACCGTGTAGAGTGATACACGCCGTGTATGGTAGATACACGGTCGTGTACCTTAGCGTCAGAATCTCGTCGAAAGTTGCCAGAAATTAATACACGGCCGTGTGTTGAGGATACACGCCGTGTATCATGATACACCGTGTATTGTGGACCTTACATAAAAGGATGGATTCTGCACGGAAATTCATAACTTTTTCATCCTTTCTCTCTCCCCGAAAAGCCATTGACAAACCAAGGACGAGCAATCTTCGAAGGGTGATTCCGGGAGCTGTAGAGGTCGTGAGCAGTAAGGAAGGGTAGAGCTACGAGTTTGGTGGTTGGGAAATCGAGTTTCTGGGGAACTAGAAGATGATTAGAGCCTCGTCTTCTATTCCAGGTGAGGGCTTAGCGTTGTGTAGGTAGTTTGGACAGTGTGAGGAGCTCCAATTCGACTTAGATTAAACCTAGGTGATGCATGAAAATGGTGAGTGTAAAAGGGGATAAACTGTATTGTGAATGTGCTTGGTTGCTATTGATGATTGTTGTGGTTTATTGTTGTTGTTGATTGCTATGATATGGGTTGGGTGTGGACTGAAATGAACCGAGTAATGGATTGACATAGAAATGAGAGTTAGGATGATTGGGAAATGTGTGCAAGTGCTATGATGTTATGAATTGCTAGTTGTGGATGCAGGAGAGTGGCCATGCCAATGTGGGGTCGCTCTGAGTATGAGGAACAGGTGGGTGACCCCTAGACTCATGACATGGCCTCCCCTGTACTTGCAGGTGGGGGTGGCTGGTGAGCTAGCCGGTTACCTTGATTGTGGTTGAGATATGACAGGAGCGTGGATTGGATGGAATATGCGTGCATTGTGAATGGTGTTTGTAATGTGGATGGTGTGAATTGAGTTGTGGTTGTGGATGAGATGTGATGAGTTGGAAATCCTATGTTAAAACTTGTATGTGAAAGTAGAACCTGAAGGAGCCCACACTACCCCACCCGAAATACTGTTGAGATCGAGTCTGATTCACTGGGGTGAATCCAATGACGGGAGGTCATGGATGTTGATATCTCCGATAAGGAAGGATCCCAATGGGATGCGTCGTGATAGCTCCGTGGAGGAAGGATCCCTAAGGGGATGCGTCGTGATATCTCCCCATGAGGGAAAGATCCTGCGGGATGTCTGTCGATGTTATGGCAGGCGGTGGTGGTGTGGACAACTCCTTGGCGCCTAATAACTCACCTAGAACTTGTGATTGTGAATGTGTGCGTGGTTGTGATTCGTGGTGATGGTTGATTGACGAACGTGTTGTGATGATGATTTATGTGGTTGATGTGATGCCCTGTTTATGCTATTTCGATGATATGTACATACATGCATGTGAATTAGAACTGACCAACGTGATCACCTAGACTGCTCTAGGGAATTAAAACATGGAAAGGGGTTAGGTTGGTTCCATTGTTGTATGTCTTGTGCGGAGTTGGAACCGCTCCATAGATTAGGCCAACGTGTAGGTAGGCCCGGTGGGTTCACTCAATTTCAATAGGAAATTGATCCCTTTCTCCCTTTCAGGATCTCGTGGCTAGAGAGAGTGGTGTTGGTGTTCAGAGTTGATGGTGGATTCCGAGAAGTTCTGGACTGAAGCTATGAGGTGAAGACTGGAGCCTACTTGGAGTTGACCTATTTCATATTTCAGTTGACTTTGGATATTTTGGGGGTTTTCTTTGGATTTATGTATCTTTCGGGTTATGTTGGATTTTATGGGTTTTATGATGGATTTGGGATTGTAAACAGTTACGTTTTCATGGTTTATGGAGGCCTCTCATATTGTCTCTTATTTAAAGGTTTGGTTTTGATTGCTATTTATGTCGATTTTTCACTGGGTAATACTCGAAACTGGTTCAACCACGGGTTTCACCGGGTGGATTCGGGTCGGGTGTTACATCGAACATGGAAGAGAGTGTGAATGGGGCGTTCAAGGCAATTCATGCACTCCCAATCGCAGCTCTGGTCGAAGCCACCTTCTACAATCTACAAGGATACTTTGAAGATCGACGTAATAGGATTAGAGAAGAAGTGGAGACTGGAGCAATATGGACGAATAAGTGTCTCAAACAGATGGGGAAACGACTGAATAAGTCACATACCAATATGGTATAGGTTTACGACATTGAGAACAGCGTATTTGATGTGCAGACTATGCCAAATATGTCCAATGGGAGAGGAAATAATACGCAGACAATGCGGTTTTATTACGAAGACAAAGATGAGAAATGCACATGCAGCAAGTTCCGGCAGAAAAAATGTCATGTTCACACGCCATGACCATCATTCGAGTGGCTTGTCAAGATTCGTACTACTACGTTAACAACCATTACAAATTGGAGATTGTCAGTTCATATACAGAAGGAGTTTCTATCCAATTGGCGGCCGAAAAGACTGGCAGCCACATGGTAGGATGAAGTTCGTTCCAGAGCATAGACTAATTAGGAAATTCGGGAGGCCATGTCATTCTCGCATACACAACGAGATGGATTGGGTCAAAGAAATCGAGCCTCATTGTAGCTACTGCAAATAAGATGGACACAATAGAAGGACCTGTTGATAACTGTAAAAATAGTAGTCAAATAACTAACCTACATAAGTTCTAAGTTTACGAACATTCGTTACTATTGAACTACCTACCAAGATTAATTCACCGTCCATGCGTTCACTTCTGCAACAGAAAACTAATTGGTACAACTAAATTGGTTAATGAGCTACTCTTGAAATGGATTAACCTTAAATAGCTCCTACTAGAGCAGTGATTCCATTGAACAGGTTAACTATTTAATTTGATGTTCTAGAATAAATAGCTCCAACTATCCTTTATTCTAACAAGAATCTAATTGTAACACCCATCTTGAATCGACCCGGGTAAACCCGTGGTCGAACTGGTTATGAGCATCACTAGCGATAAATCGAGCCGAAAAACCATAATGAAACCAAAAGATATAAAACCGATAATCCAACTTTGCAGAAATGCTAGACTTCTTATTAGCACTAGAGTTGGCTGAGGACAACTCCATAGAATCAATAGATAAAGAATGCACCTCTTGAGTAGCAGAATATTGCATACCGTCCTTGAGGCGGAATGTAACACTATCCTTTCCGACCCTTAAAGTCAATGAGTCATGCTTGACATCAATAGTCGCGCCGGCTGTTGCTAGAAATGGACGACCTAGGAGCAGAGTTACATCTACATCTCGGGTATCCAGAACAACAAAATCAGCTAAAATGGTGAACAGGCCACAACGAATAGGCACATCCTCTATTATCCCCCTAGGTGTCTTTACAGATCTATCTGCTAACACAAGATGTAAACTGATAGGCTTTAATTCTCCTAGATTCAATTTTTCATATAGGCAAGTAGGCATAACATTTATCGAAGTACCTAAATCAGCTAAGTTACGATCAGTTTTAGTACCATTAATAGTGCATGGTAAAGTATGGATAGTGAGCGGCATAGGACGGCAAAGCATTCCTCGTTAAGAGAGACAGAGGATACCTCTCCCTTCTTCTTATTCTTCATGAAATCCTTCATGAATTTCCCAAGCTGTGGTATTGTCTCTATGGCATTAGTGAGCGGCATCTTAAGCTCCGTGTTCTTCAAGACTGTGTGCCACTTCTTATACCGGGTGTCGTGGTCTTTATCCTTTGACAGCAAGGCCTTAGGGAATGGGATCCTACGCTGATATGGGGGCAAACTAGGCGTAGGAACCGACTTTATCGGGGGAGGCGGGGCAGTCACTTCCTCCTCTTCTTCTCTGTTCTCTTTCGTGATATTCTCGATTTCTGGCATGTCGATGGCGATATCATCTGGAACCATGACCGGAGTAGTATCAGGGACTATAGGACAAGCTAATTGTTTGTCGCTTCTTGTTGAGATGGCCTTGACGTGCTCATTCATTGGGTTCGGATCTGTCTGGCTCGGTAACTGACCCATGGGATGACCACTAGAGAGGAGGTTGATGATGTTGTTGAGTTGGTCTTCCATCCTCTGTCCTTGAACTATCTGGCCTTGATTCAAGGCGGCTTGAGCCTTGAACTGGTTGTCATGGTGGTCAAGTTTGTCCATGATGAGGTTGAGCTTCTTGTCTACCTCGCTCTCCCTGGATTCCTGTTGTACTGTCCTCTAGGGTTGTTGTCCTCCAGTGAACCCAGGTGGTGCTTGGTAGTTGGTGTTGGCATACTGATTCTGGCGGTTACCAGGTGCTGAACCGTAGTTGCCTTGATTCCAGTGTGGTGGCTGATACGCTCCATTGGATTGATTTTCCAGTTTGTTCTCTTGGAATGACCTAGATGGTCGACCGGTCTGATTCTGATTTGCTCCAGAATTGTAAGGAGGACGCCCTTGGAAGATTTCTTGTTGATGTTGTTGTTGAGGTGGTCTGAATTGGTGGTAGTCGGAGTATCCTTGTTGGTTGTTGATGAAGCCTTGACCAACAAGATCAACTTTTACCACAGGCCAGAAACCTGCTTTTCAAAAATTCTGACAGCTTCCTCCTTTGTGCACGCATGTGCCAGACCACTCACAGCCGGCGATAAAGACAATGGCTAATGGCGGATTAGTGATGGGTGCTCCAGCTTTCTTGAGATGCTTCTGTACTTCGGCCTTGATATGCTCTTCTAGACCCAATTGGTCTTTGCTCCTTCATATTGCCTTTCCTAATTTTTGGACTTCGAGCATAGCTAGAAAAATGAAGGAGAGCAGCTTTAGGAGTGAGGGTGGTGCAGTCACCTTCAGCTAAGGAGTTCACACACTTGGCAGACTCCGTGTTCATCCCTCTGGCAAAAATTTCAGCTAGTTGTCGTTGCTCGAAGCCATGATAAGGGCAGTCTTAGAGGAGTTCTTGGAATTCATTCCAAGCATCATAGAGGCTAACTCCATCCTTCTGTCGGAAACGGGGAATGCTATCTGATGACACGTTTTTAGCGTGTTTGTCAAATAACTGCCTTACTAAAAGTAAGACAGATCAAATCTCTCTAGGTTTCCTCTAATTGACTACACAAAGAAGCTGGCAATCTATTCAGGTTGAAACACGTTGTGTGTGGTGTGAGTTCCACGACTTCTAATCTATAAAACAAAGAAATTGAAATAAAAACAAAAGACAAAATGAAAGGCTGATTGACTTGACAAGACGACAGGCAAGCTTAGATTTCGAATCCCCCTAAGATCAGCAGAACATTGGCGATCACAAGACCGGCGGTTTTCAATTCCGATTCATTCAATTCTCAGACACCACCATAACTCCTGACCCTTAGGTTTAAGTCCGGCGAACGTTCGCTCTATTCGATCTAGCTACCAAGATTAATTGACCGCCTGTGCGTTCACTTCTGCAACGGAAAACTAAACTAGTGATTTGTGAGTTACTCTAGCAGTGGATTAACCGTAACTGGTTCCTACGAAAGGCACACTCCAATGAATAGGTTAATTGTTGATTTGGTGTTTTAAAGTGAGGCGAACGTTCGCTCTATCCTCAGCTTAACAAGAATCTAGTCTAGGTGATCAAGCTAGAAAGGAAACACAGACAACGAAGAACAAACCAAACATGCAAGAGAAACTGTCTGAATCTGAATCTAATTACCGCCGATCTGTGACCGCTTTAAAGCCCCGGGTCACTTAGGGTTCATCTAATCTAAACTCTACGAGTTTAGCTACTCATATTCAATACAAGAGAATAGAAAACAATCAAAGAATACATCTCAGGTAGGAAGAACAGAGAAAAACTGTAAAACCTAATTTTGATGAATCCGTGAAGCTTCCATCTGAAGAATCTCCAACTCCTAGCTCCGAGCACTCTGAGGTGGAAAGATGGCGTCACGATCTCTCCGGGAACTCCGAGGATACTCTCAACTCTCTCTCGAACTCCAAGTCAGAAAATTAATCCGTCAAAAAAGTATATCTCAATAAGTGTCTGTCGGTTGCCTTATATAGGGTTTACCGGAACCCAGCCGGAAAAGGAGAGACTTCTCGGCGAGAACATTGAAAGTTCTCGCCGAGAACTTTAGTGCAGGGGGCTCCTGTTTCTGTTTCTTCAATAGTTTTCAGCGAGAACTTTGGAAGTTGATCCCATTTCTGTATAGTCGGGATTTCTCGGTCTTCTGTTGATTCCTTGTATTCTTGGTCTTTCTCTTTCCCTCTAGTTGAGGGTTAGATGCTTTTCGAATGAAATTGTCTAATTCATCACGGGGGGAAACATGTTGATCAGTCGCGAGAGTTGTTCGAGTCTCATATTTTGTACCTGGGTTGGTCAGTTGGATTGCGTTTATAACTATTCTGATAATGTTGTAGGACTGCAGCTTCGCAATTGCTCATTGATTCCCAAACCAAGCCTTCTTGTATGATATTGACCAATTGTATTTTTGAAGCATTTAATTTTGGATCACCTCAACCTTCATTTTGTGTTTGGTGCGTACGAGGTTGGGAACGACATAAACAATTAAGTTTACGTCGAGTTGAGGGTGATTTCCTAGAATGGTTGACAAGTCGCGTAAGTGGTTGTTTCGGAGCTACTTGATCTTCTAATACCCATAGTATTTCTTGTTGGTGGAACGCAGACACCAAGGGTACTTCGGTTGGTCGTAGCTAATAGCCAAATATTCTTGTCTGACATCATCACCTTGTAGTGATAGTTACGGATGACGGTATGTGGTTTTAACACATGACGCCAACTATGCCTTTGACAATAAAATCTAGCCTCGTCGGAATTCCATTTCAACAAAACTCGGGTTTTATTCAATGATCTTCAAATGAGGTTCACCCTAGTAGGTGATCATATGGTGTTTGAGAAGTTGTCGAACAGTTTCATGGCATGTGGCGGTAGGACATACTGTTCGGTCATGGATGTCATTGTTAGGGTCTTGTCATTAGTGATAGATGTCACATAGGAACACTATTTTCTTCACAACATTAACATTGAATCATTAGAGTTCTCGCACCCATCCCAACCATTTTTGGTCTACCTCCTCGTACAATACGCTACCTCTTTGGAGTTCTGGAGTGAAGTGGTGGATGCACATGATCCTTCGGACAACGTGCTTTGTATTGGCACTAAAGGGGGTATAACATCAAGGTATTGGTCGTACTATGATGGAATCGTTATATCAGGGTCTCCTCCAACTGTGCGTACAACTCAACTACGTACCCCAATTGTGCGTACAACTCAACCATTACGTAGTCCATATGGAGACAAGCCGCGCCGTTAACGAGTTGCGATGATGTATCATCTGTCACAATCATCGGCTTATAATGGGAGCATGCAAAGTGCAAGTACATAAGCATTTTGTAGACAAATGAGCATATGTATTCGTCTGCCCGAGCCCCATTCGCCCTTGGTAAGCGTTTACGAGATTGTCGTACGCAATGTCACTTTATTTTTTGCCGAACGTTCTGGCTGCCATCGTACACTAGTTTATTCCAGTCTTGGATGAATTCCCTCCCTGCTAGTTTCTTTGTGAACAACTCAAACTCTAGCCTTTGAGCCCAAGCCTGAGCAGTTTTTGGGAGTCTATGAAGCATTCCACTGAAACTGATGTTTAGAACTGGTCGTACTCCAAATGGATCACTAATTCCGACAGTCAAAATGACTCAAAACAACCCCCATATCACACTAGAATAGTTGCACCCATTATATCACAAAATATCTCATTTCAACGATACACAGCTAGCTCTTCCAAACATCAGATTTCGTTTACCCTAGATTCTGTTAATGAGTTTATTACCCCTAGTATACGCCACATGCTGATACCATTTGCAAGAAAGAAAAAACTGTTTCTCATCTAACCTCAACCTTTGATGAACATTTTTCTAAACTCGTCATTAGACTTGGGCTGCTCATCTCCTTCTTCTATACATTTTGGCTGTTTATCGCTCCAACCGAGTGGTTTAACCATGTTTCGTGGCACTGCAAACGTGTTTTTACCCTTGACCTGCACATCCTCACTCTGCCTACTGCCTGTTGGGCGTGAAACCTCAGCCTTCCTCAAGTCATCTGCCGTTTCATTCAATTTAGGTGCTGATCCCCCATCGTTCACTCTCTCTGAAGCATGAGCTGCAAAATAAATTATAGTGAAGTGAGAATTAGAGAATAACTACCCCACTAGCCACTGTTGCAAGAGAGACTATCCGAAGAGGATACACAAAAGATATGAATTACAACCTCTTCGAGCATCTTGACCACCTCCTTTCTTTCCCTTTTTAGGATTTGACCGCGCAATGCTCAACTTTTTTCCAAGAAAAGTCTGCTTGTTCTTTGCTAGAGCAGCAGCAAGATGCTCGTCGTCGGAGAAGTCCACGTACGCTAGCCCCTTCATTAATTCAATACAGAATGATGAATAATTAGAAAAACGATCGGGTAAAAGCCACTATATAAACACTGACCGCTTCATTCAACTCTCCTAAAGCATGAGCTTTCTATGAATCTGCTGCCCACCGTCTCATCATCCACTTTGAGGCATAGAAGAAACGAAATTCAAACCTTAGTTCTAATTAAATAATAACTACTCGTTTCTAGAAAAACTATCGCATTTACAGAATTCCTTTCGCCTCATACGAACTCTTGCCAGTTTTCCATAAATCGTGGTGCAAAGCAATAGGATGAACAAAGAAAAGATGGGGAAACAGCTCCATCAACATATAACCATAAGAGGGGGAGAGAGAAACAAACCCTCGACTTTCCAGTAAACTTGTCATGCAATATCCGAATGGAAACAACCCCACCAACATCAGCGAAAAATTTACGTAGATCTTCTGAGTTGGCCTGCAATAGTTCAGAAATCATAGGTACAAGATACAGAACGGACACCCAAGGAGAAGTAAAATACGTTAAGAATCCCAGAACTTGCAGCATAACGAAGGCACTTGCAGGATTAATGAAGAAAAACACTAATTTTCACTTGCCTTGAGATTTAGATTGGAGATGAATATAGTGCACTGGTCCGTGTATAATTTAACTCTTCCACTGCCAGAGTCTGTCATCCTTTTAACCGGGTCACTGGCAGCGTTTTGCATGTTATCCTTGAGCTCATCTATTTCATCTCCATGAGCTTTATCGGGAGCTCGATGCTGAACCATGTCTTGTTCTCTCTTTTGGGTTTGAGTGGTTGTTTTCTTTCGCTTTGCTGGAGACTGTTCGTTAGTAATGTTTGAACCTCCTTTTCTCTTCTCGTATGCATTCTTCTTAACAGGATTCTCTTTCAGCCCAGTTGTAATAGCAGAAGGTTTTAACTCTTGCTGAATCTTATAAAACTGCAGTTCTTCAAGACGAGGTGTCACCTATCAAAACAAAAGGTAAACATTAATTCATTTCATCTCGCCCATCCCACACTGTGGCAAAAAAATGTTGACTATGGCAGGTAGGTACCATACCTTTTGCACAGCATGGTCAAAATCTTCAAGTGTTCCAAATTCTCTCTCAAACCGCAGCCAAGAATGGCATATATCCTGAATGATTCTGTTAATTAGGAAAGGAAGGTATCATCCAATCCACAACACACTGCATATACCCTAGGCCCTTGAAGTCAGAATCCTAAAAACATATAAACCAACGACATACGAATATTGCCACAAGCAACTGAAATGATAAATTGACTGGTGTAGATTTGCGTAAAGCAAGGAAAATTAGCCTCGTTACTTAGTTCTATTAATACTCTAGGTATTACATATATACAAGTCTGGGTTAGGGACCTTCCTAGTTTAGAATCCTACCAGCTACTAGCTACTATAATTACATAAGGAAAGAGAATAACTCATTATTCTCCACAACTGGCAACAAAAGACAATGTTTGCGATGTCTTCCAAACCAACCCACACACCCAGCCAATCACCCTAGATAGCAAGTTCGAAGATCACTTGTTCAAAAACTCAGTAGATGCATTACTCAATTCACATCAAACTGATAAGAGAAGGTCCATAATGTTTGAAGGCGGCCCAAGTGGGCAGAAAAAAAATCTCACCTCTGATCCTGTTCCAGCAAATCGTTTACCGTAGCATCTCTTATATATTGATCTAGCTTCAGCAATGTTACCCAACTCCACTTCCATTGTGATATAACCTTGCCAGGCCTCCAACATTGAACCACTTAATAGAGATAAATGAAAAATCGTAATTAATGTTGGTAATCATTAAATGGAGCATATAATTATTTTAAAAAAAATTGTGACTGGGAGTAACCAGGACGCTGCATCTCAAGTAAGTAAATTATACCTTATCAAAAAAAAAGTAAGTAAATTATAACGTATCATAGAAGTATTTAATCACATTAAAGTAGCCAACAAGAATCCTACCACATCTTAAGCAAACTCTCCCAGACACAGCGTGCTGCTACGGTATCCTTTCCCAAATTTAGTTCTAGGCGGGCCCAATAAGCATACAGGCGCAACAAACTATTTGTGTTCTTCAATTGTGGTGACAAGTAGCCTGAAGCATACTGCAGAGACATAATCAGATTAGCACCAAAACTACTGTAAATGGAAGGATCAGATTCTTGGCTAAACTAAAGAAGCTAGGATAAGTAATCCTGAGTTCTTCACTAATAAAGCTATTGACTGTAGATAGTATTATGAAAACCAGAGTTCAGACTTTAGAGCATAATTCCTCCATATATGGAACCATACACACAAGGCCGTGAAAACAATTTGGGACGTAATTAAGGTGTTGGCTTAATTACATATAAGGATTTTCATGATCAAACTTAAGAGTTTAGACTTTAGAGCATAATTCCTCCATATATGAAACCATACACACAAGGCCATGAAAACAATTTGGGACGTAATTAAGGTGATGGTTAATTACATTACACATATAAGGGTTTTCATGATCAAACTTAATGCAGAGAACGGTATTATACAGGTCTAGGATGAATAAGAATTATAACATACCTCAAAGGTTTCCTTCACCAAGGAAAAATCTAAATTGCCCTCTTCCTCTGATTGAGACAGAATCCTTCGCCTCAAGCCATCCACTCGTGTGAGGAATAAATCGAGGTACTAAAACAAACAAGCATAATCACATTAGACAAATAACAGCAACTGTAAAAAGATTGTTATAAAGCGGTCATGAAGAAGCATGACACTGATCATATTAATGGAATGTTGATAATAGGAAAATATTTACTTCTTCCAGAGTTGAAAAGGTGCACTGCAAGGCTCTCTCCAAAACCTGTTAATGGAAAAAAAATTTGAAATATCATCTCTATGTTGGGGCATGTGATTTCTGATCTAGAAAGATGGTAAGAGTCATGTCAAAGACCCTATCATAGCGAATGTAAAATGTACCATTGTGCTCAGTATTAACCATAAGGTCACCACAACAACAAGAAGGGAGGGAGAGGGCAGGGTGAGTGAATAGACATACAGCAGAAATATCTTTCTCTGGAGCATGACCGCGTTCTAATGCAAGTAAATAACAAACCCAAATTTCTCCAACCCAAGGGCAATTCTTGGAGGCCCTGCTGTAAACATCTTTTAGAACATTACCTGCCTGAAAAGAAACAAAGATGCTAACTACTGTTAACATTATTAATAAAAGATCTAAGAGTACATTAGTGTAGATCATAGAGGCAACCTTCAAGGTCCGGTCCATATACCGCAAGTAGCCAAGCCAAAGGTCACTTGATACAGGAAATTTAGCTATTGCACGCTCATAAAGAACTTGCACGCGTGCTGGGTCGCCAACTGATTTCTCAAACGTCAGGTAGTTCTACAACAAATGAAAAATTCAGACCTAAATCTGGTACAGTTGTTATAAGAACTAAAATACTAAAACAAGAAAAACATGATCAATCGTCTTAAGACATAAACATCGGTATTTCTGACAAAGTATATGGAACTATGCAGCTCACAACAATATTGGAAAAGAGCTAATAAGAAGAAAAAACACTAGTTATCAGATAAACAGTCAGCCTAGATAGCAAGTTAAGATGATGACATCCACAACACATCTTGGGTTTGAAACCTTGGGTCAACATCACTTTTTAACAAATAGACAAATTCATGACAACAACTAAACAAATGTCGAGTGAAACAGCAACAAACGCATATGTTTTACGTACCATGAAACGTTGCAACTTTTCTCCATCTGACATGTTCAAGACAATTTGCCCCTCATATTCAACACGGACATTATACATCTGCATTGCCTTGTGGTAAGCTGTTACAACGTTAGCAGCAATACCTTCCAGATCACATGACTCGGCATTAAGAGGACTCCCCTGTTCCACTTCCCATGCTTTGTAAGCTACAAGTGTAGATTCCAAATTAACAAGAGGTACAGACAATTGTCGATGAAACAAATTCCGGATTCGCTGCACCTGAGATTCCTTTGCCTGAAGAACAAGAAGTTGTTAAAGAGGTACAGGGAATAACCTTAAAATATTGTAAAAAGACATGCAAACAAAACAGTAATCATCAAGAACGCTCCTTAATAAATGGAGAAAAGTATTAAGAACACAAGCAAACAGGACTTCGAAAGTTCGGTAAAGAATATGTTGTGCCAAATTTAAGATGGATTGCAACAAAGCAAACATTAGGACTCACAACCCTCTAACTGAGCCAGGGCCACAAATTTGGGTTTCTCCGTGTGTAATTGTACCCAGGGAAACTTTCAAGGAGGATATTATAACTGCTGCTCATGAACTGGGTAGCAAGCAAGCATAACTAAATTGTACAGTTCAGTAAATACTGATATGAGAAGATGTATAGAAGAGGAGCTAGAGGTCAACCATCAAGCCATATCCAGCATGTAGATTGACCGAAATTAATACGACAAAAAGAAACTCGTTATGATGAGAAATTGAAATTTTAAAAAAATATGACTTCAAGGTGTTGGCAGCCTAACGGTAATGTGAGGATGAGAACATCTATCCGCACACTAGGTTTGAACCTTGAGGCCAACATTACCAATCTTAGAAAAAAATGGTTGCATAGCCATATCTAACTGTTTTCGAAGTTCAAAATGAAAACAAAGATACCAATCAACTAGTGAAATAACAGCAACTTCAAATTCTTCAGTATCTACTGACAACATGATGCATTCGTTGGAAGACAATATTATCGGAAAGGAAAAACACCCAAAGATCATGCACAACATCAAAATCTGCCATAATCAAAGATCATTTGTACAATTCATGAAAATTCACAAGGATCCAATTCAC
The DNA here is from genome assembly GCA_034768395.1 of Linum lewisii. Classification (NCBI taxonomy): domain Eukaryota; kingdom Viridiplantae; phylum Streptophyta; class Magnoliopsida; order Malpighiales; family Linaceae; genus Linum; species Linum lewisii. Next base: position 29,305,718 of record CM068304.1, on the reverse strand, counting down.
ATGCAGATAAATGATACGGGATGAAGTATAAAAAGTACAACATAGGACAGAAATAATAGTTACCACCTTGTGATCAGTGTCATCAATTGTATACAATATAGCTTCCTCGAATTCCCTGTATGCCTCCCATATTTTATTGCCTTCAGCAATGTGTAGTCCACCAGCTGTAAGTGCACGTTCAAAGAGATTCCTGGTTTTTGTGATGCCATCAGGAGAACATTCACGGACAGAAGGATCGCATTGTTGAATGTAGTTTAAGTATTCACACCATAGAGAGACAGACTGCATTGTAGAAAATATAGTAATCATTAAGTTGAGAATAGTAAAATACAATAAGGAAAGTGCACAGAATAAAAAGTGAAAATGGGGATCTATTCAATTTCACATTACAATTTCAGACAACATGCCAGTCGCCAGAACGTAGCAAGTTTTTCATCAAAAGCTTCATCCAACTTTATTTCAGCAAGAAATGGGAAGAAGGCCAGAAATTACCAAATAGTCAAAGACTCCACGCTCGTACAAGTTCTCAATAGTTGCAACAGCCTCAGGCCTGCGAAATTTGATCAACACAACAACATTAAAGCTTCAATAACTGAAGGGCGTAAATGGAACGCATTATCAAATGAGAACAGACACACATCGAGGAATTGATATAAACGAAGTATCGGAAGAAATGTGATACCCAGTGGAAAGAGAAGCTTCATCTTTTGCCCATTCTTGCCACATAGAAGGCGTCAATGGAAACAAGGCGTTCATAGCGTCCCGTGCCTGCCTCAGCTTCTCCAACTCCCCCATTCTCCTTAGCAGATTTATGCTCTATATGCAATGAAAATAAAAGTTTAGAGGAATAGTTCTATATGTACACCTAAACAGATAACAGAAGGAGAGCAAAACTTAATTACTTGAATATGAAGGTCGTAATTGGAAGGATTGGTGGACAGTTCAGATTCTAGGGTTTTAAGTTGCTCAGCAAACTTAGTGTCGTCTTCATCGTCCTCTGAGTCCGAACCGGAGTCTTCATCGGAATCCTTGTTTAAGTTGGACGAAAGAGGCTTAGGGTTCTTCTCACTCGGAACATCAGTCACCTCTTCAAGCGAACAGGTCGGCCGGTTTTCTTCGTCAACTTTCATTATCGTGTCCATTCTTCGTTATCAGTTGTAATGTCCCGACGAGATCGACATAGTCTCCGGCAAATAATTACGAAGAAGGATAAGCCATAAAGGCAAGAAGAGAAGGAGATGAGAAGAGAAAGGGAAGAAGAAGAGCTGAAGTCTTCAAAATGAGAGAGAAATTAGGGTTTTCAAATATTGTCCATTGATTGATTCTGAAACCATTACAATATCATGGCTTTTATAGCCTTCTCCTATTTTCTGTTTGCACTTTAGTCACTATACATCACTCTATGACATTTCAATCCCTAGTCATGACAATCCCTTTCCCTTAAGAACAGACTTGTCCTCAAGTCTGATACAAAGATTGCAACACTAAAGCAAAAATAAGCTCAAAAATTTGTTGTCTCTATTGTTTGTCTTCATGTCCTCAAGCCTTCATAACTCACAAAATGATCAATCGTCTTATATCTATCTTCTCTTCTCCTACTATCCCCTCCCTTTCCCTTAGAATGAGGCTTGTCCTCAAGCCGATTAGCAAGAAAGATGTAAGCTAGCAAAGACAATGGAGGTGGGTGGGAGGGTAATAGAGTACACAACTGAGATGCCTGCCCTGAACTCACCATGTCGCAACTTGGCTTGAGTAGCACCAACATACGTCTCAAGTGAAACTTCAGTAAGAATGAGGCTTGTCCTCAAGCTCAATAGCAGGGTAGAGAATTGCTTCATGGAGTACAGAAGCAAACTCAAACTACATAGGTTGAAACTTCCAGCAATTAACATCTCTGCAGTGAGCTGGCGTATTTCAGCAATATCAAGTTGCTGAATTAGGGAAGATAAGCACTTTAGGAGTTGCTTAGATAGGAGGTGAGGTTCATGCTCAACAAGTACCGTGTAAACTCTACCAAACACCCATAACTGCAATTCCTTAACATATTGCAGATTCAGAAAATGCACCCAAAACAAAACATCCTGCCTCGAACCAGCAATAGTAATTGCAGAAAATTTGACAGCAACATCAATATTTTCCCTCAAATCAGCAACATTACATGAGCCAAGGATCTAAGTACATATCTGGCCTGCAAGCTCCAAGTCCTTAAATGGCTCTTTGTAATTTGTAAGATTGTCTCTCCCATGGAAAACAACATCATAGCAACCAATCCACTGATAAAACATTAGCTCCTCAACATGGTTGTGTAACAATTCACAACCCAAGTCCAAATTCAGCAACTGAAACTCTTTAACAATTCTAACAACCTGCTGATTTCTGAACTGCAATTCTATCATGTTGGGAAAACTAATGGAAAAACTCATGACAATTAATTGGATAAGAGTTAAATCAATAGAGAGATCATGAAGGAATTTATAATTAGCAGCAGCAACCATGAAGGAAGGTTTAATACCAGCACACATTTTGACTTCCCATGCTATTCTGCGGACCAAGTAGAAACCTAAACGGTTTGCCACCCTCTCATCATCTTCCATAGGTAATGTTACTATCCCCTCATTTCCATTTCTCTTCTCCTTAGAAATCACAGAATCACTACAGCAGAATGCATTGAATGCACTTTTCTGAAAGTCACCATTACTGGAATCCAACAATGACCACTGCTCACCTTGAAACCCACAAACCCACATTTCGGTGGTCTACGTTTACGCCTGAAGTAGTAAAGGTCCCATGGTAGGAAGTAGAGTATATTTGCAGTGATCAAACAACTTGAAGTAACCTCCAAAACTTGCAACTTACTCACAGGACTTTCTTCGAACACTTGGTAGGCATAATCCAAGTCTTTGTAAATGGCACTATGTATGCTAACAATAAAATCGACATCACAACAGCAACTAAATAGACAAGTTTCAAACTCATAATCACAATCGTACTTCCATTTTTAACTTGACGCCCCCAAAATTCAATTGCACAGGTGAAATTCATCCCACATGGTAATGAGATTGAAGAAGGAAATGGAACCTGTGATATCCCCTTCATTCTTCTCAACCCAGTCTCTAACCCTAAATGCACATCATCTCTTGCAGCATGCTGGGTCGCTGGAACAGAACACGGCAGAAGTGTCGAGCTAGATGGTGTTTCCGTCATCTCCCGGAGAGCAACAGTTGGGCTCTCAACCAGTATAGGAGGTGGCAGCTCAATACCCAACATCACTAAGTACCGTTCCACCATTGCTTCCAATCGTTTAGTTGAATCAACAAGGATCTTGGTAGAATGAAGAAGGCCTTCTGTGGAGTGGACGAGTTCATTGGTGGAAATGAGGAGCTGTTGTTGCGATGTAAGAAGCTGCTCCATGAGTGCCGAAGAACCAAGCTCTGATACCACTTATAATGTCCCGACGAGATCGACATAGTCTCCGGCAAATAATTACGAAGAAGGATAAGCCATAGAGGCAAGAAGAGAAGGAGATGAGAAGAGAAAGGGAAGAAGAAGAGCTGAAGTCTTCAAATTGAGAGAGAAATTAGGGTTTTCAAATATTGTTCATTGATTGATTCTGAAACCATTACAATATCATGGCTTTTATAGCCTTCTCCTATTTTCTGTTTGCACTTTAGTCACTATACTATCACTCTATGACATTTCAATCCCTAGTCATGACATCAGTGCGGCAAAATACCGACCCTGCCGGCAGAGAAGAGAATTTTGAGGCCGAGTGACTGACGCAGGGGCAGAATGCTAGCTAGTTGGGGACTACAAGAGAACGAGTTGGGAGAAGTTGAGGGCGCGACCGTCTGGTTCTCTTCGGACCGTAAACGGTATTGAGACTTAGGAGGTGCGGTTTGCCGAACCGATTGAAAACTGCATTGCATTGTTTTTTTTTCGAAATCTCCCGAGTATTATTAATGTGTCGTGGTAACTCGTCCAGACATCATCAAGTAAACAAATCAACCAGTTCGGAGAGACCTCGTCCCAAAAGAGTGTAGTAAAAGAAGACGATTGCCTAGTTATCTCATTGGCAACCTTATTCTATACTCTCTTAACAAATGCACGTAAAAGTCCGGATTTCGTGCTAAAATCTCCTTGCAACTCCGAACGACTTCACCAAGTTCTGATCTGTCAGTCATCGATCGTCGGATCGCCATCACCACTTGTTGTGCGTCTGTTTCAAACACAACTCGCTCACATCCATTTGTTTCTATCTTCATCATGGTTGTGAGCAGAGCAAAGCATTACCCTTCATTTGACGGTAATATTTCAGCGCTTGCCTTCATGCCAAATTTAATTAATCGACTTGCCTCGTCTCGAACCACCACACCAATCCCAGACCTGTGTTCTGCCATAAACGTGGTATAGTCTGTGTTGCACTTCAGCTCACCGTGGTTTTGTGGGTGCCAGCGCAAGCGGCGGTCGGCTGCAGCTCCTCTCTCTCCGTCTGGCGTCTTACGGGCTACTTGCCACTCCGATGTGGTCCTCAACTGCCGCCAGACCCTATTGTTCCGCTCCTTCCAGGTACTCCAAAGGACAACCATCACCTTCTCTCTATCACTCGAGTGAGTTGTCAAAATAAGTTTGGCCAGCCAATCTCTAAACTCATAACAATCCTCCAAGGCCTCTTCCACCTTGCTCCATAAACCCACTCGGTACCAACACTCCTTGGCAAGGTAAATAGGAAGTTTCTTCATCTTTTTGAGGACAACTTTTCTCTCTCCTAAGCACAATTTTGATGAACCCAGAAGTCCTCCAGACTTGGAAAAACACCTCGACCTTGTTGTTCCGCTCCTTCCAAATACTACAAAGGACAACCATCACCTTCTCTCTGTCACTCGAGTGAGTTGTCAAAATAAGTTTGGCCAGCCAATCTCTAAACTCATAACAATCCTCCAGGGCCTCCTCCACCTTGCTCCATAAACGTGTTAGGTTCCAACACTCATTGGCAAGGTCACAACCCACAAACAAATGCCACAAGTCCTCAAGCCCTTCTCCACAGACGCCACGCTCCATGGGAACCTGCACCCCTCTCCGTTGGACAAGAAGCTTCATTGAGACAACACATCTACCAAGTCGCCATACAAGGTGTTTCATCTTTGGTGGTGCGTGCGTGCCCCAAAGCTCTTGCCCACGCTCTTTCTGCTTCCAGCACACTACGGTCAACCATGTTATACATCAACAAATGATAGGCTGACCTGACCGAGTACTCCCCATGCCTTTCAAAATGCCACACACGTTCATCCGGCTTATCATTTCACATCAAAGGGATATCGAATGGCCACTGCATCACTCCTCTCAAAAGTATGCCAGATAAAATCCTCATCCCACCGTGCCTGCCCTGGGAGCATCATCTCATTTACTATCAACGCACCCAGCCTCCCAACCGCTGGCGTAACCACCCGAAATTCCTCCTCACGTCGTAACCACGATTGCGACCAAACATGGATCAATGTTTCATCTCCAACTTTCCACCGAACTCCCCTCTTCACGATTTGTTGAGCCGGCCAAATACTCTTCCACACTAGGCTAGGGGCGCGCCCTTCTTCAGCCGTCAAGTAGCCCCCTCTAGGGAAGTATTTTGCTTTGAAAATTCTCTTCACAAGAGCATCGAGGTTAGAGAGAAATCTCCAACCTTGTTTACCCAACATCGCAAATTTGGATCTGATTAAGTCTTTAAACCCAACGCCTCTATGGGTCTTCTGAATGCACAACCTTTCCCATCGCATCCATCTAAGGCCGCAGCCTCTGTTCCCTTTCGTACCCCCACCAGAAACTATTCATTATCCTTTGAATTTCATCTGCAATGGTAACAGGTAAGAGAAACACATTCATGCAGTAGAGCGGAATAGCTTGCAAATACTGCTTGGTAACTACAAGTAAGAGAAACTGCGGAATAGCTTGTTATAAATTATAATACAGGACTAATACATATATGGGAAAATAGCATTTTGGCCCCCTCTACTTTTGTCAACTTAACAGACTATAAATTGCTACCTCTCCTACTTCTATTAGTTTTCCATTTTGGTCCTTCTGTTTCAACTTTCTTCTTATTAACATTAAATCTGAACACATCCACACACCAACAAAGAGAGATATTGGAGGTAGGAGATGAAGAGTTTGTTAGGGAGGTAAATTGGGGAGATATCACAAAGAGTATGGTGAAATACGAAGAATTTCAAAATCACGCATTTTATTCATCGCTTGTCGGCCGTCTTGCCTAATCTGGTGGCGGAACAGCAGTCGACGTTCATTGTCGGCAGCTCTATCATTGATAACGTTCTTGTTGCATTTGAAACGTTTCACCACATGAAGCGGATTCAAAATGCTAAGATTGGCGAGGTGGCCATGAAGATCGACTTTTCAAAAGCTTTTGATAGAGTTGCTTGGGAGTACTTGGAAGCAATTCTTTTGAAATTGGGTTTCTACGATTGTTGGGTGAGCTTGATGATGATATGTGTCAGATCGGTGGAGTATGAGGTGGTTGTCAATTCGGAGAGAGCAGGGTCGATCATCCCTGAGAGAGGTCTTCGCCAAGGATGCTCTCTCCCTCCTTTCCTCTTTATTTTGTGTGCGGAATGGATGTCATCTATGCTCACTAAGGAGGAGGTTTAAGGGAGGTTGCACGGCTTGAGAGTTTGCAGAGGCGCACCTTGCGTATCGCATCTCTTTTTCGCTGATGATAGCTTTCTTTTTTGTAGAGCATAAATCCCAGAAGCAAGAGAGCTAAAACACATCCTTGTTGTTGCTTATGAAAATGCTTTCGGCCAGACTATTAATTGCAGCAAGTCTGGCGTGTTTTACAGAAAAAACACCGCAGACATGCTTTAGGAGGGAATTTCAGCAATTATGGGGATTGATGGAGCTTTGAATACAAGTCGCTACCTTGGAGTTCCTTCGGTAGTTGGTCGAAAGAAAAGGCAAGTATTTGCCTATGTCAAGGAGCATATTGGGAATAAAATGCAAGGTTGGAAGGGAAGTTTCATCTCGAACTGTGGCAAAGAGGTACTTATCAAGGCTGTTTTATAGTTCACACCATGAATTCTTTCCTGCTACCCTCTACTCTGGCAGATGAAATACAAAAGATGATGAACAGCTTCTGGTAGGGTACACAAGATGGTGGAAGAGGTGGAGTGCGATGGATGAGGTGGGAGAGATTATGAACGAGGAAAGAACACGGTGGTATGGGTTCGGTGACCTCACATGTTTCAATCTGGCAATGCTTGGAAAATAAGGTTGGAAGTTCAGATGTTTTAGTTACTCGAGTCTTCAATGTGAAATACTTTCCAAAGGGGAATTTGTTAACGACAATTCAGGGGACGAACCCAAGCCTAGTCTAGAAAAGTATCTGGTCTTCTCAGGCAATTGTTAAGAGTGGAAGTTGGTGGAGGATTGGTGATGGTGTAGATATCGAGGTTTGGTCACAACCTTGGATCTGAGATGATGATAATTTCTATCTCACGACACCTTTTGATGATTCGCTAAGGGACGTGACCATTCAGGATCTGGATATCCCAGGTATGGCAGAATGGGATGAGGAACATATTTCAGCCATTTTTAGTGACAGGGATGCAACACTTATTTTGGGTATGCCACCACCGAGACCTAGTCGACCGAACAAGCTTATTTGGCATTTTAGCCGAAACGGAGACTACACGTTGCGCTCGGCATACCTAGTGGCAATGGAACGAGTTTGGAACATAGAGTATCTTCATGTTTTGGGAGACTGGTCGAGCCTTTGGAGGATCAAGCTGCCACCAAAAATTAAACAATTGTGTTGGAGACTCGACAGGGGAGCAATTTCAACTTGTAAAGCTCTCAAAGTCAGGGAATTAGTTTCCGTTGAGTGTGGATGTTGTGCAGTGATTGAAGAACCCGAATGGCACCTTTTTCTCGACTTCCCGTTGGAAGATGGGTGCTAGTCGAAGGTAGGACTGACAAGCATGATTCGCACGAGCACGATAGACAAATCCTCGTTTCAGGAGTGGCTGCTTTCGGTAATTGTTGGCATCCTGAAAGCGACTATTTAGAAGGTGATTGTTATTCTTTGGTTAGTTTGGAAGGACAGGAGCAATCGTGTGTGGAGTAATAAGTCTTTTGAACCAGAGTGGATTATTAAACAAGGACTTGATGAACTATACGATTGGCTCAAAGCTTGAGATCGTCCAACCGAAACAGCCTCGACCTACGCTATAGAGTGTGATAAGTGGCATATACCGGAGTCAGGTACCCTTTCTTGCAATGTTGATGCGGCTATCTTTGATAACGAAAGGCGTACAAAAGTCGGCATGATTGTAAGGAACGTCATGGGTGAAGTGGTTAAGTACAGACTGAACTCGTGGAGTGGTTGTTGACATAGTCGTGATGCAGAATGTCGGGCGGTGTTGGAAGCATTAAGTTGGTTGGAGCAAGAAGGTTGGAATCAGGTTGTGACTGAGTCAGATGCTTAATCGGGTATACATGCACTTCAAGCACGTGATGTTGACATGACAAAATTCGGTGAGATGTTACATGGGTGTTGGTCGATTCTTGATCGTAATCCAGGCTTCCAAGTCAAGTTCGTGCGGAGAGGTCGCAATGGAGTGGAGCATGCTTTAGCTAGGCATTCCCGCTATTTTCTCACCTGTAATGGGTGACGACCGTCTAGTTTGGATTGATGACACATTTTTTGATTTCTGTACAAACTCTCATGAAAATCAATAAATGATTCAACTTTTGCCTAAAAAAACTCTTCATATTACCATATTCTTTGTGATACCTCCCCCAATTTTCCCGGGTCAAATACTTAAAATGTCCTGAAACTATAGAGCAAGTTACAAACTTGTCCTAAAACTTTAATTCGATATAGAGTGGTCCTATTACTATGAAACGAGTTACAAAATAGTCTTAATGACGTCATCAGTGTACTTTTTCAGACATTTTCGCCATGTCACCGTTGACATGTCATCATAAACATAATTCAAAATTCAACAATATGATTCAAATCTAAATCTTAACTTATCTACCTAATAAATTCTGGTTCAAAACTAAATCTAGTGAGGTAGATTGATATAATTTTGGATTTGAATCAATTTAACATGAATTTTAAATTATATTTTTTATGACATGTCAATGGTGATGTGGCAAAATGGTTTGAAAAGTACAACGATGACGTCATTAGGACTACTCTATAACTCGTTTCATAGTAATAGGACCACTCTGTAACGGATTAAAGTTTTAGGACGAGTTTGTAACCCACCATATAGTTTTGGGACGTGTTAAGTATTTGACCCCAATTTTCCCCTCAAACCAACTCTTTGTCTCTTAACTCTGATATTTCTCTCTATCAACATGCAGACGTGTCTAGATTTAACATTAAGAAGATGAAAGTTGGAACGAAAGGACCCAAAAAGAAAAGTGGTTGAAGTATGAGCGGATAAAAATAGTGATTTATAGTACATGAGGCTATATATTAAGTTGGCAAAGTAAAATGGGTCAAAATGTTATTTTTCCTATTTTTAAGCCAAACATTTAACTGTTATGACAAGTCTAACACATGTTTGTTAAATTAACAATGTTAGTAACGACGCAAAAAAAAAATGATGTTGCATTCATTTAACTAATCAAAGAAATGTCATGCAAGCCGCCACCTTACAAAGTCTAATAAAAATTAAAATTTTAATTGTGAGAGAACAATTTTTTTATGAATGTAGTTATCTTGTTCATCAAAAGAATTGGAATAACCATACATAAAGTCTAAAAAAAGAAGACAAAGAGAAAAACAAACTTAGGACTATATATTGTAACATCCCAACCTTTTCTGACAAGATATTGTCCGCTTTGGGGCTAGGCCCTCACGTTTCTTCTTTTGGGTGCATAATAATGACTTCCCAAGAGGTCACCCATTTTACAGTGCTCCAGATCGAACACATTTAACTTTAGAGTTATCCACAAAACTGATTGTACCCGACCAAGTCAATGCAGTTTTTAACTAAGTTGACTGAATATCAGGCCAGGTCGGTGAAAGCCCAACATCTAACTGTCATCAGTTCGGCCCAATGGCGGTATGATGACTATCCTTCCTGAACTAATACATGAACCCAGCATCATAGGTGATATACTAAAATCACGCAATCACCCAACAAGCAGCAGTAGTATAGAAACCGAACTTCAGCCCCTCCAATATGCCAATCCCTATTCCATATTTGATTTTGAATCCTTTCCTCAATATACTACGAAATTTTCTCAATTTCTTCTTTCCTAACAACCATTTTTTCCTGTCTGATCGCTTGGCCTAATAGAGAATGGAAGCCCAGTCATCTGGTCTTCAAAGGGGTACCTCGTGTAAGATGTAAAGGGGGAACAATAGTGAGTTTAGGGGCGATTTTGACTAGGACAAGGAATAAGGATGATCTGTCGAGAATAACGTACCGAGGGATTTATCCCTGTCTGAAAGCGTTTGTCCGTCTACAGGGGGTCAGCGCAGTGTTTATAGCTCTGCCCCCTTGTTGATGTGTCCGCCAAGGATTGGTCTCGCTACTAGAGAGATCGTGATCGTCCACCTAGTCGTTGCGATGGTGCCACATTATTATCACCTCTTTCGGAACCCTAAGACTATCAAGGCCTAGAAGTGGGCCTCCCAAACCCAGCATTGGGTCGTCGTCTCGAGGTGATCCATCTCGGAAGGCATAGTCAATGAATCACTGGATCCCTGACTATTACCGATGTACTCTAGGTGGGCCTTACAGGGCCCATGATCTCTAGTTGGGGCTTATCAATTGCCCCCAAGTCCATTGTTTAACTTTTGCTTAGGAGTGGGCTGATATGGAATTCGCTAGCCTTGACCAGAATCGCTAGCTAGGGCCTATCAATTGCCCCCAAGTCTATCACTGAGCCATCATCTTAGTGATATGTTGATGCTTTTATCGCCTAAAGCTATCCATCTGGAGTGATCGCTGATTAGATCTTACCGATCACCACACATCGCCTTTACTTGCGCGCGTGCTAAACTTTATCCCAGGGTTATTTTAGTAAATGGGCTCGTGTGGTGTGTCTGGAAAGTTGGGGAAAATTCCCTCTAGATCTACTTTATCAGTTGCCATAAATGCCTAGGACTCCAGACTGTCCCTTCCACCGCCAATCAACCCAATCACCGATCAGCGATGATTGAGTAACCTTCCTCCTTCTAAATCCTTCTCCACTTCCTATACAAACACCCTCTTCTCCTCTTTTCAGCTTTCTTATTTATGCACTCTCTCCACCCTCTTTGCCTACACTTTCCACCGCTCTGTTATTACTTGCTCCCTCTTCCTGGTCAATCTTTACGCCGATGTTTTTCTCCTCTGCTCTTCCTCTTTTCGTTCAAGAATGGCTCAAGCTCCCCGCCGACCTCCTGGTATGTGATCCTTTTTAACCATCTCTCAATCGTTTTTTAAACAACTTCCTGATGGGGAGGAAAACCTCCTTCAACAAAGATACCTACCTTTTGGCTAGGGTAGTATTCATGCGGGTCTCTTGGTCTGGCTTACTTAGTTCTCAGAGAGGTGTTCAATTGAGGTAGGACAAAAACTCACATACTTCGCAATCACAATCACAAGACAAGGCAGGCTTAAGCTATGATCGCTCTACATAGGGTGACCAAAGATACCCGGCTTTTAGCCAGGGACGTTGATGAGCTGCAGAATAGCGGTCAATCAAATAACTACCAAGCTGTGAAGCTAGGGTAGATCGTATTCCACGGGTCTCCTCTACTTCCTTACTCAAATATGTTGGCAATTAAATTCAAGGTTAAACACTTAGTGCGTGATGTGAGTTCCACGACTTCTATACTAAAAATGCAAAGATTAATTGAAATGAAATTAAGGCGAAGAAAGGTTGATTAATAGACTAAGACAGACGACAGACAAGCTTAGACTTCGAATCCCCCTTTAGATCACCAGAGCAACAGCAATCAACAGATCAGCGATTTCCGATTCTAGTTCATTCAGTTCTCAGACACCACCGTAACTCCTGACCCTTAGGTTTAAGACTGGCGAACGTTCGCTCTATCCGATTTAGCTACCACGATTAATTAGCCGCCCGGGTACGGTCGCCTCTCGCAACGACTTAACTAACTGATGCAAATTCTAATGATTTATGAGTTACTCTTGCAGTGGATTAACCCTAATCGGTTCCTACGAAAGGCACACTCCAATTATAAGGTTAATTGTTCAACTTGATGTTCTAAAGTAAGGCGAGCGTTCGCTTCTATCCTTAGCTTAATAAGAATCTAATCTAGGTGGCCAAACCAGACAAGAAACACAAAGAACAAATAACAAGTCAAACATGAAGAAGAAACTGACTGAATTTCGAATCTAATCACCGCCGATCCGTGACTGCTTTAAAGCCCTGGGTCACTTAGGGTTCATCTAATCTAAGCTCTACGAGTTTAGCTACTCATATTCAATACAGAAGAATCGAAGACAGGCAAAGAGTACATCTCAGGTAGGTAAACAGAGAAGAACTGCAAAACCTAATTTCGACGACTCCTTGCAGCTTCAATCTGCTGGATCTTCAACTCCTAGCACCGGCTCTCCGAGATGGATGGATGGCGTCACGATCCGTTCCTGGCTCCTCGAACTCTATCCACTCGTTCTCTCTATTTCTCAGTCTTTGGATTTTTCATCCCGTGTAAATTGTGTGTTTTAATTTTAGCCGCTGCTTTTGTATTTAAACCTAAATGAGCGACTGCTGATTTTTGCTTGGATTTTCGCCGAAAATACAAGGGAATTTTCGGCGAAAATATCTGTTGAATTCGTCTGTTTCTTCTGGCTGAAACGGCTTAGGGTTTTCGACAAAAACTCCCAAGGTTTTCGCCGAAAACTTCTTCTTGATCGGGACAGTGGATTCCTTCTTGCATTTTCGACGAAAACCCAAGGGTGTTTTCGCCGAAAATCTATGTGTAAAATGGAGCAGGAATTCTTTTGAGTTGAATGACTTTTCTGGTTGATTCGGGTGTGATTCCTCGGGGTTCCAGTGCCTTAGACACGTCCTTGGCTACCATATTTGATGGCGAACACCTGTGCTAACACGAAAATACTAGAAAACCATCAAATAGACCCGAAATGGGCCAAGGTAACACAAAAGGCATGAGATGGATCGGTTGAGTGAATATTCACTATTCTACCCTAAAACCCGTGTCTTAAGCAATGAAATGTCGCTTAAATGAGGCTGATAATCACGTCAATTCGAGTGTCATCAAAATATCCCACACTTAAGCTTTTGCTTGTCCTCAAGCAAACTGAACTAGAACACACTCAAATTCACAAATGACACGAGATTAAACTGAGATTCAATTCTAACGATTTGGTTTAGACTGTTCCACATAGAAAAAGTGACCTACACATGCAAGAACATCAACCAAGCAAGTTTTCGATCTCACTAATTTCTGCACACTTCAAGTAGTAGTTTTAACAAAACACGTTTCTTGGCAAAACAATGAATCATAATTAACCGACTACGATAACACCAATTCTAATAAAAAAGACCTTAAGCTCTAGCCATGATGTGGACGTGGAGGTAGGAAAAGTGACGTGGCTATCGACTCGACTTCATCCATTTCTAGATCCGTACGTTACATGTTCTAGCTAGGACTGATTTAAACATCAATTTCTTTCAAGATTCAAACTTCTTCCTTCAATTTATTTACTGCATACTAGTGCTCGATACCAAACACTTCACTTAGGTGTTGGACCTGCCTAGCTCACAGTATTTGTGCCTATGCTAGTGCTCAACCCGAACACTTCACTTAGGTGTCGGGCTTGCCTAGCTTTGATTTTCAGCACTTTAAAGAACTTAACATTGATTTGCACAACTTATTACTTGATTTAACAATTTAGCCATTTGATCCTAGCTAGTTATAACTTTTTACACAAGATTTCAAATTGGATTTCCTTCTAATCTCAAGCCACAATCACAAGTGATCAAATATGGAATGAATACATGGGCGAAGCTAGCATTTATCATCTTAGAACGGTGTTATCGAGCTTTGTGATTAACAAGCAAAACTGTTTAATTGATTCAAATTTCAACTATAAGAGTGATGTATGATCTGTTCTGACCTAGACTCATTTGATATTAGTTCCGACACGTTGGTTACAGGTTCTAAGTGGAACAGTCTAGACGTCATTGTTCAAAATTGAAGTCAATTTAACTTTAAAAGTCAAGAATTGAGCAATTCTATGCTAGAGTGACTGGACAGGAATCACGAGGCACACAAAGATATAGGCAATCAAGATCATGCATGGTTCTCTAACATCCTACCCCACACTTAGACTGTTTTGTGTCCTCACAGGACCAAACTAAAGTAGAGAGATACGAAGAACCTGAAGGGTGATGGGCAGTGTAGTGGTTTAGCACGAAGAGTCCGGGCGGAGCGGAGTAGCTACTCAAAATCCTACAAAACACAAACAACAAAATGAACAAAAGGATACCGGGACAAGTGCCCCGGATCCACACATAATAAAAATGGATCGAGATCCGAAAAGAAGAAAGAAAAGAAATGGAAAGGATAGAAACAACCTGATCACTGTTCCGAGGGTGGGTGTGGAGGTGGGGTCGGGAAAGGGGAAATGCCAAGCCGCCGCTCCATTTGCTCTCGCCATGCGATATCATCCCTGTGTCTGGCAGACTGGTCGGCCATGAACTGCTGAAGAATGGTCCATCGCTCGTTCTGTGTCTCCTCATGTGCTACCCGGGCCTTCTGCCATGGAAGCGAACCAGCCGAGTAGTCAAGCTGCCATTTCTCAATACGTGCCAGTCTCTCATTCATCTCAGCGGTGATTAGCCCGTGACGGTGGGCGTTCAACTGGCTGGGGGACGCGGTGAGGGAGTGGTACGCAATTCTCAAAATCCAATGAAAGGTCGATGCCCAGTGCTATGGCGAGTTCGGCACCTATATGCTCAATCGGGACACGAGGAATGTCGGGGCCCCATTTGTCACCAAGCTGGAGATTGTCGATCAGAATTGAAATGAAAGGTCCGCCCGAAAGCTCAGAAGGAAGCTTCTTGGTTGTAATGCGCTTGTGAAAGAATTGTGCAAGCCACCATCCAGGATGCAGGTTGGCATCCTCTTCTAAAGCACGGAATAGCACGAGCTCTTCCAGCGAGACATGGTGACGGCCTGTCCTGCTGCAATAACACAAAGACTGCACCCAAATATAATGTAAGAACTTAAGAATAGGGTGAACAATATCACCTACCGTAGGGTTGACGATAGGCTCGATCTCAGTTAGGCCAGCTGCCCACCTCCACACATCTGGGTAAGGAGCACTCGTGATGGAGTATGTTTCCTTGAAGCCAGCGGATGTTGTAGTGATGTTGACGTGCGGATCCAGCAGGTGGCCGAACTCGAGGATGGACTTCTCGTGGAGAACACCGCCGAGGCGAAAGGATACGAATTTCTGAACTCTTGAAGAGCGACAAGCGGGTAGGGGGAACCATGAGCGGTCATCACTCGTAAATCGGCGTTATGAAGGGCGGTGTCGATGGTGGAGTGGCAAGCCGGGTTGTGGCCCTTGAGACTGCCGAGAGAAAGAACTGCCACCTTAGCCGGAAGAATGTCTTTGATCTTCTGAAAGACCTCTAGCTGGTGCGGCTCCAGGGCTGCGATGAAAGGATGTAGGGCCCCATTGGCGGGTGCAGGAATAGAGGAGATAGGAGTCACAGGGGTCGGTGCATCCTCGGGGATGATGGCCACAGCCGTCGATGTGGGTGCAGCTGGTGCGGGTGGTCGGGAGGGTGGAGTCCGGCTCTGTCGAGCCGAGGATCGCTGTGCCCTATCTGCACTGGTGGTCTTGAAACGTTTGGGAGCCCTGGAAAACATAACTCAAGGAATACCTGAATGAGAAATCAAAAGCCTACCCCACACTTAGACTGACAAGTGGGGGTAAACAAATAAAATCGAAAGATCACCGAATCGAGATATAGGAGCAAAGAACTATCAATCAATTAAGCAAGCATGAGGAATGAAATGATTCATTAACACGATCGCACAGACAACAATTCACGAGCCTTAAAAGGTCAAAAAGAAATTGCCAGAACCTAGCCAATTGACACCGAAATAGCAATCATGAAAATCGAGGAAGAACCAAAAAGTCAACCATGCCGAAAACCAAAAGTCAAAAAGCCAAAAGATTCACAATCAAGGGCTGAACAACTAACCGTGAAGACATGACTCGAGAAAACGATTGGAAATCCGAGAAAATGACGAAAATTTTGGACAACGTGTTCAGGAGGAACCGGAGCTGTGGAGCTCCGATTCTAGGGTTCTAAAACCGGCAAAGCGATCAAGGAGGGGGGGGGCGGCGGCGGCTTCGGCGGTCAGCGAACAGGGAGGCGGCGGCGGCTCGGGCAACCGGCGAAGGGAGAGAGAGAGGGGCTCGGGCTTCAAGTGTTTTCGGATGGGGGGGTTATGCGTGAAAACAGGAAGTAAAATGGTTTAAATAGGTTGGGAAAACACAGAATTTTCGGCGAAAATAATGAAGGATTTTCGGCGAAAATTACTTGGAAAAACAAAAAACCGTTTAGGCGAAAAGATTAGGGTTTTCGGCGAGAAGCTTTGGTGGCGAGAAACAGGAGAAGCAGGAAGTTTCAAGCTTGAATTTTTCGGCGAAAATATTGATAAATTTTTGCCAAAAACTCACTTGAAAACGGCCGACTTTTTTTTTTGAACATGGGTTTTAAAACAAACGACTCGAAATGAAAACAACTGACTCCAGCCGTGGGTTGCCTCCCACGAAGCGCTCTTGTTTAACGTCCTTGAGCCAGACGATAACTGGATTCGTGTCACGGTTCCACCGTGAAGTAGTGTACGTCGATGGAAGAGACAGCTAATCCTTGCAGATACTTCTTAAGCCTATGCCCGGTGACTATAAACGGCTCTTGATCATGCAATTTGATAAGGACACTGCCTAAAGATGTCTGCCGCACCACGGTATAAGGGCTGGACCAACGGGACTTCAGTTTACCCGGGAAGAGCTTCAATCGAGAGTTATATAAGAGAACTTCATCTCCGGGGTAGAACTGTTTGATCGTCTTTAATTGAGAGTCATGAATTCTCTTCGTTCGCTCTTTGTATAACTTCGTGCTCTCATATGCGTGGAGACGGTGCTCCTCAAGCTCAGCGATCTGGTCGTGGTGGTTATTACCTGCTACTGCATAGCTCATATTCAACTCTTTATTAGCCCAGAATGCCTTGTGCTCAAGCTCAACCGGCAAATGGCATGCCTTGCCATAGACCAGCTGATACGGTGAGGTACCGATGGGAGTCTTGAAGGCAGTTCGATAAGCCCATAAGGCATCATTGAGCTTAGATGACCAGTCCTTGCGGGACCGACCAACTGTCCTATCAAGAATCCGCTTGAGCTCACGGTTCGTCACTTCCGCTTGACCATTAGCTTGAGGATGGTAAGCTGTGGACATACGGTGAGTGACGCCAAAGCGTTTGCACACCCGGTCGAAATGTCCATGGAAATGGGTACCCCTATCGCTTATGATAAAGCGTGGTGAACCAAAACGCGTGAAAAGACGGGTAAGGAAACGACCCACCACTCTTGAATCGTTAGTGGGTAAAGCTTCAGCTTCAGCCCACTTAGATACATAATCAACGGCTACAAGAATGTACTTGTTTCCGTTGGAGGGTGTGAACGGACCCATGAAATCAATTCCCCAAACATCAAAGATCTCAACAGTTAAAGAAACAATTTGGGGCATCTCATTACGGTTAGAGTTACCTGATCGCTGGCACGCATCACAACGACGAGCAAAGACGTCACAATCACTAAAGATTGAAGGCCAATAAAAACCTGTTTCGAGTACCTTTCTCGCAGTGCGGTTGCCTCCGAAGTGTCCTCCAAACTGTCCTTCATGGCATTTACGCATGATGTCAGCTGCTTCGATGTAAGAGATACATCTCTGGATCATTCCATCAATGCTGATGCGGTATAAGAAAGGCCCATCCCAGAAGTATGACTTGGCTTCTTTAAAGAGCTTCTTGCGTGCATTGAAATCCAGCTCAGGAGGTACAATGCCGTGAGAGAGATAATTAGCCAGGGTTGCATACCATGGTTCTTCCGAGTCGGTTGCATTACTCAGATCTTGAGCGTGAGGGATTGCCCAGGGCTCGATAGCTATGCTGTTAACCTGTTCATACGTTTCAACACGCAACAGCTCGTCAGGGAAAGAATCATTGATAGGAGTAGTAGATTTACCTTTTTGTGATTCCTCCAGTCGGGAAAGATGATCCGCTGCTAAGTTCTCTGCTCCCTTCTTGTCTTTAATTTCTATGTCGAACTCTTGGAGGAGAAGGATCCATCGGATGAGACGTGGCTTCGAGTCCTGCTTGGCCAATAGATGGTGCAGGGCAGCATGATCCGTGTAGACAATGGTATGTGAAAGAACCAAGTACTGTCTAAATTTATCAAAGGAGAAAACAATAGCCAGGAGCTCCTTCTCTGTAGTGGTGTAGTTCCTCTGAGCATTGTTGATCGTCTTGCTAGCAAAATAGATAGGACGAAATCTCTTCTCCTTCATCTGACCAAGAACCGCGCCAACGGCGAAGTCACTAGCATCGCACATAATCTCGAATGGAAGATTCCAATCTGGTGCCGTAAGGATCGGTGCGGTGGTGAGTTGAGTCTTCAAAGTTTCAAAGGCTTCAAGGCAAGCTTTATCAAACATGAAAGGAACATCTTTCTCAAGAAGCTTCGTCATTGGAAGAGTGATCTTAGAGAGATCTCTGATGAATCTTCGGTAGAACCCAACATGACCGAGGAAACTTTGAACTGTCTTGACTGAGGATGGCGGCGGCAAGCTGGCGATGGTTTCAAGCTTGGCACGATCGACTTCTATACCGGTCTTAGAGATCCTATGGCCCAGAACAATGCCTTCGGTAACCATGAAGTGACATTTCTCCCAACTAAGAGCCAGGTTGGTCTCCTCACAGCGAGCTAGCACCTTGTCCAGATTGGCCAGGCACTTTGAAAATGAATCTCCATAGACGGAGAAGTCGTCCATGAATACCTCCACCACATTCTCTACCAGATCTCCAAATATAGCCAGCATGCATCTCTGAAAAGTGGCAGGAGCATTACATAAACCAAAAGGAATGCGACGATAAGCAAACGTACCAAACGGGCAGGTGAAGGTCGTCTTCTCTTGGTCGTCAAGCTCGATAGGGATTTGGAAATAACCAGACATCCCATCTAAGAAGCAATAGTAGTCATGACCAGCCAATCGTTCAAGCATCTGATCAATGAACGGCAGTGGAAAGTGATCCTTCTTGGTGGCATCATTTAGTCGTCGATAATCGATACAGACTCTCCAACCGGTAATCGTGCGAGTCGAGATGAGCTCACCCTTTGGATTAGGGATGACGGTGATTCCTCCTTTCTTCGGAACGACTTGAGTCGGACTGACCCAAGGACTGTCAGCAATAGGATAGATGATACCGGCGTCCAAAAGCTTAAGGACTTCTTTCTTTACAACTTCCTGCATCAGAGGGTTAAGTCGGCGTTGCGATTGTCTGACTGGTTTGAATTCCTCGTCAACGACTATCCGATGTTTGCAGAAGGTTTCAGAGATGCCTCTGATGTCGGCCAACTGGCAGGCAATAGCTCGGACATGCTTCTTGAGTAGCCTGATTAGTTGCTCTTTCTGTTCGGGAGCTAGGTTCGAATTAATGATGACAGGCAGCTGGCATTCCTTTCCCAGGAATGCATACTCTAGATGGTCAGGGAGCTCCTTCAAGTCGAGTTCCGGGGGATTCTCATATGAGGTAGTAATCCGACTCGATGCTGGCTCGATGTGTGTAGGCGCAGTGATGGGTGTGAATGTCGCCTTCTGCTCGTCTAACTCATCTTGCCATAGGCGCTGCTCTGGATCTTCTAATGCACTGTCAATCCCTAAAATCAAACACAACTCTAGTGGATCACTAGATAAAGCATTAGTAACGAAGTTGGCCGAGGCCAACTCTAGGGGATCAACATTATAACAATTATCATCTTGAGCAACAGAGTATCTCATGCTATCTTTAATGCGGAATGCAACACTCTCCTGTCCTACACTTAGAGTTAACATGCCTTGTTTACAGTTAATATTTGCACCAGCAGTTGCTAAGAAGGTCGACCTAGGATAAGTGTTCCGTCTAACTCACGAGTATCTAAAACAACGAAATCTGCAATTATAGTAAACGGACCACATCAAACAGCTACATCTTCTATTATACTCCTAGGTAGTTTGACAGACCTATCGGCTAACACAAGATGCAAAGTGATCGGTTTTAATTGCCCTAGGTTCAGCTTTTCGTATAGATAAACATGCATAACATTAATAGAAGCACCAGAATCAGCCAGACTACGATCAATTTTAATACCATTAATGATGCACGGTAATGTAAAAGGACCGGGATCAGAACACTTAGCTGGAGGTGGTGGCGGCTGTCTTATGGGAGATGGCGCACCGAAGAGAGACGCGCATTCATTAGTGAGCATGACAGAGTACGCCTCTCCATTCTTCACTTTCTTCACGAGATCCTTAAAGAACTTCCCAAGCGGTGGTATGATCTCCACAGCTTCAGTTACTGGTATTTTGATCTTTGCAGTCTTAAGAACATTGTACCACCTCTTGTACTGAGTATCGTGATCCTTAGCCTTGCTCATTGCAGCTTTTGGGAAGGGGATCTGAGGTATGTATGGCGCCAAGACGGGCTCAGGAGCTGTCTTGGGAGGAGGGGTTGGTGCTGCTTCTTCTTCTTCTGTGATATCTTCAATTTCTGGCATATCCATGGCAGCACTGGTATCGGGTTTCATGTCAGGTTCTGGAGCCTTTGGATCAGTTGTGTGCTTTCCGCTCCTGGTGGTAATAGCTTGAGCGTGTTCACTCTTTGCACCGGAGTCTGCTTGAAATGCTGCTGGATTGAGGAGAGGATTGCTAGTAAAAAGTCTTGTCATTGCTTATAGCATCCTCTATCCTCTGGCTCTGAGCTCTCTGTCCTTGATTGAGTGCGGCTTGAGCTTTTAATTGAATGTCGTGATCGTCGAGTCTGCTCATGATCTGATCGAACTTCTTCTCATAGTCTATGTCTCTATGGTAATACGGTTTTGCTTGGAACTGTTGCTGTCCTCCAATGAATCACGGAGATCTTTGATACGGATCTGCAAACCGTTTGTACTGGTTCTGCGGTACGAGGTTCTTGAAACGGTGTAGCCTTTTTGATTGTTGGCAAAGCCTTGATCAACGAAGTTTACCTCTTCTGCAAACCAGACTTCTGTTTTACCAAAGTTGAGGCAGCTTCCACCGTTATGAGCGCAGGATCCACACCATCCACAGTCAGCTGAAGAGATGGTAGCTAGCGGGGGATCAAGGGGGATACCAGCTGCTTGTAGATGTTTCTGAACTTCTGCTTTGATCTGCTCTGCAACGCTCAACTGACCCTTGGTTCCTTCTCTTTGCCTCTCCCAATTTCTGGATTTCAAAGCACAGCTAGCAAAATGCAGAAGAGCATCCTGAGGAGTGAGGGCGGTGCAGTCTCCGCTTGCTAAGGAGTTGACCCACTTCGCAGATTCTTCGCACATACCTCGAGCAAAGAATTCAGCCAGCTGCCTCTCTTCATACCCATGATGAGGGCAGTTGAAGAGAAGGGATTGGAATTCATTCCAAGTGTCGTACAGGCTTGCATCTTCTCTCTGAGTGAATCTGGATATGCGGTCTTTATAAGCAATTGTCCTTGCTGGAGGGAAGTATTCCTCAACAAAATCTTGAGCTAATGTCTACCAGTTAGTGTAGTGGCCTGGTGGTTTGCTTCCAAGCCACTGCTTAGCTGCACCTCTGAGAGAAAACGGAAAAGCTCGGAGACATAAAGCGTTCTTGTTGAGGTTCCCAGACTTGAAAGTTTCACAGACAGCCAGGAAGTCAGCTATAAGTGTGCAGGGATTATCATCTGGCTTTCCTTCGAATTGTACGTCCCTAGAGATCAGTTCTAGGAGAGGAATCTTAATCTCATAATCAGGATCGTTGTCATTGGAAAGCAAGGTAATGGGTGACCGAGCGTTAGCTGCGCGCGGCTTACTGTAGTCCGCAACACTCCTAGGAGCAGCCATTGCGGAAGGGGAAGATGGAACGGAAGTGATACGATTCTGTACCTGCTATGATCTGCAAGAGACAAAAACAAACACAACCAGTGTAAAATCAAAGTATGATGGAAAATGAAAGATGGAAATGTAGAACAATAAAAATGCCAACTCTTCTTTCAACGAAATAGAAGAGTCCCCGGCAACGGCGCCAATTTGATGAGCTGCCGAATAGCGGTCAATCAAATAACTACCAAGTTGTGAAGCTAGGGTAGATCGTATTCCACGGGTCTCCTCTACTTCCTTACTCAAATATGTTGGCAATTAAATTCAAGGTTAAACACTTAGTTGCGTGGTGTGAGTTCACGACTTCTATACTAAAAATGAAAAGATTAATTGAAATGAAATTAAGGCGAAGAAAGGTTGATTAATAGACTAAGACAGACAAGCTTAGACTTCGAATCCCCCTTTAGATCACCAGAGCAACAACAATCAACAGATCAGCGATTTCCGATTCTTGTTCATTCAGTTCTCAGACACCACCGTAACTCCTGACCCTTAGGTTTAAGACTGGCGAACGTTCGTTCTATCCGATCTAGCTACCACGATTAATTAGCCGCCGGGTACGGTCGCCTCTCGCAACGACTTAACTAACTGGTGCAAATTCTAACGATTTATGATTTACTCTTGCAGTGGATTAACCCTAATCGGTTCCTACGAAAGGCACACTCCAATTATAAGGTTAATTGTTCAACTTGATGTTCTAAAGTAAGGCGAGGTTCGCTTCTATCCTTAGCTTAACAAGAATCTAATCTAGGTGGCCAAACCAGACAAGAAACACAAAGAACAAAGAACAAGTCAAACATGAAGAAGAAACTGAATGAATTTCGAATCTAATCACCGCCGATCCGTGACCGCTTTAAAGCCCTGGGTCACTTAGAGCTTAGACTAGATGAACCCTAAGTGACCCAAGGTTAATCACCGCCGAATCTAATCACCGTCTTTGATTCTTTTGTGATGAATATGCGTAGCTGAACTCTTAGAGCTTAGACTAGATGAACCCTAAGTGACCCAGGGCTTTAAAGCGGTCACAGACCGGCGGTGATTAGATTCGAAGTTCAATCAGTTTCTCTTTCATGTTTGGTTTGTTCTTCGTTGTTCATGTTTCTTGTCTGGATTGAACACCTAGATTAGATTCTTGTTAAGCTAAGGATAGAAGCGAACGCTCGCCTTACTTTAGAACATCAAATTGAACAATTAACCTTATAATTAGAGCGTGCCTTTCGTAGGAACACGGTTAGGGTTAATCCACTGCAAGAGTAACTCAATAATCGTTAGTAATTCCACCAGTTAAGTTAAGTCGTTGCGAGAGGCGACCGTACCCGGGCGACTAATTAGCTTGGTAGCTAGAACGGATAGAGCGAACGTTCACCGGTCTTAAACCTAAGGGTAAGGAGTTATGGTGGTGTCTTAGAATTGATTGAATGAGAATCGAAATCCGCTGATCTGTTGACTGTCAATGCTCTGGGGAACAAAGGGGGATTCAAAGTCTAAGTTCATCTGTCATCTCTGTTTCAATCAACCAATTTCCAATCTGTCTTTAGTTTAAATTTTTTAATTCCTCTGCATTTCTTAGAATTAGAAGTCGTGGAACTCACACCACGCACGAAGTGCTTAAATCCGAGTAATTTGCTAGTTTATTTGAGTAGTCAATCATTAGAAGGCCCGTGGAATACGATCTACCCTAGCTTTGTAGCTTTGTTAGTTATTTGATTGAGTCGTCAACGATCGGTTCATCAAATTGGCGCCGTTGCCGGGGACTTTTTTCAATTGTTTGAAAGAAGAACTGGCAATTTATTCTTCTACTTTCCATCTTTCACTCTTCCACCCACTTTGATTTTACACTGGTTTTTGCTTGTTTTTGTTATTTGTAGGTTTGTCACAGGTGTATGCATCGCCGCCCTGGGACTCGCTCCCAAACCGACAAGGCTAAGAGTATAGAGAGACCAAGCAGTTCTGCTCCACCTCGACAATCACAGATTCCAAGGAGAGGCAGAACCAATCCACCTCCACCCGTCACTCCGATTAAGATTGAGGAACTGAAGGATAGTCCCTCATCTTCACCATTACCGTCGCCTACATCCGTTTCATACACCGAGTCACTTTCACCTCCTCCATCTCCTACCATGGGTGATCAATTACCACCACCACCACCACCACCACCCCCGCCTGCACAGAAAAGTCTAGCCGATTACAACAAGCCGAGCGCGACTAGCGCTCGATCTGCCATTGCCGTACCGCGCATTGAGGAGATCCTGACTATGAGATCAAGATTCCATTCTTGACTATGATCTCTAGGGATCTACAGTTCGAAGGCAGGCCCCTAGACAATCCGTGCACTCATCTTACGGATTTCCTCGATCTCTGCAGCACTTTCAAGAACGGAAACCTCGAAAGAACACTCTTTGCTTGAGAGCTTTCTCGTTCTCTCTGAAAGGCGCCGCTAAGAGGTGGCTTACTGGCAAACCACCTGGATATTACACTAATTGGGATACTCTGGCTCAGGACTTCGTTGAAGAATACTTTCCTCCTGCCAGAACAACAGCCATCAAGGACAGCATTACCAGATTCTCCCAGAAAGAAGGAGAAAGCTTATATGATACTTGGAATCAATTCCAAGAACTCCTCTACAACTGCCCTCATCATGGATTCGAGCAGAGGCAGTTAGCTGAAATCTTTGCTCGAGGTCTTCGAGAAGAATCTGCCAAGTGGGTCAATTCCCTAGCTGAAGGGGATTGCACTACGCTCACACCTGAAGCTGCTCTTCTTCACTTCGCAAACTGTGCTTCCAAGTCAAGGAACGGGGAACGACAATCTGAAGGATCAAGGAGCAAGCTCGATCTTGAAGCAGCTATCAAGGCAGAAGTAGAGAAGCATTTGAAGAAGTCTACCACACCAGTCAAACCGCTGATAGCTTCTGTCTATGTTGCCGATTGCGAATGGTGTGGAGCTTGCGCACATAACGGAGGCCGATGCCAGAATTTTGGTAAGACAGAAGTCTGGTCCGCAGAAGAGGTAAACTTCATTCAACAAGGCTTCGTTAATAATCAGAATGGTTATGCTGGCTACTGCAACTTTAGGCAGCAAGGGAACTATCAAGACAGACCTCCCTACAATGCTGGCGCCGTTCATAACCAGAACCAGAATAACAGCCCGGCTGGTCCAACTCAGGATCAGAAGCCTAACCATCCGCCGCACCGCAATCCGGGTAACTATGGAACTGCTCCTGGCAATCGCCAGCACCAATATTTGAATAACACCTATCCAGGGCAGCAGTACCAGAAGGAAAACAATGTCAGTGAACTGGACAAGAAGCTTAGTCAGATCATCACCAGACTCGACGATCATGACAGTCAGTTTAAAGCTCAAGCTCTTCTCAATCAAGAACAGATAGCAGCCGGACAAAGAATTGAGCAAGCTGTGAACAACATCTCGAGCATGCTAGCATCTGGTCGACCATTTGGCCAACTTCCGAGCCAGACAGAGCCGAATCCGAGAAAGGAGCAAGCCAAGATGGTATCTGTTAGAAAATTTCCAAGCTTATCTGTTGATGCTTGTTCTGTTTTACGCAGGATCGCTGAAACTCCGGAGAAGAAGGAAGCGCTACAAGTGGCGCCTAAGGAGGATGATCCTCCTCTTGCACCGTACGTCGTGAAGCCTCCTTTTCCAAGAGCATTGCTGCCGAATGCAAGGATCAAGACTGGCATGAAGGGGAATAAAGAAGGATATCCTGATGCTCGTATTAAGAAACCCTCCTCTCCATATCCAACTAAGTGTTCTGATCCTGGTTCTTTCACTCTACCTCTTGTCATTAATGATGCTGAGATAGAACGTTGTTTGGTTGATCTTGGCGCGTCTGTTAATGTTATGCATATGAGTCTATATGAAAAATTGAACCTAGGAGAACTTGAACCGCCTAGTATGCAACTTATCTTTGCTGATAGATCACTTAAAACTCCTAGGGGAGAAATCAAAGACGTTGTGACTAAATGTGGTCCTTTCACGTTCTTAGCTGACTTTGTTATCATTGACACTAGTAAGGATGATTCTACCATTCTCATAGGACGACCTTTCATGGCTACTACTGGAATGCAAATTAACGTTCCAAATGGTTCTTTAACTTTGAGAGTTGGTAAAGAAACTGTCACGTTCCGCCTTAAAGGCGGAATGAAATATAATCCTAAGAATGAAGAATTTCATTGTTTAGCTGTTGAAACTGTGGAGTTGACTCCGGTCAACTCCGTTACTGATGTCTCTTCTAGTGTGCCTAGATCAATTGCTGTTGCAGGTGCTGGACAGATTACCACGCAGAAACCAAAATCTGTTCTTCAGACGCCAAAGAAGAAGGAACTGCAAGCCTCTTCTAAGCCACCAAGCACAAAACCTAGCAGACCTCGGGGAAAGAACAAGAAGACGAAGACTCACATGGTCTAGAGACCAGTTGTGCCGCCACCGTCTACCAAGCCAGCTGCACCACCAATTCGTTCCAAGCTATCGGCGCTGGAACAAGTATGGAAGGAGAAGCCGAAAGCATCTCCTAAGGAAATACTGACGATCACCGATCCTGGTGATATTAAGCCGGAAGTTAAGGAAAAGAAGGAGCCGATCATTCTCATTCCATCCACTGTCTTCCTTGTAGAAGATGATCCTTTGACAGAACTGTTCGGACCCTTCACAATCACTGACCATCTTCCCGACGGACGTACCAAGCTCTTACACGTGAACGGGAAGAAATTCATGCTCACCGGAGAAGTCCCGAAGCTCTACTTTATGAACTCCGATGCTAGCATTAAGGAGAATCTGAGTTGGGATGGCTCCTAATACCGTCCAGGTATCGTCCAGCTCAAGGACGTTAATAAAAGAGCGCTTCGTGGGAGGCAACCCACGGCTGGAGTCCGTTTTTTATTTGTGTCAACCTTAGTGTTTTAGAGTCGGTTCGGGGGAGCCAAAAGTGTGAGTTTGTTTGATTTCATATTTTTCTTGTGTAGTCTGTGTGTCATAGTGTCAGTTGCAAGTCGTTTGAGGTCTTTCTGATTTTTGTGGATTTAACTGTGATTTTCTGAAGTCTGCGGGATTGCGAAAATATTTTCAATCGTAGAGTTCAATATTTTCGGCGAAAATTCTCTTTGAAATCCCACAGAGTTTTCCAAACGTTCCTGTTTCACATTTTCGGCAAAAATTTCTTGATGTTTTCGGCGAAAATTTCTTTTGAAAACCGGTAGTACTTTTTAACTATAATTTTCGGCGAAAACTTGCACCTATTTTCGCCGAAAATTTCTTTGAAAACCAACCAACTATTCACTTTAAAATCCGGAATTCAACCTCTCTTTCCCCACTTTCTATTTTTGAACCATACCCGAAAAACCCATCCTCTGTTTTATTTCAAACCGCCGATGCCACCTTTCATCGCCGCCGCCGACCGTTGCCACCGCCGCCGCAGTTGCCGACCGCCGCCGCACCCTTCCCCTCCTCTTCCCGATCAATCCAAGCTCTAGAACAGCCGAATCGGAGCTCTACAGCTCTAGTTCACCCAAACCCTATAATTTTCGATTTTTCACCGATTTCTCCCAATCCGTTCACTTTTAGAATCCATGGCTTCAAGGTAAGTTGTAGAACTTTTCATTGCGAATCTTTTGACATATTGGATGCTGAATTTCGTCAGGGTTGACTTTTCGGTTTGCCTCGATTTGCATGCCGATTGATTTCGTGTGAACTAGGTTAGCTGAACTTGTTGAACTGTTCTAGCATGCTTAGGGAGTATCGTGCTTAATTGTTATATCGTTTGATCATGTGTTGCTATGCCTAAGTCCTATTCCTTATTATGTTGACTTTTGAGAAATGTCGGTTTGATCGTAAACTGTTTTTGATCATTTGGCTGCCCTATGTGTTCATTCTCGTTCAGATTATTGTGTTTGCCATTTGAGACCATTTTACACCGTCATTTCCCGCTTTGTAATAGTCCTGCCATGATTAGGGTTCAATGTTCTATTATGTTGACTTTTTGAAATGTCGGTTTGACTTCTGAACTCTGATTGTGCTAATTCCATTCTGGCTGTCCTAAGCATGTATTTTATTGTTCATGATTACCGGTTAATCTGCTTTGCTTACCCCCACTCGGTTTTCCTCATTTCTTTGTGAAATTGAGTTTTTCGACTAAGTGTGGGGTAGGGTTATAGTTTGACTAATCGGGTTTGTTTTTCTTGTTTAGGAACACCACTTTTGAGCGCAGGACCAAGGCACGACTTGATGGTGCCTCGAGCTCCGGAGCCCCCGCTCCCGTCACACCCGCCGTTCAGGGCCCTCCACCAGCTTTCCCTAACCGTGCTGGGTACCACCGCACCGTTGCTCGCCTACCCCCGCACTACTTTGCACGCTACCAGCGGTTTGAGCACACCCGAGGAGCTGATGTTCGCCCTCTTTCCATGGAGTCGCTCTCAGAGCACGATGATGACTGGTACCGGAACGTGCTCGATGCACTGACCCATTCCGGCTTGCTGGAGCTGACCACGCTCACCGCCGACTTCCCAGACATCGCTCTCCAGGAGTTTTGGGCGACATTCGAGCTGGACGAGCACAAGAGGAGGCAGCACAGGAAGGTTGTTACCTTCTATCTGGGCGGGGTGCACAGGGAGCTCACGTATGATGAGTTTGCACCTCATCTAGGCATTCCCTACGAGCACTACCACGGACATCACCTTGGCTAGGACGACGACGACGACGACGAGTACCATGCGCTCTTGAGCCACATGACTGGAGTGCCCGCCGATCGCCTCGGGGACCATAACTCAGTTAAGTCGATCTCTCACCCTTTCTTTAGATACATTCATATGGTATGGCGTAGATCGCTTTTATATGCTCCAGAGAAGGACCACCACCATATCAGCAAGGACGAGCTTCTTCTTCTTCGCGCCATCTGGGAGCGATATCCACTTCATCCCGGATGGGTACTTGCTCGCCTACTCCGCAAGAAGACTCAAAGATCAGGTCGCCCCCGCTCACTCCTGGGAGGCAACTTTGTGGGCCGACTCATCATCTCCTTCGGCCTCAGCCAAGAATATGGCCTGAACATCCCACGCCGCAGAGTACGCACCGTTGAAGGAGATTTGGCGGTCGAGTACAACCTCGATCTGGACATCAGCCCCCTGCTAGCAGCGGATCCTCCTCTCGAAGACGAGGACGAGTCAGAGGAAGAAGATGATTCTGAGCAGGAGCAGCAGCAGCCGCAGCCAGAGTTTCATGACCATATACCCTCGCCACATCATCAGGCAGGGTATGCACACCAGCCGCCGCCGCACATCCCCGATCCATACCAGGCGCCTCCTCCTCAGCCCCGACCGCACCCCGCAGACATTGGTGAGCTGTATGAGCGACTGCAGGAGTGGCGCATCACCGACAACGCCACTCAGGAGGCGAGATGGACTACTATGCAGCAGCATATGCACCGCGCTGATAGGCGGTATGAGGCACAGATGGAGTGGCAACGTCAGCTCGGCGAATTCCTCCACTTTCCACCTCCCGGCCCACCTGACCAGCAGTGACCGGGTTGTATTCCTTTTCTGGTCCTTTCTTTTTATTTATTCTTTTCGGATTTCGATCCAACTTTTTCTGTGTGGATCCGGGGCACTTGTCCCGGTTTCCTTTTTATGTTTCATTTGTTTTTGTTTTGTAGGCAGTAGGGAGATTCCCTTTGCTTCGCTTGGGTAGATTCCCTCCGCTCCGAGGACCCGTGCTCATCCCCTACGCCAACCATCTCGGTCCAGGTTCTTCTACTTCACTATGAACTCTAGAATTAGTCATGTGAGGACACAGTCCGATTTAAGTGTGGGGTAGGATGCTAGAGAACCTTGCATGAACTTGATTGCCCTTGATTGTGTTTTCTGTGTGCCTCGTGATTCCATTCCAGTCTCTCTAGCATTAGAATGGCTCAGTTCTTTATTTTTGATGTTAAGTTGTTGTTCAAACTTTCATAATGATGCTTAGACTGCTTAACCTAGAACTTGAGAACCAACTTGTATACTTTGATGCTAAATTGCCTGGTCAGAACAGAATTTTTAAAATCACACTTGTAGTTTGTAGCCTTGATTGCATGAAAATGACCGAATCCGGCTAGCAAACCAACTGTGAGCTTTTGATCCATTGCACGTAACTTGTAATTTCAATTCTTTTTGAGTGGTTTTTTGTTTGCTTGAATGAGTAGAATTTGCATGAGACCTACTCGAGACCACACGATGACACGAGTTCTAGAATGATAGGGGCACCTAGATTCAACTACTAAGCCATATAGCCTACCTAACGATAAAATCCATTAGGTGTAGACCCTTGAGCTTGGCCTGTTCTTTCGGTTCGATATACATTACAGCCATTTCCCATTCTTTCATTCCCCGTTGATCCCCTGTGGTTGTAGTTCTAGATTGACCTACCAGAAGTCGGTTTGTGGTAACCTGCCTTTAGCCATTAAACAGGTGGTCTTAGCTATTATGTTCAGACGTGTAAACCCCTCTAGCAACTAAAAAAATTCGGCACAAAAGAAAAAAAAAGAGAAAAGAAAAGAAGCAAGTATCGAAAAAAAATGAAAAGAAGAAAAATCAGAAAAGCCAAAAAGGTTTCAAAGTTTTAGTTCAATAAAACGTTCTTCTCCCTACAAATGGAAGAACGAAGTCAAAAGAAAAGTCAGAAAAAAATTGTGTAAAGAAAAAAATAAAAAGTGCTAGTTTACTTGAGGGTATCACAGGACGAGCGTTCATTATTTCACCCGTGTCTGGTTAGACGGTAGGAAGCCATAGGCTAGATTCGAGGGAAGTTAGTCGAAAGCTACACCGCACAAAGCCATCATCATACATTCCCATCATCCATCGCATCATAAACCCAAGTAGTGTAGAATTCGTTACAGTCCTAGCAGGGAAGTCCTTCTTGACTAGTTACTCGTGTTATCACAGTGGTGGAGATGTGGTTGAATTGAAAACTTATGACAGAATTCAGTAACAGAAAATGATTGAGAGCAGAAACACGTCCTTAAACACAGAGAGTGAGAGTTCCCATTGTACTAAATATATCCTGTGTAAGGAGTCTGGTCGGTCAGGTCAAATTCGTGCATAATTGGTTGCAACTACTTGTCGTGTACAGATTATTAGTCAGACCAGGTTGTTTGGTTGATCTGTATGCATGTTAGGTTTCTTGTTCTAGGATCTATCTGTCTAATAATTCATTGTGTTTGATTGAACTCCAATTTAATCGATCTTATCATTTGTGAACATGAGCGTTTCTATTCAGTTTGCTTGAGGACAAGCAAAAGCTTAAGTGTGGGGTATTTTGATGACACTCGATTTGACGTGATTATCAGCCTCATTTAAGCGACATTTCCTTGCTTAAGACATGGTTTTTAGGGTTGAATAACGAATATTCAATCAATTGCCCTATCTCGTGCCATTTGTGTTACCTTGGCCCGTTTCGGGTCTATTTGATGGTTTTCTAGTGGTGTTATGGTAGCACAGGTTTTGCCATCAAATAAAGTAGCCAAGGACGTGTCTAAGGCGTTGGAACCTCGAGGAATTGCACCGGAATCGATCCAAGGAGCCAATCAAGTCGAAACAATTCCTGCCTGGTTTACAAAGGAATTTTTGCCGAAAATACCCTAGCATTTTCGGCGAAAATATCAGCACAAAATCACTGATGCCGACTGAAGGAAGTTTTCGGCGAAAATGTTAAGTTTTCGACCGAGAACTATGGGACCAAAATTTACAGGAGAAATCAGCCGGCGGACCATCCAATTACAAAGGAATTTTCGCCGAAAATTTCTCAATATTTTCGGCGAAAATATTAGTCAAAATCCGGCTGAGTTAGGGTTAAGTATAAATACTTAACCGGCGGCCCAAAGAGAGACACATCATAACATATTTTCCATAATCAGAATTTAGAGAATCCTCTCAAGTTCTGGAGCAAGGAGTTAGAGTTCGAAGAGCCGGAAAGAGATCGTGACGCCATCCCTTCCATCTCGAAGACTCGGAGCTAGGATTGCAGTCTACCGGAAGATCGAAGTTCTGCCGGAGTCGTCTTAATTAGGTTTTTCAGATTCTTTTCTGTTCTTCCTTTGTATGATGAACTCTTTCATTGTCTTTGATTCTTTTGTGATGAATATGCGTAGCTAAACTCTTAGAGCTTAGACTAGATGAACCCTAAGTGACCCAAGGCTTTAAAGCGGTCACGGATCGGCGGTGATTAGATTCAAAGTTCAATCAGTTTCTCTTTCATGTTTGGTTTGTTCTTCGTTGTTCATGTTTCTTGTCTGGATTGATCACCTAGATTAGATTCTTGTTAAGCTAAGGATAGAAGCGAACGCTCGCCTTACTTTAGAACATCAAATTGAACAATTAACCTTATAATTGGAGCGTGCCTTTCGTAGGAACCAGTTAGGGTTAATCCACTGCAAGAGTAACTCAATAATCGTTAGTAATTCCACCAGTTAAGTTAAGTCGTTGCGAGAGGCGACCGTACCCGGGCGACTAATTAATATTGGTAGCTAGAACGGATAGAGCGAACGTTCGCCGGTCTTAAACCTAAGGGTAAGGAGTTATGGTGGTGTCTTAGAATTGATTGAATGAGAATCAAAATCCGCTGATCTGTTGACTGCCAATGCTCTGGGGAACGAAGGGGGATTCAAAGTCTAAGTTCGTTTGTCATCTCTGTTTTAATCAACCAATTTCCAATCTGTCTTTAGTTTAAATTTTTTAATTTCTCTGTATTTCTTAGAATTAGAAGTCGTGGAACTCACACCACGCACGAAGTGCTTAAATCCGAGTAATTTGCTAGTTTATTTGAGTAGTCAATCATTATAAGGCTCGTGGAATACGATCTACCCTAGCTTTGTAGCTTTATTAGTTATTTGATTGAGTCGTCAACGACCGGTTCATCACTGGTTGCTGTGTTTGATGCTTGATGTTGTGCTGAGGGGTTTGTGATGAAATGAACTAATTACTGAACTGGATTAGAAATGAAAGATAGGTTGATTGGGGGTTCCGTGGTGAATTGTACGATACTATATTATTGTCAGTTGTGGTTGCAGGAGGATGGCCCTGCCAATGTGGGGTCGTCCTATGAAAGAGGAACATGTTGGTAATCCTAGACTCACGACATGACAATATCTGCACTTGCAGATGGGGGTGGTCGGTGAGCTAGCCGATTACCCTTTGTGTGAATGTGATGATGAGTTGTGGAGCATGGTTGTAATGAGGAATTATGAGATGATGTGGATGGAGTGATTGGTGATCTGAATTGTATGAGTTGTGAAACGAATATGAACGTAGAACCTGAAGGAACCTACACTACCCCCACCTGAGAATTGTGAGGTACTTAAGTCCGAACCACCGGAGTGGTTCACCATGGAAGGGATTCATGGTTAGTTGTGTTGTGTTGTATACTCCTTCGTGGAAGGATCTTGCGTGGATGCGTCTGATGGTCTACTCTTTCGTGGAAAGATCCTATATGGATGCGTCTGATGGTACACCCCTTCGGGGAAGGATCCGGTGTGGTTACGCAGGGTCGATAGCCGGCTGGGAGGTGGTGTAGGAGAATTCCTTGGCGCCTTAATGATTTGTGGTTTGTGTGCATGAATGTGTGTGATGATGATGCTTGTGAACTCTTCTGAGACATGTGCTCTGATGTTTAAATGTTAAATCGCTTATGCTATTACTGCTGCTATCGATTGTGGATGTGAACGATGAACAGAGCCTATGTGATCACCTAGACTGCTTTAGGATATTAAAATCTAGTTAAGGTTGAGTTTGGTTCCACTGTCGATGTATTGTGTGGAGTTTGGAACCACTCCTTTGGATTAGGACAACGCATAGTTAAGCCTAGTGGGTTCACTCAGTTTCAATAGGAAACTGATCCCCCCTCTCCCCCTTTCAGGTTCTTGTGGCTAGTAGGTGAGGTGTTGGAAAGGTGTTTCTGTCAGGTTCGAGAAGTTTGTCGAGCGAAGCTATGAGGTGAAGATTGGCGAACCACTCAGAGTTGACATTTCTTTGTTATTTTAAAATTCAGTTGAATATTGTATTTTGGGGAGTTTTATACCCATTTTCAGGATTTATTATTAGATTGTTTGCTTATCGGTTTTATGGGATTTATTATTGGAGGTTTCCTTCAGTTTTTGAACATTTAATAAGAGTTGATTCATTTTCCCTTTCAGTCATTTTTAGCCGATTTCATTTATATTCTTATCGAGTGCTCATACTGGTTCAACCATGAGTTTACCCGGGTCGGTTCAGTATGGGTGTTACAAAAGCACACACACTTCACAATCACATCTCAAGACAAGGCAGGCTTAAACTATACCGAACTAACTGAAGCACGGGCTCAAAGAGCATGGAAGTAGCGGTTGACAACAAGTTGTTCAAAGCATGCACAAAGACAAAACACGGGTTCGATAAAAAGGGATAGAGATAAGGGTCAAGCAAGTTTCCCCTTTCGGGTTCATGAATCTTAATCACACAACTTTGGATAAAATAGTTCTAACAAGCCAGATAAGATCTTTCAACATAACATTGACACGAATCCTAAGCTCACAGGTCAAGACAATTAGGAAAGCACTATCAAACGGGCATTGATCACCATTTACATTGAGTCTTACTCTTTTTTTTCGAATCGGAATCCTTTTGGAATTCTGAAACCAACCCTTGTTTCTTCCTTGATTTAGGAACCCTCTGACGACGATGCTCAATGGAATCACCAACGCAACTACCGCTGCTGCCGATTTGAAGCCACCTTCACCAAGTCGCTCGCTGGAATCGCCATCGCAACCACCGCTGCGGCCGATTTGAAGCGTCCTTCACCAAGTCGCTCGCTGGAATCACCATCGCAACCACCGCCGCCGCCGATATGAAGCCGTCTTCACCAAGTCGCTCGCTGGAATCAACATCGCAACCACCGCCGCCGAGTTGCCTTTTCTTTGTTGGGTGTCGCCGGAGTTCTGGCTCTATCGCCAGAGCTCCGACCAATATTTTTTCCCGACGAAATAATTCAACAGAGGCTAAATAAATTGATTTAACCACGACCTATTTTTCCCGCTGTTATATTTGTTTCGCATTGATCAATTTAACAGTGGCATGCGGCCGCTATTAAACGTCATTTATGTCGCTGTTAAATGCAATGTTTTTTTGTAGTGTCGCTTGGTAAAACTCTAACCATTTGTATTATTCTTTACACTATACAAAAGTGAAAATAGACAAAGGGTAGTGACAATGCCCTCGCGTGCACAAGCAACCTCAAACGCAGCAATACAGGACCACGATGTCGCTGTGTAGGCCCCAAGGGAGGTTTTAAAACTTGCAGGATGGACAGTACAAAGTCAGGGGTGCAGACGAAGCTCGTTGCTAAAGCTTTCTGACCAGCAGTCGTGCCATCCTGGGGGCAGTTCCCTATGGTGGATAATAGAGAAGGGGCAGCGTACTGCCAGGATTTGGGAACACTAATACGAGTAAGGATGGAGCAAATGGTTGTAGCAGAGAGGTAAGGGAAGTACCCATGGACGATTATATAACGGTCACTGACCTTGTCGTCAGTCCACAGATCCCTCCAGGCGATCACATTGTAACCGTTCTCATAATGGGGGCACTTAAGTCTACATACTAGTTATGGAAGCCACGAATAGAGCCAAATTGGTGCTTGCCCCATTCCTTAGGATCGTCATATTCTGCAGGGTCAGCAATAGGCAATTTATCATTACGCCTAGAAGAGCCTACATCGCCCTCGTCATATGAGGTATATTCTACAAAACACTAAGACTGGTGGATGAGTCAAGGTCGAAATCAGAATTTTGGGAAGGAGAGTAGCTTCGATTTTAACAATCGGAGGAGGAGGCCATGGTAAGGTTGGGAAGGATCTAATATACAAAAAACCTAGAAGGAAGTTGGCTAAGGCTATTGTACATGGCAAATCAGAAAATACTAAATGATGGTTGCAAATTAACATCGAGGAATCAAGCCAGAAAGAGGGCAGATGACATACCAGGACAGCTAAGCAGGTAGTCAATATCGGCAGACATGGAAGATGAGTGGCAAGAGGAGACTGTCGGCAAGGGAGGAGTGATGAAAGCGTTGAGGAAAAGATTTTGCACAGAAAGGGAGGGCAGAGCGTATGAAACTGTTAAAGGGGAACATAGGAGGTTAATGTATAACGAGGATAGAGGATGGCGTCTGGAGGAAGCTTTGAAGAGGGCGTGAAGTTGGAACGACAAAGAGAGAAATGATGGGGGTTGGTCACAAAACCCTAGAATGGGCGGGGTTTTAGCAGGGAACAATGAGAAGAAACCTAGGGCAGCAAAAATGACCACATTAGCCCAAGGAGCGGACGACAAGAGGCACCGCGAAATCACGGACAAGCAACCCAAAGCAACGCACGCGCACATGAAATATCCACATAGGTCACTACAAAAAAAACGCTAATTAGCGTCGGTTGAAACGTAGCAATTTAGCGTCGGTCGGTCATCAACCGACGCTAAGTGGTTGATCTCGCGTTTTAGCGTCGGTTGATAGGCGACCGACGCTAAAATGGGACAAAGAGCCGACGCTATTATCCGGTTTTGGTTCGTTTTTTGGCTGACCGGGCGGTTAAATTGGCGTCGGTCAGCAGAAAGAGAATAGCGTCGGTTATTACCGACGCTAAAACGCGTGTTTTATAGCGTCGGCTGACACGCGTTTTAGCGTCGGTCATCAACCGACGCTAAAACGCGTAAGTATTTAAACCCCCATCCTAACCCTAATCTCAAATCTCTCAATCCTCTCCTCTCTCAATCCTCTCCTCTCTCTCCTGAAACTCTCCCAAACACCACCCTCCTCCTCCTCCAAACTCTCATAACCACCACCCTCCTCCTCCTCCAAACTCTCCCAACCACCACCCTACAACTCCGCCGCCATTCCGCCGCCGTCCGCCGTTCCGCCGCCGTTCCGCCGTTCCGCCGCCATCCTCCTTCACTTCCTCCTCCAGCCACCGCAGCCGCCGCATCCCAGCCACCGTCCGCCAGACGACGAAGCCAACGTGACGGCGGTGGAGAAGAGAAAACAGATCTGGGAAAAAACCCAAATCTGGAAAAAAACCCTAATTAGAAAAAATTAAAAATAAAAACGAAATAATAAATGAAAAATTAAAATGAAAACAAAAAACAAAAACAAAACAATTGGTTTGGTTAGCCACCCATTCGGTCAACCCATATTTTAGTGTCGGTTGACCAAACGACCGACGCTAAATTATAGCGTCACCGTATCTGGCGTCGGTCTTGCCGACCGACGCTATTTATTTTGACGTCGGTCATGACCGACGCTAAAACGCGTGTATGACCGACGCCAAATAGCGTTTTTTTGTGTAGTGGGTGTTGAGCGACGCTGTAGTGATAAAGCTCTTTAGCTTCATCAAAGATAAGCTAACGCGCTTCAGGGCTCATGATGGCCCCCAGAGGCTACTCATTCCCAACATAGAGAGGCATTGAAGAGAGCCCACTTGGTCGAAAGGCCTAGTCCAACTGAGAAGGTCAACCCAGGCGATGGAGGGTTGACCGAAGGAAACCCTAAAAGTGATCTAGGGTTGGCAAGCTGTGTCAGATGGGCCAGGCTTGCTGCAAGGCCCACAGATCACCGCAAGGGGCGATGCCTTCATCGACCAAGAACCCTAGAGGGACGCGTGGGGCAATCTCCAAACGTCGTACACTCTCTAACGGTCAGTAGTGGGTCCGTACCTCCAGCTAATG
The DNA here is from genome assembly GCA_034768395.1 of Linum lewisii. Taxonomy (NCBI): domain Eukaryota; kingdom Viridiplantae; phylum Streptophyta; class Magnoliopsida; order Malpighiales; family Linaceae; genus Linum; species Linum lewisii. The sequence continues at coordinate 29,267,798 of CM068304.1, read as the reverse complement.
AGAGGACGGCCTTGGCAGGATTGCTTAGGTATAAATATCGGTGCATGCCTATAGCAAAGAGGCAGATAAATTCATAGCAAGAAACATTCCCTCATGCCTGTAGCAAAGAGGCAGATAATTCATAGCAAGAAACATTCCAGAAACATTCCCTCGATACGTTACTTTATCCTCTCCTCACATTCCATTATGTTAGCCAAATACTGATTACTACTCCTTTACACTTTTTGCAAGGCTATCCGGAACTCCAACGGACAATGGGCCAACTCCCTTCATTGCTCCGGGCGACGAGTCAGGAACAAAAATCAATAATGGACAAAGACTAAATTTCCTCCACGACAGAAGCACAAACTCAAAGGTAACAATTAAAGGCTATTACATCAGAATCATGAGACGGTCTTAATACAAAATTGAGCAACAGTTGTACACCTGATACCATGACTTTTTCTTTTATCTACTGAATTGGAGTTTTCTTCACTGATTTGCCAAGGAAAAGAGAGTATGGGGCAGTAGTTGCTAGCCGCATCTCAATCAATCAATCAATCAATCTTCACGGATGAGTAGATGAGTCTCGTGAACCAGAAGCATGCATAGAACCCAATTGTTCCTGTCAGGACAAAGAATGCATACGAAGCAATCAGCATGTAACCGAAATACAGCACTCCAGATACAAACTTTGTGATTTCTAGCTTGGTGAAGAAGTAGAATGTGGCGTAGAGAAAGAGGTAAAGTGCAGAGGAGCCAGAGGTCAGGTACGATCTCCACCACCACAGGTAGTCCTCGCTGCACAACTGAAAGTAACAGAGCACAACGGTGATCTCTGCACAGGTGATGATCAGGATAATGAACACTAAAAATAGGAACCCAAAGATGTAGTAGAACTGATTCAGCCAGATTGAGGTCAGGATGAAGAACAGTTCAATGAACACGGCTCCAAATGGAAGTATTCCTCCAATCAAGATTGAAAATGCCGGATTCATGTACCATGCTTGCTCTGGTATCTGTCTAGGAATTTTATTGGTCTTTACTGGATCCTCAAGTGCTGGCTTCTTGAATCCAATATAACTTCCAACAAAAACAAGCGGAACAGAGATTCCAAACCATAGGAATACCAAGGCAAACATTGTGCCGAATGGAACAGCTCCTGATGACTTCTGGCCACATATAAGTGCATTCAAGACGAAGAAAATGGCAGAGACAATTCCAGGAAACATGAGTGCAGTTCGGAAAGCAATTTTCTTCCATTCCGTTCCTTTGAATAGCTTGTACAGACGTGAAGATGCATATCCAGCAAACAGACCCATGAAGACCCAGAGCAAAAGCATGGCTGTCATGAGGCCACCTCTGTTTGATGGGGAAAGGAAACCAAGGATGGCAAAGATCATTGTCACCAGGAGCATACAGAAAAACTGAACACCTGTTCCAACATAGACGCACAGTAATTCTGAGTTAGATGGGGGCCTGAAAGCATCTCCATGAACAAGTTTCCATCCTGTCTCTTCTTGAGCCTCCTCCTGGGTCTCAAGTTCATTGTACTTGGAAATATCACGGTAAAGTGTCCGTAGCATGATCATGGCCACCATGCCCGATAGGAAGAGAACAATCATCAGTGAATTTACAATCGAGAACCAGTGAATTTGGTCATCACTCATCAAAAGATATGCATCCCATCTAGATGCCCACTTCACATCGCTCTCCTGGAAGATGATAAACAAAGATTAGAATGATAAACTACACATAATTAACTAAAATACAATATGGCATTATGTGACCATGTTCAAGTCCGCAAGGTAAAACCTTATGGAAAAGGTTGTGTGCCAAGATTCTTGATTTAAGGACTAAACTAAGAAAAATAATATATACGCATCATTGAATTTGAGAGAGATCTCACCAGGAAATCAACATCATAAGTGAAAACAATTTCCTTTTTGTCATCAACTTCTTGAGGAGTGTTGGAATTGGCAACAGTACGCTTAGTATGAGGATCACAGGTCAATAAACGGGTCTTGTCATCATTCCATTTCTCCTCGTATTCGTGCTTAATACTGAAAGGTCCAATTGCTCAGGTCAGCAACAGCATTGGAAAATGTGAAGGTACAAGAGAAATGCAAGTTGAGGACCTAGAAACCAGCAGTTCTGGCATAAATGGAATTAGTTTAGGAAACTGACCTGTATGGCTTCACTTCAAACCCTACGATTCTTGCAGAGTCAGTTTGCAGGTCCTTGTGATACTTAACAGTGAATGATAAGTGGTTGTGGACGAAATGCTTTTCCTCTTTGCTCTGGATGAAGCAGAAGCAGTAAGGAATAGCAGAAAGAAAGCGAAGGAACAAAAGAAGAGAGTTTTAAGGTCTGGTCAGTTACCCCGTTGTACTGGCCTTTGAACCCAACATGGTAACCAAGCTGATAGATAGTAGGAGACTCTTGTTCCAGCCTCTTTATTGGGACCACAAGTGGAAGATTATCAAGAATCCTGTGACACGCATTGACAGAACAGTTAACAGATGAAATCCCGAAAAAAACATTGGAATAATGTCAGTGTAGCTTCGTTCAATACTGCAAAGCAATCCTTACATGTTCACTCTGTATTCATCATTAATCTTCTCCTTGAATTCCTTTGCAGTTTTGGTATCAGGATTGATCCGGCAAAGAATATTACACATCTTCGGTTCCCTCATTTGAAACTGCAAAAAAAAAAAAAAAAAAAAGAGCTCAGTGGAATAAGTTTGGCTACCAAGGAAACCTTAATAGAGTCATACACAACAATTGCATTAACACTGACCACATAGGGAGAGTTCTCAATTCGGTCTCCGCGAAGAACTTCACCGAGATTCTCTGCGCTGTCCACTATCTTGGCCGGTTTGCAGAATGGCAGTGAATAGAATGAGTAAGGTAACTGTGTCTTTATTGAAGTCAACTTGTTTACTTTCACCTTCAACTTATCTCCCTGCAATTCAAAACAAAATAGTTGGCGCCATCAAGAGAAGTGTAGTTTTCGAAACGAAAACATTGGTAGCAAGAAGAATGACTAACTAGCCATCCTCTGGAAGAAATAAAATTGTAAAATATCGAAAAACGGAAAACGGAAACGAATACTAAACAAGGAAATTCTAGAAACAGAGAGAGTCGGATTCAAAGCTAAGCTATATCATATCAAGTTATCAACAACCAACAATGTATCTCCGGTTAAGAAGATGAGATTAGGCGGAGAAAATGGCATGCAAGTGTACATTAAGACGATCGCATAGAGGAAGATAAAAACAGATCGGATGAAAATAAAATGCAGATCAAACACGGACCTTGACAAAATCCTCGGGAGCTACACCGGGGAGGTAGAAAGAGCGGGCGCCATGGATGTGAAGTGAGAAGAGGAGAAGAGAGGAGATGAGGGAGAATGGGAAAGACGATCTTCTGGTACTAGTTCCTACAGGAGGAGCCATTCCCCCTTTTACCTTAACGAGATTGAGAAAAGAGGAAGACAAACGATGGGGTTACAGATCTGGGCTACAACAAGGAAAGGAGAAGGGAGAGAGAGGGGAGAGTTGGTTTGTTTCTGTTGCTGGTGGTGCTGTGGACTCGTGACCTAAAATATATATCTCTATTATTATAACTAGATTAGTGGCGGAACGTTGGCCGATTTGAACATAAAATGATAAATAAATTTATTGTTTTGTATTGGTATTATCGTACTCAGTTATTTTAAAAATTATAAAATTCAACATAAATGTGTCAACTTAATTTTTTGGACTCAATAAATTCAACAACGTATATAATCAAAACTAAAAAAAATCTTTGGTGCAGACACTTTTTTTGGTCGCCCATGCGCACATTATTATTTAGGTATTACTCGAGTATTATCTTTAGTGGTCAGTATTCATGCGTTATTTGGGGGTGTTATTTGAAGATTATTTGGGTGTTATTCGACTATTATTCATGTATTTTTTATGTTATCCGTGAATATGAATAACACCAGAGTAACATCTCAGATAACACGTGAATTAGTGCTACTAAAAATAACACTAGAGACATCCACTTTCAATTGCGGTTTTTTGCTCCGTATGAGAGCTTACCCCTTTTGAGGGTTTTCTAGGGTTTTTCCGGTTCCTGTTACCTTCCAGCTATAGCCGCCGCTCGGCTCCGTTCGTTCACTAGTTGCCTGAGGTGTTTCGATTCCAGTCCTCCTCGCTCAACCGTTCTCCCGTGTCTCGTGGTGTACGGTTGGGGCCCCTCCGTATTGCTCCGGTAGTTTTCCCTACTGTTTGAGCGACGCGCAGGGCTAGGGTTGAGGACCCTGATCGAACTTGCTCTAGCTAGTGTTTATCCCTATTTGTGACGGCTAGGAAGATGTCGGACAACCCTGATGATAACATGACACAAGAGATGGAAGCCCTTCGTTTGCTGGCCGAGGAGGAGGAAGACTTGATCCTCCCGGACGAGGGTGGGATCGAGGCAGTCTGGCGTTATGAGTTCTGTTTAATCGGCTTCGTCCTAACAAGGAAACAGTATAACCTGAATATTCTGAAGAGTAGGATGGCTTCGATCTGGCAACCTGGCAGAGGAGTGAATATTCAGGAAATACAAGGGAGTGATGAGGAGAGGCTGGTGCTGTTTAGGTTTTTCCATGCAAAGGATGTCAAGTGGGTTGTCGAGAACGGTCCGTGGACTTTTGATAACCATTTGATCGTTCTGCATGAACTGAAGCGTGGCGAGCACCCCGCTAAAGTGGTACTCAAGACTACTGAATTCTGGGTTCAGGTTTATAACCTTACCAGTGGTTTTTTCTCGGCTGCTGTTGCTAAAGCGCTTGGAAATTTCATTGGAGAGTACGTTAAGTACGACGAGCGCGGCATGATGTCTTCTACGGAGATGGTGATGCGAATCCGTGTTCGGCTGGATGTCCGGGAACCCCTCAGGCGCGAAAAGAAACTTAAAGCCCAAGTGGAGAACTAGCACTGGCAAAATTTCGTTATGAGAAGCTCCCCACTTTCTGCTTCATTTGTGGCCGACTAGGGCACATCGACCGCCACTGTGAGATATATTTTCGTTTACCGGACGATCAGATAGTTCGCCGCTGGGATGCCTCGTTGCGAGCCCCGGCAAGGAGGTCAAACAATTTGGGCGGAGAGAAGTGGCTTGTTGAAGATATAGCAGATGACGGGGACGGCCGAGCACTTCAGGAGATATCTGCCAACACTAATTCGGCTCAGGCACAACCCCGTGGTAAGTTTCTAGCTAACCTTGGGGCTATGAAATCTACTCAAGAGATGAGTCTGGCACACATCTCGAGTGGAAAGACGGATACCCCGGTGGAGTTGGTCATCCCGGAGGACAGGAAGCGTCAGAGGGTAGCAAATAACACAGCCATGGCTGCGATGGATTGGGTGGGCGAGACTAGAGTTCCAACCATTCTTGACACTGGCAGGCAAGGAATCCAGGACTCCACAAACCTGGCAACGGCAGGACTGCAAGATGGCAGGACCTGCCAGGAGAAATGATTATCCTCAGCTGGAACTGCCGGGGTCTGGGCCAACCCCGTGCGGTTAATGTGTTGGGTGACCTCATTCGAGAGCACCGGCCGGATGTAGTTTTACTTTTTGAAACTCTTGTTAATAGGCAACGTATGGAGAATATTCGTTGTCTTTTGAAGTTTGCTGGTTGTTTTACAGTTGATGCGGTTGGTCGCAGTGGAGGAGTTTGTGTTTTGTGGAAGACTTGAATAAATGTAGCTTTGATCTCGTATGCGCGCACTTTTATCAATGTTCCAGTTAGGAAGGAAGACGATACTGATTTTCGGTTGACCGCCTACTATGGTCTGCCGGAGAGAACTAGAAGAAGGGATTCTTGGGCTATGTTACGGGGCTTGGCGGGTGATGGAAGTGAGGCTTGGTTATGCATGGGTGATTATAATGACCTCCTTAGTAATGATGAAAAGAAGGGTAGACTTGACCACCCCAACTGGCTCCTCTCGGGGTTCTGTGAGGCAGTCATTGACTGTGGCTTGAGTGATGTTCCTCTGCAGGGATATCCTTACACATGGTCGAGAGGGAAAGGAACGCCGGATGCTGTGGAAGAAAAATTGGATCGGGCCATGGCGACGAGGCAATGGCATGACAGACATCCGATGGCTTGTCTCCGGAATTTGATCGCCACTGTTTCGGACCACTGCCCCATTTTACTCGACACGGTGGGAGAACAGCAGGTGAGCGAGCGCCGACCTTTCAGGTTCGAAAATGCCTGGCTCTTGGAACCGTCGTTCCAGGCCTTTGTCGAGGGTTGCTGGCGAGATTTGGGTGCTATGAATATTGTGGACAAACTGAGTAGGTGCGCTTCGGTGTTGCATGGTTGGGGGCGGGACTACGCGAACCGATTTAAAAGGGATATAAAGCTTGGCAAAGAAGAGCTTGAGCGGCTACGGGTGATTGACACCCCGGAAGCTAACCTAGCATATGAGACGAAGCAAAAGGAAGTTACAGACCTGTTAGAAGTTGAACAAAAATATTGGAAACAACGGGCAAAAAACTTCTGGATGAGAGATGGAGATCGTAATACGAAATACTTTCATGCTACGGCGACTACCCAGAGGAAAAGAAAGGAGCTAAAGAAATTGTTCAATGACAGTGGTGAGGAGTTCGAGGGTTCTGAAGAGATAGGTGGTCTTGCTGTCCGGTATTTTAACCAACTCTTTGAAGCGGGCAGATGTGTGGTGGATCCAGTGATACAGGTGCTTGAGAAGAAGGTTACTGAGGAAAATAACTCCCTACTTCAGCAAAGATATACAAAGGAGGAGATTAAAGAGGCGATCTTTAGCATGGGAAAGGATAAAGCCCCGGGGCCGGATGGCTTTAACCCGGGTTTTTATCAACATTTTTGGCCTTTGATTGGCGAGGAGGTCGCCACGGCTTGCATTCATTGGCTGGAAGCGGGAACGTTGCCGACGGCAGTCCATGACACCACTATTGTGCTCATCCCAAAGGTAGAGAACCCTACTACAATGAAAGATCTCAGACCCATATCTCTTTGTAATGTGCTCTACAGGATAGTCTCGAAGGTTATAGCGAATCGCATCAGGAAAATTATACCGACCCTAATTAATGTGGAGCAGTCCGCGTTTGTTAAAAGCCGTTCGATTGTTGACAATATCATGATCGCCTTCAAAGCTCTTCATAGCATGAAGAGAAGACCGAATATTAAAACGGGGGAGCTGGCTTTGAAGATTGATATCTCGAAAGCTTACGATCGTGTGGAGTGGAGCTATTTGAAAGCAGTCCTTGGGAAGTTTGGATTCACGACGGGATGGATTAATCTTATTATGAGTTGTGTTTGCGGGGTGAACTATAAGGTAACATCAACTCTACTCTTACTGATGGCTTTAGTCCTCACCGGGGTCTGCGGCAAGGCTGCCCCTTGTCTCCTTTCTTGTTTATTTTGTGTGCAGAAGGCCTCTCGGCCCTTATGAGACATGAGATGGATCGCCAAACTCTTCATGGGTGCAAAGTTGGGGTAGGGGCTCCGCGCATCTCTCACTTGTTATTCGCGGATGACTGTCTTCTTTTCAGTCAAGCAACGTTGGCAGAGGCGAGAATGTTAAGGAGTGTTCTCGATAGATATGCGGAAGCCTCGGGGCAGGTGATTAACTATGACAAGTCCGGTATGCTCTTGACCAAAAGCACGGACGTGCTGTTAGAGGATGGTATTCGGCATATCCTAGGCGTCTAGGGAGAGATGGGTACAGGTAATTATTTAGGGATGTCGACCATGGTGGGAGCAAATAAAAGGCGGACCTTTGCCTTCATGAGAGAGCGCTTGTGGCATCGGATACGATCATGGTTGGGACGTCAAACATCCAAGGGAGGCAAAGAAATTATAATTAAAGCTGTAGCTCAAGCGCTCCCTGTCTATTGTATGAATGTCTTCAGAATCCCAGTTACACTTGCAGTGGAGCTGGAGCGCATGATTAACTCATACTGGTGGGGTATGAAGCGGGATAGGCGTCGGAGTATGAACTGGCTAGCTTGGGATAAACTCTGTGTCCGCAAGGAAGATGGAGGTATGGGGTTCAGGAACTTGCATGGCTTTAATATGGCTTTGCTAGCCAAACAAGGTTGGAATTTATTGACCAACCCGAATGCTTTAGTCTCAAAGGTTTTCAAAGCTAAATATTACCCTCGTGGGGGTTTCTTATTGGCAGCACGTTGTGCTAATCCGAGTGTGATTTGGCAAAGCATTTGGCAAGCTCAACCTATTATTAAAGGAGGCATGCGGTGGAGGATTGGTGGAGGAGAGGGAATCAGAGTCTGGGAAGATCCCTGGCTAAATAATGACGCTAATAGGTATGTGATTACCCCAAGAATCATGGGGCTTGAAAATATGCGGGTGGCAGAGTTGTGCATTCCCGGATTACCACAATGGGACGTAGGGCTCCTGGAGGAAATCCTGGATCCGAGGGATGTTGAGGAAATAATCAAGATTCCATTGCGACGGTTAGAAGGAGAGGATCGGATCGTTTGGCAACTTAGCAAAAATGGGATCTATTCTGTCTGATCGGGCTACCATTGGTGGATTGATAATCTGAGTGCTATTGGTACACATCGGCGAGGAGGTTCTTGGTCAAGGCTATGGGTGGCTGATGCGCCCCCGAAATTTAAGATTATGACGTGGCGTCTGGCTCATGACATTGTTCCGACGCGAGAAGTGCTTGCCCATAGACATATAGAGGTGCCAAGCGAATGTGGTTTCTGTAATCAACACCAAGAATCCAACCAGCACCTGTTTTTGGACTGTGCGTACGCAAGGAATTGCTGGGAGGAAGCAGACTTGGGGAGTTTTGTGGAAGCGTTAAGGACTCGTAGCACGTCTTTCCAGGAATGGGTGGAATTGTTACTCAATAGTGACTCTCCGGTTAAGGTTGAACAGAGCATGGCAATCCTTTGGAGCCTGTGGAGGGAAAGAAACGCGAGAGTGTGGAGGAATGAAGAGCGCCCAACTTTTGTGGTTACACGTATTGCTTTGGAGGGACTTAATGATTGGAGAAGGGCACGCCATGCTCCCACCCCACCTCCCAATAACACAGGAACTAGAGCTTGTGGCAGCTGGCATCCACCGCCCCCAGGGAAGCTAAAATGTAATGTCGATTGGGCATGTTTCGAGGAGGAGCGCATGTCCGGAATCGGTGCTATTCTACGAGACTCGACTGGAACTGTTATCAAGTACCTCATGCTGACGAATCCAGGTTGCCCGCCAGCAAAAGATGGAGAAGCCCTTGCCCTTTTCGAAACTATCCTATGGCTTCAGAGCTTGAATGTGAGGGATGTTATTTTGGAAACTGATTCACAGACTGTGGCACGCAGCTGCTATGGGGAGGAGCCGGACGATACAGAATTCGGGGAAACTATTAGGGCGTGTAGACGTATGCTGCATCCTTCCTTTCAGGTTACCTTTGTGAAGAGAGATAGGAATGAGACAGCTCATGTATTAGCTAAACATTCTCGTTACTTTGCGTCACCTACTACGGGTCACGCCTCTCTTGTTTGGATGGAAGAGGCTTTGAGTGATTTTTGCTCAAACCTTAACCACTAGTTGCTGAAATCTATTGATGATTACCCTTAAAAAAAATAACACTTGAGTAACATCCGAGTTACATATCCGCCATAAAAAATAAATGGTGGTTATGGGAATTGAACCTGACGTGAATCGAACACCCAACCTTCTGATCTGGAGCAGTAGGAGAGAGAATAAAAAAGAAGGCTTAAAACTTGAAAAATGCTGATGTTGAACCCGGCGTGAATTGAACACGCAACCTTCTGATCTGGAGTAAAGGAGAGAGAATGAAGGAGAAGGCTTAAAAGTTGAAAAAATGCTGATGTGGCAGCTTCTATATCTCATTTCTGCATATATATATTTATAGATATAAAACGATGGAATGGAAGCATAGAGATTAAATGAATACGCCCAAAAAAAAAACATAAAAATTTATCTCTGAAGTGGTTATCTCTTCCGTCTTCCTCGCCAACCCCTGTTTCCAACTACCTCCTCGTCGGCCGCCATTTCTGTTACCATTTCCTTTCCCCGATCTTATCCTCCTCGTTGGTTTCTCTATCAACAGGTGAAAATTGTTGTGGCAGTTATCTCCCCATCTAGGGTGGTCGACAGTTATTTGTCGGTGTGCAGCCCCTTGGTTGTTATTTATATCTTCGCTGCCTCTGGGTATCTCTGCATACTTCCTAATCTTCAACTCTTGATGCAAAGTTATCCCTTTTTCTCCCTCAATTCTTCGCACATTCAAAAGCGATAGGTTTAACAATTGAATTTCAATTGCTCCCTTCCAAATCCCATCCTCTGAGGTATTTGCAAGTTAGGAGAGGAATGGACTTAGTCTATTGCTTCTCTTCTTCGGTCTTATTTGAAAATCTTTGGCTGGTTTACAATCATCCTTGGGCCGGATTTGGGGCCTTCAGGGTCGAATTCGTATTTTTCATGCAGGATTCAATCTCTTTCAATGCTTCTTTCAAAATCGTGAAGACAAAGGCAAAGTTCTTCGGTCTCAGCCCTGGAATCTAGATGCGACGATGATGCATCTTCAACCATGGTCACCGCCATCTGAAGAATTAGCAATGACTTTTCAGTTCATGGACATCTAGGTCACTCTGAAGGACATCCCGACAGAATACACTACTCTCTCGTTTGGTAGACAATTCCTATTTGATTTTGGGACAGTCTTGGATATTGCTATCTTTCATCTCAGTAATGAGCCAGGGACGTTTCTTTGGGCTAAATTGAATGTTGATCTCTCAAAGGGACTTCTTGGCCGAAGGGAGGTTATTGAGAACCCAGGTAGATCCTTTTGGATGAAACTCCACTATGAAGGCTTATAAAAAATCTGCTTCAACTATGGTTGCTTGGACCATGTGCGATCAAAGTGTAGCGCTCCGGTTGAAATCAAATATGACCCTCCGCTGAGAGGGGCTTGGATGTTCCAACGACGCCAAGAAGTCTATCGGCAAGGAGGAGAAGCGGTGGTCATTCCGCCGCCGCGTTCGCCGGCATACAGTATCACGTCGGGAGGATCTACGAGCTTCAACATATCCAACTTTTTAGGAATCTTCGGACACTCGGATGATCCACCTTGATGATCCCTATCAGGCCGTCCCGTCGTCGAGGGAAGGAAGTGATGTCCGATGGAGCAGCAGCGGCGGCGGCGACCTCCCTATCTCGCCGTTCACGGTTAGAGCGTGGTGAGTGTTCTGGCGTGTTGGGCCAGACAGGCCCAACTTCTTGCATTGTAGCATCAGCAGTTGTTAGAGACAAGGGAGAGTGTTCCTTCCCCACAAATGAAACAAAAGATTCCATAAGGCTTGGCGGTTACGGGCCCCCTCCGGATGTGTGCTTTTGCCCTTTGGCTGCTAACCCTGATGGGCTGGACCCTATTGCAGAAGGCCTTGATGATCACTTAGATGGAGTAATGGGTTATGACCTCAGCCCACTCCTAAGCCCTCTTCCTCAACCGGATCCAAAAACGCCTTCGGAGGATTATGAGTCAGATCTATTGCTCTTTGATGACGAAGACTTCCAACTCATCTCTGATGAATTGATGGAGACTATCCTTGCTGATAAGATGGTGGCGACCAGGCAGGATTCGACCGCCAAACGATTATGATTGTCTTATCATGGAACTGTAGAGGGTTAGGAAGGACCTGAAACAATTTCAGAATTAGTAGGATTACATAATAGGGTTGCTCCTCCTTTTATTTTTTTATGTGAAACTCGTGTAAGTAGCGAGGACGTATTCTCCATATTAATAAAATGTGATTTTTTAGATTTTGCACATGTTCCTTCTAATAATTCAGAAGGAGGAATTGCTCTTGCTTGGTCATCAGATAATCCTTCTCGTGTCATTTTTCCTTAAATTTTGCGATGTGCATTGCTTTCCAATTTAATCGCGACTCGTATGGTTACCTTATTAGAGTTTATCTTTCAAACCAAAGATCTATTCGAGTAGATCAACTTCGTGATTTATCCCACCGGTTAACCTTTCTCACAGAAACCACCTCTATCTTTGGTGATTTTAACTGTATGCTATCGACCGCTGAGAAGAGAGGTGGTTTACCTCTTGACAATACAAGAAACACATCAAATAGGGGGGCAAAACTGAAAATAGAGGGGAGCAAGGCCCCCCTAATTAATTTAGTCGGGGGCGTTGCCCCCCCCCCCCCCAAATTCACCCTTGCAACCCACTAAAGTGTCCCTGACTAGGGATATTTTGTCGGGGGCGAAGGAATCCGACAAAAAATAGTCGGGGGCGTGGCCCCTGACTAAATGGCCCCTGACAAAAATAGGGGGGAGCCATTTAGTCGGGGCCACACCCCTGACTAATTTAGTCGGGGGCGTGGACCCCGACTAAATGGCCCCTGACAAAAATAGTGGGGGGCCATTTAGTCGGGGGCCACGCCCCCGAAAAAATTATATATATATTTATATATAAATAAATAAATAAATAAATAAATATTTAAATATATATTTCTGTAATATATATATATATATTTATATAAAAATATATATTTATATTGATATTTTTTTATTATATTTTAATAATTATTAAATATGGAATAATAAATATAGAATAATTATTTTAAATTATTTTATAATATTTATATATATAATATAAATATATACATTTATAATAAATAATATATATAATAAGTATTACATATATAAAAAATAAATAATATATATAAATTATTTTTTAACTAATGCTCGTTGGACGGCGACGATGACGGTGGTGGTGGTGGTGGTGGACGGCGGACGACAATGGCGACGGTGGTGGCGGCGACGGTGGTTTTAGTGGTAGTAGTGGTAGTAGTGGTGGTGGTGGCGGCGGTGGAAGGTGGTGGTGGACGGCGAAGAAGACGATGGTGGTGGCGGCGGCAACGGTTGGATAGTGGTGGTGGTGGCGGCGGCGGACGGCGGCGGATGGCGGCGGACGGTGGCAGACGGCAGACAGCGACGACGGCTTCGAAGGGTTGAGAAATTGAGAGGAGAAATGAAGAGAATGGGGATAATGAGAAAATTTAAGGAGGAATACTATTTTTTGTCGGGGGCGTGGCCCCCGACAATAAAGCCCCCGACTATTTTAGTCAGGGGCTTTATTGTCGGGGGGCGATAGTCGGGGGCCACGCCCCCACTAAATAATCATTTAGTGGGGGGCGCGGCATGGTTGGAACTCGATTTTGGATGGTTGAGACATTGGAAACAATGTTCTTGAGGCCCCATCGAAGTCCAGGACGTTCATAATTGAGTCGGGTCGAAGTTACAAAGAGAGTACGTGAAAAATTTGTCGAAGTTGGCAGATCATGATACATGGCCGTGTATCATGGTCTAACTATAAAAAAATGGATTTTTGACGGAAATTCTCAACTTTTCTCTCTCTCTTTCCTCCCGAAAACCCCATTGACGAACCAAACTTCCCCCAACTTCAAACCTTGATTTAGGGAGTTGCGGAGGTCTGATTGATGATACATTTCTTGCTACGGGTTCGTGGCGACCAGAGGAAGAGATCGCATATCTTGGTTCTGGGTATTTCGGAGTTAGGCGCTATGAGTGGCAGAAGGAAGAAGCTACATTTTTGGAGAAGAAGAGCTTGGTGGTTCGAGTTCTGGAAGTTGTTTTAGAGCCTCGTCTTCTTGTCAGGTGAGGGTTTAGTGTACGATAGGTAGTGCTGGTTGATGTGAGGAGTTGTAACCTGGCTTAGTCAAAATTAGTGAATGCACGAAATTGGGAGAGAGTAAAATGGGATAATTGTTCTATGTTTGATTGTCAGTTGATTGAATGTGATGGTTGCTTGTTGGTTGTTTATGGATGGATGATTTCTGTTGTATTGCTATGATGTTGGGGTTGGGGTAACAATGATTAATGATGATTAAACGGATCAGAATTAGTAACGAGTAGGGGGAATGGGTCTGTGAACTGTGAATTGTGCATATATTTTGCTATTGTCAATTGTGGTTGTAGGAGGGTGGTCCTGCCAATGTGGGGTCGCCCTATTAATGATGAACAGGTGGATGGCTCTGCCAATGTGGGGTCGTCCTATGAAGGATGAACAGGAGGGTAACCCTAAGATTCATGACATGACTATCCCTGTACTTGCAGGTGGGGGTGGCCGGTGAGCTAGCTGTTTACCCTTAAATTGTTTGCGATTTGTGGGATGTTGATTGAAATGAATGGTAATTGTGAGTGATGAGCCCGCGTTTTCACGCGCGTGTATTCAAATAACTACCCAGCTAAGAGCTAAGTAGATCGTATTCCACGGGTCTTCTAATAATTGTCTACTCAAATATAAAGGCAGATTACTCAGGTTTAACACGTTGTGCGTGGTGTGAGTTCCACGACTTCTATTCTAGAAAATGCAAGGAAATTAAAAACTACAGATTGGAAGGTTGGTTGACTTAACAAAGACGACAACCAAGCTTAGACTTCGAATCCCCCTTTGTTCACTAGAGCATTAGCAATCAACAGATCAGCGGATTTCAATTATCGTTCAATCAATTCTAAGACACCACCATAACTCCTGACCCTTAGGTTTAAGACTGGCGAACGTTCTCTCTATCCAATCTAGCTACCAAGATTAATTAGTCGCCCTGGTACGGTTGCCTCTTGCGACGACTGAACTAACTGGTGGAATTACTAACGATTTATGAGTTACTCTTGCAGTGGATTAACCCTAACTGGTTCCTACGAAAGACACACTCCAATGAATAGGTTAATTGTTGATTTGGTGTTTTAAAGTAAGGCGAGCGTTCGCTTCTATCCTTAGCTTAACAAGAATCTAATCTAGGTGATCAATCCAGACAAGAAACATAAACAACGAAGAACAAACCAAACATGAAAGAGAAACTGATTGAACTTTGAATCTAATCACCGCCGATCCGTGACCGCTTTAAAGCCCTGGGTCACTTAGGGTTCATCTAGTCTAAGCTATACGAGTTTAGCTACTCATGTTCATAATGACAGAATCAAAGACAGAAATAGAGTTCATCATGAAAAGATAGAACATATAGAAAGTGTAAAACCTAATTAAGATGATTCTGGCAAAGCTTCGCTCTCCGGTAATCTTCAATCCTAGCTCCGAGTCTCCGAGGTGAAGGGATGGCGTGACCTATCTCTTCCTGGCTCTTCGAACTCTAAAACTCTGCTCTCTCGAACTCCTTAGATCTGGAACTCATGAGAGTTCTGAATTATGAGATGATATTATCAGGTATGAAGTGTATTTCTTTTTATGGGCCGCCGGTTTAAGTATTTATACTTAACCCTAAATCGCCGGATTTTGCTTGGATTTTTCGGCGAAAACTTGATGAGTTTTCGCCGAAAACTTCTTTGTAAATGGAGGCTTCCGTCGGCTGATTCTCCTGTGTTTGTGAAGTCCAGAGTTTTCGGCGAGAACTTTGACTTTTCGCCGAAAACTTCTTCTTGTAAAGCTCTGCCGATTTCTTCTGGAGTATTTGCCGAAAACCTGAGGAGTTTTCGCCAAAAACTGTAGTGTAAATCGGGGCAGGATTTGAGTTGACTTGATCGACTCCTTGGTCTGGTTCGGTGCGGTTCCTCGAGGTTCCAATGCCTTAGACACGTCCTTGGCCACTTTATTTGACGGCAAAAACCTGTGCTATCATGAAAACACTAGAAAACCATCAAATAGACCCGAAACGGGCCAAAGTAACACAAATGGCACGAGATAGAGCAGTTGAGTGAATATTCTCTATTCTACCCTAAAAACCATGTCTTAAGCAAGGAAATGTCGCTTAAATGAGGTTGATAATCACGTCAAATCGAGTGTCATCAAAATATCCCACACTTAAGCTTTTGCTTGTCCTCAAGCAAACTGAATAGAACACGTTCACGTTCACAAATGATAAGATCGATTAAATTGAAGTTCAAGCATACACAATGAATTATTAGACAGATTATTCCCAGAACAGGAAACCTAACATGCATACTGATTAGCCAAACAACCTGGTCTCACTAAAAACTGCTCACGACAAGAAGTAGTAACCAATCATGCACGAATTTGACCTGACCAACCAGACTCCTCACACAGGAAATATTTAGTATAAGGGAAACTCTCACTCTCTATGTTTAAGGACGTGTTTCTGCTCTCAATCATTTTCTGTTACTGAATTCTGTTATAAGTTTGCAATTCGACCACATCTCCACCACTGTGACAACACGAGGAACTAGTCAAGAAGGACTTCCCTGCTTGGGACTGTAATGAATTCTACACTACAAGGGTAAAAATGAGATGGATGAAGGGAATGTATGATGATGGCTTTGGTGCGGTGTAGCTTTGATGAACGTGTCGTTATGCGTGCAATCAAATAAACTAACAAAGCTGGAAAAGTTAGGGTAGATCGTATTCCACGGGGTTTCTAATGATTTTTTACTCAAATATAAAGGCAAGGTATTCAGGTTTAACACTTCGTGCGTGGTGTGAGTTCCACGACTTCTAATTCTAAGAAATGCACGGAAATCAAAAATTGAAACTAAAAACAGATTGGAAATTGGTTGGTTAAAACAAAGATGACAGACGAACTTAGACTTTGAATCCCCCTTCGTTCCCCAGAGCATTGGCAATCAACAGATCAGCGGATTTCGAGTCTCATTCAATCAATTCTAAGACACCACCATAACTCTATACCCTTAGGTTTAAGACCGGCGAACGTTCGCTCTATCCGTTCTAGCTACCAAGATTAATTAGCCGCCCGGGTACGGTCGCCTCTCGCAACGACTTAACTTAACTGGTGCAATTACTAATGATTTATGAGTTACTCTTGCAGGGGATTAACCCTAATTGGTTCCTACGAAAGGCACACTCCAATGATTAGGTTAATTGTTCGATTTGATGTTTTAAAGTAAGGCGAGTGTTCGCTTCTATCCTTAGCTTAACAAGAATCTAATCTAGGTGATCTATCCAGACAAGAAACATGAACAATGAAGAACAAATCAAACATGAAAGAGAAACTGATTGAACTTTGAATCTAATCACCACCGATCCGTGACCGCTTTAAAGCCCTGGGTCACTTAGGGTTCATCTAGTCTAAGCTCTACGAGTTTAGCTACTCATGTTTTTCACAAAAGAATCAAAGACAAAGAAAGAGTTCATCATCCAGAGGAAGAACAGAAAAGGATCTGAAAAACCTAATTAAGACGACTCTGGCAGAACTTCGATCTCTGGTAAACTGCAATCCTAGCTCCGAGTCTTCGAGATGGAAGGGATGGCGTCACTATCTCTTCCCGGCTCTTCGAACTCTAAACTCTGCTTCAGAACTCTTGAGAATCCTCGAAGTCTTTGGTATTAGTTGGAATTATGATCTATTATCCGGTATATGATTATGGGCCGCCGGTTAAGTATTTATACTTAACCCTAATACCGCCGGATTTTAACTAAGATTTTTGGCGAAAATATGAAGGAATTTTCGCCAAAAATTCCTTTGTAAAATGTCTGATCGCCGACTGTTTTCTCTTGTGGTTTTTGGACGCCGGGTTCTCGGGGAAAACTTAGGGTTTTCGATGAAAACTCTCCTTGGTTGAGCTCAGTCGATTTGTTCATGGATTTTCGCCAAAAACCTTGGGTATTTTCGCTGAAAATTCCTTTGTAAATGGGAGCAGGATTTGGTTCGGTTTGATTGACTCCTTGGATCGATTCCGGTGTGATTCCTCGAGGTTCCAACACCTTAGACACGTCCTTGGCTACTTATATGACGGCAAAAACCTGTGCTAACATAGAAACACTAGAAAACCATCAAATAGACCCGAAACGGGCCAAGGTAACACAAATGGCACGAGATAGGGCAATTGATTGAATATTCGCTATTCTACCCTAAAAACCATGTATTAAGCAAGGAAATGTCGCTTAAATGAGGCTGATAATCACGTCAAATCGAGTGTCATCAAGCTTTCGACTAACTTCCCTCGAATCTAGCCTATGGCTTCCTACCGTCTAACCAAACACGGGTGGAATAGTGTACGCTCGTCCTATGATACCCTCAAGCAACCTAGCACTTTATTTTCTTTTCACACACATTTTTTTTTCTGACTTTTCTTTTACATTTACTTTCGACTTTGTTCTTCCGTATGTAGGGAGAAGAACGTTATTGAACTGAACTATAAACTAGAAAACTTTTCTGAACTCTTTTTCTCTATATAATTTTTTTTTGAATTTTTCTTTTTTTTTTCTTTGTGCCGATTCTTTCTTTTAGTTGCTAGAGGGGTTTACACGTTTGGACATAATAGCTAAGACCACCTGTTTAATGGCTATAGGCAGGTTACCACAAACCGACTTCCGGTAGGTCAATCTAGAACTACAACCACAGGGGATCAATGGGGAATGAAAGAATGGGAATTGGCTGTAATGTATATCGAACTGAAAGAACAGGTCAAGCTCAAGGGTTTAAACCTAATGGATTTATCGTTAGGTAGGCTATCTGGCTTAGTAGTTGAATCTAGGTGCCCCTATCATTCTAGAACTCGTGTCATCGTGTGGTCTCGAATAGGTCTCATGCAAATTCTAACTCATTCAAGCAAACAGAAAACCACTCAAAAAGAATTGAAATTGCAAGTTACGTGCAATGGATCAAAAGATCACAGTTGGTTTGCTAGTCGGATTCGGTCATTCTCATGCAATCAAGGCGACAAACTACAAGTGTGATTTAAAAAAAATCTGTTCTGACCATGCAATTTAGCATCAAAGTATACACGTTGATTCTCAGGTTCTAGGTTAAGCAGTCTAAGCATCATTATGACAGATTGAACATCAACTTAACATAAAAAATCAAGAACTGAGCAATTCTAATGCTAGAGAAACTGGAAAGGAACCACGGAACACACAGAAACACAATCAAAGGCAATCAAGTTCATGCAAGGTTCTCTAGTAACCTACCCCACACTTAAATCGTTCTGTGTCCTCACAGGACTAAAACTAGAGTGGAGAGTGGAATAGAAGAACTTGGACCGAGATGGTTGGTGTAGGGGATGAACACGGGTCCTCGGAGCGGAGGGAATCTACCAAAGCGAAGTAGAAGGAGGTAGACCCTAAGCAAAGGGAATCTCCCAAACTACCTACAAAACAAAAAGAAATGAAAGATAAAAAGGAGACCGGGACAAGTGTCCCGGATCCACATAGAAAAAAGTTGGACCGAAATCCGAAAAGAAGAAATAAAAAGAAGGGACAAGGAAAAGGATACAACCCGATCACTGCTGGCCAGGTGCATCGGGAGGGGGAATGTGGAGGGCGTCGTTGACCTGTCGCTGCCACGCCAGCTGCGCCTCGTATCTCTCGTCAGTGCGGCGCATGTGCTGCTGCATAATAACCCATCTGGCATCCTGGGTGGCGGTGTCTGTGACTCGGCACTTTTGGAGTCGCTCGTACAGCTCTCCAATATCAGCTGGATACGGTCGGTGCTGAGGCTGCTGCTCCTGGAATGGATCCTGAAGGGGCGGCTGGTACTGATACGCATACCCTGCCTGCTGCTGTGGCGAGGGTATATGATCGTTAAACACCGGCTCCGACTGAGGAAGCTGCTCCTCACAATCGTCTTCTTCCTCTGACTCGACCTCGTGTTGGGGAGGAGGAGCTACCGCTACCTGCGGACCAAGGTCCAACTGGAGGTCGTACTCGACCGCTAAATCACCACTTACGGTGTGTACTATGCGTCGTGGGACATCCAGGCCATATGACTGGCTGAGACCGAGGGAGATGATGAGTCGGCCTATAAAGTTGCCGCCAAGGAGTGAGCGAGGCGGCCTTGGCTTTTGGGTCTTCTGGTGGAACAGGCGTGCAAGCACCCATCCGGGATGAAGCGGATAAGCCTCCCAAATGGCACGTAGAAGAAGGAGCTCCTCTCTGCTGATATGGTGGCGGTCCTTCTCTGGAGCAAACATCAGTGACCTACGCCAAACCATATGAATAAAACGAAAGAGAGGGTGAGAGAGTGACTTAACGGAGTTATGAGATGTGGTCTGAGCGTCTGGTACTCTAGTGATGTGGCTCCAGAGCGCGTCATACTCCTCTCCGTTGCCAGTGTTGTTCTCCCAGCCGAGGTGGTGGCCCTCGTAGTGCTCCTGGGGGATGCTGAGATGAGCTGCGAAATCATCATAGGTGAAGTCCTTGTACACCCCGCCGAGGTAGAAGGAGATGACCTTCTTGTGCTGCCTCCTCTTGTGCTCATCCAGCTTGAATGTAGCCCAGAACTCCTGGAGGGAGACATCTGGAAAGTCAGCAGTCAGGGTGGTCAGCTCCAGAAGTCCTGAAGGTGCCAACGAGTCGAGCACATTCTGGTGCCAGTCCTCATCGTGCTCGAGGAGGGAATCCATGGACAATGGTCGCACGTCAGCTCCGGGAACATGCTCGAACCTCTGGTAGTGCTCGAAATAATGCACGGGCAAGCGGGCAACAGTGGGGTGGTACCCGACTCGGCCTGGATATGCAGGAGGAGGACCGGAGATGGCAGGTGTGACAGGTGCCGGAGCTCGGGAGCTAGAGGCGGTGTCAAGTCTAGCCTTAGTCCTACGCTCATGAGTGACATTCCTATAGCAAGAAACGAAACCGGATTAGTCAAACTAAGAACCTACCCCACACTTAGTAAAAAAACTCAATTTCACAGAGAAATGAGGAAAACCGAGTGGGGGCAAGCAAAGCGAGTAATCGGTAAACATAATGAATCACAAAACATACATATGTCTAGCCGGAATGTTCACATCACAATTAGAGTTCAGAAGTCAAAACGACATTCAAAAAGTCAACATGGAACACAATGAACCCTAATCATGGCAATTACTAGCACAAATCGAGAAATGACGGCATAATATCAACTCTGGCAACCAACACAGTGATATGAACGTGAATGAACAAATACGGCAGCCAACAGAGCAAAAACAGTGCATGGTCAAACCAACATTTCATAAAAAGTCAACACCACAAAGAATCATTCTTTAAGCATAGCAACATATGATCAAATGGTATTATAATTCAGCACAATTCTCCCTAAGCATTCTAGATCAGTCCAAAGCAATCAGCTAACCTAAATTCACACGAAACAGTCGGCACACATATCGAGGTAGACCGAAAAAGTCAACCAAAGTCAACCCCGACGAAATTTAGCATTCAACGTGTCAAAAGACTCAAAATGAAAAGCTCTACAGCTTACCTTGAAGACATAGCTGCTGAAAACGAACGGAATGAAAGAAATTGGAGAAAAACTAAAAAAACTAGGTTTCGGTGGAACTGGAGCTCTAGAGCTCCAATTCGGATGATCTACGGCTTGAAATGATCGGGAGAGAGAGAGGAATGGTGCGGCGGTGGTTAGCGATGGCGGCGGCGGCGACGACGGATGAGCGACGGTGATTTTTAAAATGGGGGCTGTTTTCGGACGTTCAAAAATGTGAGGGGGAGAGAGAGAAGACCGGGAAAAAGAAAGGAAATAGGGGGAAGATTTTTGGATTTTTCGGCGAAAAGAAGTGCAAGTTTTCGCCGAAAAATCAAGTTCAAAATGTCTGCCGGTTTTCAAAGTCAGTTTTCGCCGAAAAGTAGGGTACTTTTTCGCCGAAAAGTTTATCAAAAATCGGTCAGAAAACATAGTAGGATTTAAAGGGCAGTTTTCTCCGAAAAGTGAAGTGCTTTTCGTCGAAAATTTTGACCTGCACGATTGAAAATATTTTCGCAATCCCGGCAAACTTCAGAAAATCAGAAATAATTTGACAAAAATCGGAACAACCTCAAACAACTTGCAATTGAAACGATGACACACAGACTACACACGAAAAATAAGAAATCATGCAAACTGACACTTTTGGCTCCCCCGAACCGACTCTAAAACAAGGAGTTTGACAGAAATTAAAAACAGACTCCAGCCGTGGGTTGCCTCTCATGAAGCACTCTAGATTAACGTCCTTGAGCTGGACGATACCTGGAGGGTATTAGGAGACATCCCAACTCAGAATCTCCTTAACGCTAGTGTCGGAATTCATGAAGTAGAGCTTCGGGGTATCTCCGTCGAGCGTGAACTTCTTCCCGTTAGCATGAGTGAGCTTGGTGCATCCATCAGGAAGATGATCAGTGATTTTGAACGGTCCGAACAGTTCTCTTGAGAGATCATCCTTCGTGAGTGTTATAATGGAAGGAATGAGGACGGTCGGCCTTATCTTCTCTTTGACTTCCAGCTTCATTTCACCGGGATCCGTGATCTTTGGCGCTTCCTTGGGAGATGCTTTTGGCTTCTCCTTCTTCACTTGCTCATGCGCCGGTGGCTTGACAGGGACTGGTGGTGTAGCTGGCTCGGAAGAGGATGGCGGAGCAATTGGCATCCAGACCATTTGAGTATTCTTCTTCTGATTCTTCCTCCGTAGCCTACCAGGTTCCTTGTTTGGCGGGGAAGAAGAGGCTTTTAGTTCTTTCTTCTTTCGCGGCTTTTGAGCCGAAGATCCTGGTTTCTTCTTGATAATCTGTTCAACACTTGCAACAACAGTTGATCTAGAAACACTAGAAGAGACATCAGTAAGGGAGTTGACCGGAGTCAACTCCACAGTTTCAACAGCAAGACAGTGAGGTTCTTCATTCATAGGAGTGTACTTCATACTGTCCTTAAGGAGGAATGTTATCATTTCCTTACCAACCCTCAAGGTCAACGAACCACTCGGAACATTGATTTGCATTCCGGTTGTTGCCATGAAGGGTCGACCTATAAGAATAGTAGAATTGGTGAACGCGCAGTCGTTGTGATGCGTTTCACACAAATAACTAACAAAGCTAACAAAAGCTAGGGTAGATCGTATTCCAAGGGTCTTCTAAGATTGACTACTTCAAAACTGGCAAAATACTCGAATGCAGACAAGTTGTGCGTGGTGTGAGTTCCACGACTTCTAATTCTAAGAAATGCAGAGAAATTACAACAAATTAAACTAAAGCAGATTGGAAATTAGGGTTTGAAAACAAGGATGACAGACGAACTTAGACTTTGAATCCCCCTTCGTTCCCCAGAGCATTGGCAATCAACATATCAGCGGATTTCGAATCTCATTCAATCAATTACTAAGACACCACCATAACTCCTGACCCTTAGGTTTAAGACCGGCGAACGTTCGCTCTATCCGTTATAACTACCAAGATTAACTAGCCGTCCGGGTACGGTCGCCTCTCGCAACGACTTAATTAACTGGTGCAATTACTAATGATTTATGAGTTACTTTTGCAGTGGATTAGCCCTAACCGGTTCCTACGAAAGGCACGCTCCAATTATAAGGTTAATTGTTCAATTCGATGTTCTAAAGTAAGGCGAGCGTTCGCTTCTATCCTTAGCTTAACAAGAATCTAATCTAGGTGATCAATCCAGACAAGAAACATGAACAATGAAGAACAAATCAAACATGAAAGAGAACTGATTGAATTTTGAATCTAATCACCGCCGATCCGTGACCGCTTTAAAGCCCTGGGTCACTTAGGGTTCATCTAGTCTAAGCTCTAACGAGTTTAGCTACTCATGTTTATCACAAAAGAATCAAAGACAAAGAAAGAGTTCATCATTCAGAGGAAGAACATAAAAGAATCTGAAAAACCTAATTTAGACGACTTCGGCAGACTTCGATCTTCGGTAAACTACACTCCTAGCTCCGGTTCTCCGAGATGAAAGGGATGGCGTCACGATCTCTTTCCGGCTCTTCGAACTCTAACTCTTCGCTCCAGAACTTCAGAGAATTCTTCGAATTCTGATTTCGAAAAGTATATTATGATGTAAATTATGTTGTATTCTTATTGGGCCGCCGGGTTAAGTATTTATACTTAACCCTAATCAGCCGGATTTCTTCTAATATTTTCACCAAAAATATTGAAGGATTTTCGGCGAAATTTCCTTTGCAAATGAGGGGTTCCGCCGGCTGATTCTCCTGGACTTCATTCTCGGTCGAAGACTTGATCAATTTTGCCGAAAATTCCTTCAGTTGCCAACAGCCAATTTGTGATGATATTTTCGCCGAAAATACAAGGGTATTTTCGGCGAAAATTCCTTTGTAATCCGGGCATGAATTTTCTTGAACTTGATTGGCTCCTTTGATCGATTCCGGTTCAGTTCCTCGATGTTCCAATGCCTTAGATACGTCCTTGGTTACTTATTCGACGGCAAAAACCTGTGCTTACATAAAAACACTAGAAAACCATCAAATAGACCCGAAACGGGCCAAGGTAACACAAATGGCACGAGATAGAGCAATCGATTGAATATTCGCTATTCTACACTAAAAACCATGTCTTAAGCAAAGAAATGTCGCTTAAATGAGGCTGATAATCACGTCAAATCGAGTGTCATCAAATACCCCACACTTAAGCTTTTGCTTGTCCTCAATCAAACTGAATAGAAACGCTCATGTTCACAAATGATAAGATTGATTAAATTGGAGCTCAAGCAAACACAATGAATTATTAGACAGATTGATCCTAGAACAAGAAACCTAACATGCATACAGATCAACCAAACTACCTGGTCTCACTAATAAACAGCACATGATAAGTAATTAGCAACCAATTATGCACGAATTTGACATGACCGACCAGACTCCTCACACAGGATATATATAGTACAATGGGAACTCTCACTCTCTGTGTTTAAGGACGTGTTTCTGCTCTCAATCATTTTCTGTTACCGAATTCTGTCATAAGTTTGCATTTCAACCACATCTCCACCACTGTGACAACACGAGTATCTAGTCAAGAAGGACTTCCCTGCTAGGACCGTAATGAATTCTACACTACTCGGGTTTATAATGAGATGGATGATGGGAATGTATGATGATGGCTTTGTGCGGTGTAGCTTTCGACTAACTTCCCTCGAATCTAATCTATGGCTTCCTACCGTCTAACCAGACACGGGTGGAATAGTGAATGCTCGTCCTATGATACCCTCAAGCAGCCTAGCACTTATTCTTTTTCTTTACACGATTTTTTTCTTTTGAACTTTTCTTTTGACTTCGTTCTTCCATTTGTAGGGAGAAGAACGTTTTATTGAACTAGAAACTTTGAAACTTTTCTGATTTTTCTTTTCTTCATTTTTTTTTCTAAATTTGCTTCTTCTTTCTTCTTTTCCTATTTTTTTCTTTTGTGCCGAATTTTCTTTTAGTTGCTAGAGGGGTTTACATGTCTGGACATATTAGCTAAGACCACCTGTTTAATGGCTATAGGCAGGTTACCACAAACCGACTTCCGGTAGGTCAATCTAGAACTACAACCACAGGGCATCAACGGGGAATGAAAGAAATGGGAAATGGATGTAATGTATTATTGAACCGAAAGAACAGGCCAAGCTCAAGGGTCTAAACCTAATGGATTTTATCGTTTGGTAGGCTATCTGGCTAAGTAGCTGAATCTAGGTGCCCCTATCCTTCTAGAACTTATGTCATCGTGTGGTCTCGAGTAGGTCTCATGCAAATTCTAACTCATTCAAGCAAACAGAAAACCACTCAGAAAGAATTAAAATTGCAAGTGACGTGCAATGGATCAAAAGCTCACAGTTGGTTTGCTAGTCGGATTCGGTCATTTTCATGCAATCAAGGCTACAAACTACAAGTGTGATTTTAAAAAATTCTGTTCTGACCAGGCAATTTAGCATCAAAGTATACAAGTTGGTTCTCAAGTTCTAGGTTAAGCAGTCTAAGCATCATTATGAAGGTTTGAACAACAACTTAACATCAAAAATCAAGAACTGAGCCATTCTAATGCTAGAGAGACTGGAATGGAATCACGAGGCACACACAAAACACAATTCAAGGGCAATTAAGTTCATGCAAGGTTCTCTAGCATCCTACCCCACACTTAAATCGGACTGTGTCCTCACAGGACTAATTCTAGAGTTCAGAGTGAAGTAGAAGAACCTGGACCGAGATGATTGGTGTAGGGGATGAGCACGGGTCCTCGGAGCGGAGGGAATCTACCGAAACGAAGCAAAGGGAATCTCCCTACTGCCTACAAAACAAAAACAAACGAAACATAAAAAGGAAACCGGGACAAGTGCCCCGGATCCACACAGAAAAAAGTTGGACCGAAATCTGAAAAGAATAAATAAAAAGAAGGGACAAGAAAGAGGATACAACCCGGTCACTGGTGGTCAGGTGGGCCGGGAGGTGGAAAGTGGAGGTGCTCGCCGAGCTGACGTTGCCACGCCGCCAGCTGTGCCTCATACCGCCTGTCGGCGCGGCGGCGGCAAATGGCGGCGGCGACGGTTTAAAAAGGGTGGTGTTCGTCGGTTTCGAAAACAGTAGGGGATAGGGGATATTTTTGTTTTTTTGGTTCGAAAATGGAAGGTGGGGAGAGAGAGGGGTAAGACCGGATTTTAAATGGAGGATTGGGTGATTTTCAAAAGGATTTTCGGCGAAAATAATAGGGAGTTTTCGCCGAAAATAAACGTTCAAATGCACTGCCGGTTTTCAAATGGATTTTCGCTGAAAACACAATGAGTTTTTCGGCCAAAAATATGAAACAGTGAAATTCAGTGAAAATTCAAAAGGTGATTTTGCCGAAAATGGGGGTGTATTTCGCTGAAAATTTTGAACTGCTCGGGTGAAAATATTTTCGCAAATCCGGCAAACTTCAGAAAATCACAGTTAAATCCACAAAAATCAGAACGACCTCAATCAACTTGCGACTGACACTACGACACACAGATTACACACGAAAAATAATAAATCAAACAAACTGACACTTTTGGCTCCCCTGAACCGACTCTAAAACACTAAGTTCGTCAAAAATTAAAAACGGACTCCAGCCGTGGGTTGCCTCCCACGAAGCGCTCTTTTATTAACGTCCTTGAGCTGGACGATACCTTGACGGTGTTAGGAGACATCCCAACTCAGATTCTCCTTAACGCTCGCGTCGGAGTTCATGAAGTACAGCTTCGGGGCTTCTCCGGTAACCGTGAATCTCTTCTCGTTCACATGCAAGAGCTTGGTACGTCCATCGGGAAGATGATCGATGAGCTTGAACGGTCTGAACAGTTCTCTGGAGAGGTCATCCTTCTTGAGTGTTACGATGGAAGGAATGAGGACTGTCGGCTTCTTCTTCACTTTAATCTCCGGCTTGGTATCACCAGGATTGGTGATCGTCAGTACTTCCTTAGGAGATGCTTTTGGCTTCTCCCTCCATACTTGCTCGATGGAAGACAACGGAACTTTTGGTCTCCAGACCATTTGAGTCTTCGTTTTCTTGTTCTTCCCTCGAGGCCTGCTCGGTTTTGTACTCGGTGGTTTAGAAGAGGCTTGCAGTTCCTTCTTCTTCTTCGGCGGCTCGGGAGGTACAAATCTCAGCTTCTGCTTGATAACCTGTCCAGCACCTGTAACAACAATCGAGCTAGGAACACTAGAAGAGATGTCAGTAATGAAGTTGACCGAGGCCAACTCCACAGTTTCTACGGATAAACAATGTGATTCTCCCTTAGGAATGTATTTCATATTATCCTTGAGACGGAATGTTGCAGTATCCTTCCCAACTCTTAATGTTAACGAACCATTTGGAACATTAATGTTAATGTCGACTGTCGCCATAAATGGTCGGCCTAAGAGAAGGGTAGAATATGTCTCTTGAGTATCCATTACTACATAATCAGCAAAAAATCGGAAAGGGCCACAACAAGTGATTACATCCTTGATTATTCCTCTAGGTTCTTTTAGAGTTCTGTCGGCGAACACTACATGCATGCTAGCCGGTTGTAATTCACTTAGGTTCAATTTCTTATATAAACACATAGGCATGACATTTATAGATGCACCTAGATCAACCAAACTACGCTCAACTTCAATGCCATTAATGATTAAAGGTAACGTAAAAGGACCAGGATCAGAGCACTTAGCTGGGATAGGTATGGGTGGTGATTGAGAGACGATAGCCGAACACTCTCCCGGAGAGAGAATGGATAGTGCTTCCTTCTTCTTCTTCAGGCTGTTCTGCTCACTGCTCCTGGTTGTGATGACTTTAGCTTGCTCGTTCTTCATGGAGGAGTTGGTTTGAGACGACTCCTAATTGAAGAGAGGAAGGTTGGCTAACAAGCTAGCAACTTTATTTATCATGCTCTCTATTCTCTGTCCTTGTGCTATCTGTCCTTGGTTAAAAGCTTCTTGGGCTTTAAACTTTTCTTTGTGTTCCTTAAGCCGTGCTGCAATCAGATCAAACTTCTGGGCTAGTTTCCTCTCCCACATGTCTTCAGACGTAAAATTCTGAGGATGTTGTGCACTGGTGAATCTGGGAGGATCTTGATAACTATTGTTCCAGCGTTGATTCTAACTCTGGTAGAGCCCAAAGTTGTGAGGAGAACGCTCAAAGAAGCTCCCCTATTGTTGAGGAGGTGTTCTGAATTGATGGTAGTCGGGGTAGCCTCTTTGATCCTTGGTGAAGCCTTGATCAATGAAATTAACTTCCCCTCTAGACCAGTTATTAGATGTTCCGAAGATCTCTTTCATGTGTTTCTGCACTTCGATCTTGATCTGCTCTTCACAGCTCGGTTGGCTCTTAACTGCTCCTAACTGTCTCTCCCTATTTCTGGACTTAGATGCGCAGTCCGCAAAGTGAAGTAGAGCAGCTTCTGGTTCAAGTGCTGTGGAGTTGCCCTTAGCTAAAATGTTGACCCATTCAGCCGTTTCCTCATTCATACCTTGAGTAAAGATTTCGGCTAGCTGACTCTGGTTGAATCCATGATGAGGGCATTCAAAGAGAAGCTCTTGGAATTCGTTCCAAGCATCGTATAAGCTTACTCCTTCCTTCTGAGAGAAACTAGCGATGCTATCCTTGTAGAATGTCGTTCTTGAAGGGGGATAGTATTCCTCTATGAAGTCCTGAGCTAGATTATCCCAGTCAGTGTAGTAGCCAGGTGGTTTCGAGCCGAGCCATACCTTGGCGTTGCCTTTAAGAGAGAATGGGAATACTCGCAAGCAAAGATTGTTCTTACCGAGATTCCCGCTCTTAAACGTCTCGCACATGTCTAGGAAGTTCGCCAAATGTGTGCAGGGGTTTTCTTGCGGCTTCCCTTCGAATCGAAGATTCTTAGAGACCATGTTCAGGACGGAGATTGTGATCTCATAGTCAGGGTCGTCATCATTGTGCGGCACTACGATGCTAGCTCGAAAGTTAGTCGCAATTGGTCTACAGTAATCCGCCATGGTGCGTTGAGCAGCTAGTACGGGAGGAGAAAATGGTGGTGAATCTGAAGTAGTGGATGAAACGGATGAAGATGAGGAGTTCTCCTTCAACTCCTCAATCTTATTAGGGATATGTGGTGTAGGCGGAATGATTATGACTTGCTTCTGAGCTCGCGGTTTCTTTGGCGGAGTAGAATTACCCGGCTTAAACTGAGAGTGAGCGATCGAGCGGTTCATAAACCTATAGAACAACCTACAAGCAACGAAAGCAAACATACCGGCGTAAAATTGAAGTGTGATGAAAAGGTGAAAGATGGAAAATAGAAGAATAAATTGCCAGTTCTTCTTTCAAACAATCAAAAGAAGTCCCCGGCAGCAGCGCCAATTTGGTGAACGCGCAGTCGTTGTGATGCGTTTCACACAAATAACTAACAAAGCTAACAAAAGCTAGGGTAGATCGTATTCCAAGGGTCTTCTAAGATTGACTACTTCAAAACTGGCAAAATACTCGAATGCAGACAAGTTGTGCGTGGTGTGAGTTCCACGACTTCTAATTCTAAGAAATGCAGAGAAATTACAACAAATTAAACTAAAGCAAATTGGAAATTAGGGTTTGAAAACAAGGATGACAGACGAACTTAGACTTTGAATCCCCCTTCGTTCCCCAGAGCATTGGCAATCAACAGATCAGCGGATTTCGATTCTCATTCAATCAATTACTAAGACACCACCATAACTCCTGACCCTTAGGTTTAAGACCGGCGAACGTTCGCTCTATCCGTTCTAACTACCAAGATTAACTAGCCGCCCGGGTATGGTCGCCTCTTGCAACGACTTAATTAACTGGTGCAATTACTAATGATTTATGAGTTACTCTTGCAGTGGATTAATCCTAACCGGTTCCTACGAAAGGCACGCTCCAATTATAAGGTTAATTGTTCAATTTGATGTTCTAAAGTAAGGCGAGCGTTCGCTTCTATCCTTAGCTTAACAAGAATCTAATCTAGGTGATCAATCCAGACAAGAAACATGAACAATGAAGAACAAATCAAACATGAAAGAGAACTGATTGAATTTCGAATCTAATCACCGCCGATCCGTGACCGCTTTAAAGCCCTGGGCCACTTAGGGTTCATCTAGTCTAAGCTCTAACGAGTTTAGCTACTCATGTTTATCACAAAAGAATCAAAGACAAAGAAAGAGTTCATCATTCAGAGGAAGAACAGAAAAGAATATGAAAAACCTAATTTAGACGACTCCGGCAGACTTCGATCTTCGGTAAACTACACTCCTAGCTCCGGTTCTCCGAGATGAAAGGGATGGCGTCACGATCTCTTTTCGGCTCTTCGAACTCTAACTCTTCGCTCCTGAACTTCAGAGAATTCTCCGAATTCTGATTTCGAAAAGTATATTATGATGTAAATTATGTTGTATTCTTATTGGGCCGCCGGGTTAAGTATTCTTATTGTCACTTGGCAAAATTCCTTTGTAACCGGGCATGAATTTTCTTGAACTTGATTGGCTCCTTTGATCGATTCCGGTTCAGTTCCTCGATGTTCCAATGCCTTAGACACGTCCTTGGTTACTTATTCGACGGCAAAAACCTGTGCTAACATAAAAACACTAGAAAACCATCAAATAGACCCGAAACGGGCCAAGGTAACACAAATGGCACGAGATAGGGCAATCGATTGAATATTCGCTATTCTACCCTAAAAACCATGTCTTAAGCAAAGAAATGTCGCTTAAATGAGGCTGATAATCACGTCAAATTGAGTGTCATCAAGAATCCTCCTCGCTAGTATCTATGATCACAAAATCAGCTAAGAAAGTGAAAGAACCACATTTAGGAACAACATCTTTGATCTCTCCTCTAGGTGTTTTCAATGATCTATTAGCAAAGACAAGTTGCATGCTAGTCGGTTCAAGTTCTCCTAGATTCAATTTCTCAAACAAACTCATAGGGATAACATTGACAGACGCGCCTAGATCAACCAAACTATGTTCTATCTTAAAATCATTAATCACTAGAGGTAGCGTGAATGAACCAGGATCGACTTAGCTGGATATGGCGAGGAAGGCTTCTTGCTACAGATGGTAGAGTATCCTTCTTTGTTCCCCCACATGCCAGTCTTGATCCTCGCGTTCGGTAGCAATGCTCTTGGAAAAGGAGGCTTCTCGTAGTACGGAGCAAGAGGAGGATCATACTCCTTAGGCGCCTCCTTCTTTGCTTCCTTCTTCTCCGGGACTTCAGTGGTCCTGTATGAATTAGAAGAAGCATTAGTAGGTGAGTTTGTCAGATCTTGAATAGATACCATCTTAGCTTGCTCCTTTCTCGGATTAGGCTCTGTTTGGCTTGGAAGCTGGCCAAATGGTCGACCAGATGTTAGCATGCTAGAGATCTGATTCACTGCATGCTCTATTCTTTGACCGGATGCAATATGTTCTTGGTTGAGGAGAGCTTGAGCTTTGAACTGACTATCATGATCGTCAAGTCTGGTGATGATCTGGTTGAGCTTCTTGTCGAGCTCACTGACGTTGTTGTCCTTCTGATGCTGCTGTCCTGTATAAGTATTGTTCAGATATTGATTCTGGCGATTGCCAGGAGCAGTTCCATAGTTACCCGAATTTCTGTGCGGCGGCTGGTAGAAACCTCCCAGTGGATGGTTTGGCTTCTGATCCTGAGCTCGACCAGTTGGTCGACTATTCTGATTCTGGCCTTGATTCTGGTTGGCACCGACATTGTAGGGAGGTCGATCTTGGTAATTTCCTTGTTGTCTGTAGTTGCGGTAGCCAACATAACCTTGTTGATTGTTGTTGAAGCCTTGAGAAATGAAATTGACTTCTTCGGCAGACCAGACTTCTGTTTTGCCAAAGTTCTGGCATCGGCCTCCATTATGAGGACAAGCTCCACACCACTCGCAATCAGCAACGTAGACAGAGGCTGCTGGCGGCTTGATGGGTGTAGAAGACTTCTTCAGATGCTTCTCGACTTCTGCTTTAATGGTTGCTTCAAGATTGAGCTTGCTTCTTGATCCTTCTGACTGCCGTTCCCAGTTTCTTGACTTGGAAGCACAGTTCGCGAAATGGAGAAGAGCAGCTTCAGGTGTGAGGGTAGTGCAATCTCCTTCAGCTAGGGAGGTGACCCATGTAGTAGATTCTTCACGAAGACCTCGAGCAAAGATTTCAGCTAGCTGTCTCTGCTCGAACCCGTGGTGAGGACAGTTGTAGAGAAGTTCTTGGAATTCATTCCAAGTGTCATATAAGCTTGCTCCTTCCATCTGAGAGAATCTGGCGATGCTGTCCTTGAAGGCTGTTGTTCTGGAAGGAGGGAAGTACTCTTCAACGAAGTCTTGAGCAAGAGTCTCCAAGTTTGTGTAGTAGCCAGGTGGTTTGCCAGTGAGCCACCTCTTAGCTGCGCGTTTAAGAGAGAACGGGAAAGCTCTCAAGCAAAGAGTGTTCTTGTCGAGATTCCCATTCTTGAAAGTGCCGCAGAGATCAATGAAATCCGCCAGATGCGTGCATGGATTGTCAAGTGGCCTGCCTTCAAATTGCAGATCTCTAGAGATCATGGTCAAGAAAGGAATCTTGATCTCATAGTCAGGATCTCCTTCGATGCGTGGCACGACGATAGAAGATCGAACGCTAGTCGCGCTCGGCTTGTTGTAGTTAGCTAGAGTCTTTGGCACGATCGGTGGTAGTGGTGGTTGACCGCCTGGTGGTGGTGGGAAGTGATCACCCATCCTAGGAGATGGAGGAGGTGAGAGTGATTCGGTGTATGAAGCGGATGAAGATGACGGTGAAGATGAAGATGATGAACTCTCCTTCAGTTCCTCGATCTTAATTGGAGTGAAAGATGGAGGTGGATTGGTTCTGCCTCTCATTGAAATTTGTGATTGTCTTGAAGGAGCAGAACTGCCTGGTCTCTCTGCACTCTTAGCCTTGTCGTTCTTGGCGGTTTGGGAGCGCGTGAGAGGGAGGTGGTGCATAAACCTGTGAACAACCTACAAATGACAAAAGCAAACAAAACCAGTGTAAAATCGAAGTGGATGGAAAAATGAAAGATGGAAAGTAGAGGAATAAAATGTCAGTTCTTCTTTCAAACAATTAAAAGAAGTCCCCGACAATGGCGCCAATTTGATGAGCCCGCGTTTTCACATGCGTGTAGTCAAATAACTACCCAGCTAAGAGCTAAGTAGATCGTATTCCACGGGTCTTCTAATAATTGTCTACTAAAATATAAAGGCAGATTGTTCAGGTTTAACACGTTGTGCGTGGTGTGAGTTCCACGACTTCTATTCTAGAAAATGCAAGGAAATTTAAAACTAAACTGAAAGACAGATTGGAAGATTGGTTGACTTAACAAAGACGACAGACAAGCTTAGACTTCGAATCCCCCTTTGTTCACCAGAGCATTATGATGTGCTGTAAAACAGTGATCAAATACTACAAAGCTAAAAGCTATGCAGATCGTATTCCACGGGGTTTCTTCCAATTGACTACTCAAAGAAACTGGCAATTCACTCAGGTTTAAACAGGTCGTGCGTGGTGTGAGTTCCATGACTTCTAGACTAAGATGCAGGAAAATTAAAATGAAATTAAAAGACAAAATGATTGGTGGGTTTAGACAAATGACAGACAAGCTTAGACTTCGAATCCCCCTTAGATCACCAAGGCAACAGCAATCACAAGATCAACGGTTTTAAATTCTCATTCAATCAATTTCTATACACCACCATAACTTCTTACCGTTAGGTTTAAGATCGGCGAACGTTCGCTCTATTCGTTCTAACTACCAAGATTAATTAGTCGCCCGGGTACGGTCGCCTCTCGCGACGACTGAACATACTGGTGTAATTACTAATGATTAATGAGTTACTCTTGAAGCGGATTAACCCTAACTGGTTCCTACAAAAGGCACACTCCAATGAATAGGTTAATTGGTTGAATTGATGTTTTAAAGAGAGGCGAGCGTTCGCTTCTATCCTCAGCTTAACAAAAATCTAAACTAGGTGATCAAGGAAGACAAGTTTATGCGCCAAAGCAAGGAAGCTGTATGGCGACTAACCCTAACTTGCATAAACCTAATCTAGGCGACCAACCAGAGAAGAAACATAAACAGTGAAGAACAAAAAAACCATGCAAAGAGAAACTGATTGAACTTTGAATCTAATCACCGCCGATCCGTGACCGCTTTAAAGCCCTGGGTCACTTAGGGTTCATCTATTCTAAGCTCTACGAGTTTAGCTACTCATATTAGATACAAGAGAATCGAAAACAATCAAGGAATACATCTCAAGTAGGAAGAATAGAGAAGAACTGTAAAACCTAATTTGACAAATCCGTGAAGCTTCAATCTCAAGGATCTTCAACTCTCAGCTCTGAGCTCTCCGAGGTAGAAGGATGGCGTCACGATCTCTCCACGGATCTTCGAACTCTCAAAACTCTCTCTCGAACTTCTTCGGTCTGGAACTTGTGAAAATTCTATTATGAAAAGGTGTATTATGAGGTATATCCGTTCTAGGCCGCCAGTTTAAGTATTTATACTTAAACCTAAACTGCCAGATTTTGCCTGGAGTTTTCGGCGAAAACTGAAGAAGTTTTCGCCGAAAACTTCTTTGTAAATTGGCTGGATTTCCGACTGCTTCTCCTGTGATTTTCGGACATAGAGTTTTCGGTGAGAACTTTGAGTTTTCGCCGAAAACTTCTTCTTGCAAGCTCTGCCGATTCCTTCTGTACTTTTCGCCGAAAACCTAAGGAGTTTTTGCCAAAAACTGTAGTGTAAAATGGGGCAGGATTTTCGTTGACTTGATTGACTTCTTGGACTAGTTTCGGTGCGGTTCCTCGAGGTTCCAATGCCTTAGACACGTCCTTGGCTACTTTATTTGACGGCAAAAACCTATGCTATCATGAAAACACTAGAAAACCATCAAATAGACCTGAAACGGGCCAAAGTAAAACAAATGGCACAAGATAGTGCAGTTGAGCAAATATTCGCTATTCTACCCTAAAAACCATGTCTTAAGCAAGGAAATGTCGCTTAAATGAGGCTGATAATCACGTCAAATCGAGTGTCATCAAAAGACCCCACAATTAAGCTTTTACTTGTCCTCATGCAAACTGAATAGAACAGGCTCACGTTCACAAATGATAAGATCGATTAAATTGAAGTTCAAGCATACACAATGAATTATTAGACAGATAATCCCTAGAACAAGAAACCTAACATGCATACTGATCAGCCAAACAACTTGGTCTCACAAAAAACTGCACACGACAAGAAGTACTAATCAATTATGCACTAATTTGACCTGACCGACGAGACTCCTCACACATGAAATATTTAGTACAAGGGGGACTCTCGCTCTCTGTGTTTAGGTACGTGTTTCTGCTCTCAATCATTTTCTGTTACTGAATTTCGTCATAGGTTTGCAATTCGACCACATCTCCACCACTGTGACAACACGAGTAACTAGTCAAGAACTTCCCTGCTTAGGACTATAACGAATTCTACACTACAAGGGTTCATGATGAGATGGATGATGGGAATGTATGATGATGGCTTTGGTGCGGTGTAGCTTTCGACTAACTTCCCTCGAATCTAGCCTATGGCTTCCTACCGTCTAACCAAACACGGGCGGAATAGTGTACGCTCATCCTATGATACCCTCAAGCAACCTAGCACTTTATTTTCTTTATACACACATTTTTTCTGAATTTTCTTTTGACTTTGTTCTTCCATATGTAGGGAGAAGAACGTTTATTGAACTGACTATACACTTGAAGACTTTTCTGAACTCTTTTTCTAAACATTTTTTCGAATTTCTCTTCTTTTCTTCTTTTTTCTATATTTTTTTCTTTTTGTGCTGATTCTTTCTTTTAGTTGCTAGAGGGGTTTACACGTCTGGACATAATAGCTAAGACCACCTGTTTAATGGCTATAGGCGAGTTAGCACAAACCGACTTCCGGTAGGCTAATCTAGAACTACAACCACAGGGGATCAACGGGTAATGAAAGAATGGGGAATGGCTGTAATGTATATCGAACCGAAAGAATAGGCCAAGCTCAAGGGTTTAAACCTAATGGATTTAATGTTAGGTAGGCTATCTGGCTTAGTAGCTGAATCTAGGTGCCCCGATCATTCTAGAACTCGTGTCATCGTGTGGTCTCGAGTAGGTCTCATGCAAATTCTAACTCATTCAAGAGAACAGAAAACCACTCAAAAAGAATTGAAATTGCAAGTTACATGCAATGGATCAAAAGCTCACATTTCATTTACTAGTCGGATTCGGTCATTTTCATGCAATCAAGGCGACAAACTACAAGTGTGATTTTTTTAAAAATTCTGTTCTGACCAGGCAATTTAGCATCAAAGTATACACGTCGGTTCTCAGGTTCTAGGTTAAGCAGTCTAAGCATCATTATGGCAGATTGAACAACAACTTAACATCAGAAATCAAGAACCGAGCAATTCTAGTGCTAGAGGAACTGGAAAGGCACCACAGAACACACAAAAACACAATTAAGGGCAATCAAGTTTATGCAAGGTTCTCTAGCATCCTACCCCACACTTAAACCGTTCTGTGTCCTCACAGGACTAAACCAGAAGAGAGAGATACGAAGAACCTGGGATGAGATGGTCGGTGTAGGGGATGAACACGGATAGCCCGAAGCGGAGCGGAGTAGCTACTCGAGTTCCTATAAAACAAAAACAACAAAAGATCAAAAGGATACCGGGA
The DNA here is from genome assembly GCA_034768395.1 of Linum lewisii. Lineage (NCBI taxonomy): Eukaryota > Viridiplantae > Streptophyta > Magnoliopsida > Malpighiales > Linaceae > Linum > Linum lewisii. Next base: position 29,230,913 of record CM068304.1, on the reverse strand, counting down.
CAAGTGTCCCGGATCCACACAGAATAAAAGTCGAACAAAGAAGGTTTAGGGGAATTTTGAAAATAATTTTTTTCTCTTTTTCAAAAGGTTTTATAAAATTTCTGACCCAACTAAAGTTTTCGGCGAAAACTACTTTGAAAACCCACTGGAAAACAGACTCGAACAAACTAAAGTTTTCGGCAAAAATTCTGACCTGACACAGAAAATTAAAACAGACAAAAATAAAAGAAAATGACATTTTGGCTCCCTGAAACCGACTCGAACGACGAAAAAGACTGACTCAATAATTCAAAAACGGACTCCAGCCGTGGGTTGCCTCCCACGAAGCGCTCTTGCTTAACGTCCTTGAGCCGGACGATACGTAGATGGCGATCAAGAAACATCCCAACTCAGGATTTCTCTTAGGCCCGGGTCGGAGTTCATGAAATATGGCTTTGGGGATCCTCCGACAAGTGTGAACTTCTTCCCATGTGCGTGAATTAGCTTGGTTCATCTATCGGGAAGGTGACCAGAAATTTCAAATGCCCCGAACAGTTCTTTCGAAGAAGCGTCCTTCAGAGGATCATTCTTCTCTGGTGGCTCGGTAGAATTCGGTTTAATGATTGGCCCCCAAACCTCCTTGGTCTTTCCTGTTCCTTTCTTCTTCGTCTTGCAGGATCCTTAACTTTTGGTGATTCATGGGGAAATGTCGTCGGATTTTCCTTCTTTCTTGGCTTTTGTGCCGGCAGCTCATTCTTCAGATTAGGGACCTGTCCAACACTTGGCAAGAAGATTTCTGCAGAAACTCTAGATTTTTCATTAGTAACGGAGTTGACCGAAGCCAACTCCACAACTTCAACAGATAAGCAATGCGCCTCTTCTTTGATCGGGACTTGCATACCGTCCTTGAGGTGGAATGTCATAGTGTCCTTGCCGACCCTTAATGTCAATGAGCCATTTGGGACATTAATGGTAATGCCGGCTGTTGCCATGAACGGTCGGCCTAGAAGAAGAGTGACATCTTCCTCTCGAGTATCCATGACAAGAAAATCAGCCAGAATAGTAAAAGGACCACAACTGACAACCACGTCTTCTATTAATCCCCTGGGTAATTTAACAGATCTGTCGGCAAACACTAAATGCATGCTAATCGGTTTCAATTCTCCTAGGTTCAATTTCTCATACAAGCAGGTAGGCATGACATTAATGGAAGAACCTAGATCAATTAGACTACGATCAGTTTTCACATCATTAATAGTGCAATGCAAGGTAAAAGCACCGGGATCTCGACACTTAGCTGGGGGAGGTTTGGGTGTCATCTTGCTCTGGATAGCGGGGCATGCTTCCTCGAGGGAGACAAAAGACAACTCTTCCTTCTTCTTGTTCTTCGCAAGATCCTTTGCGATTTTATCAGCCTCCGGTATCACCTGGATAGCATCAGTAACTGGTATCTTCATATTCGTGTTCTTCAAGTATCCATACCACTTTCTGTACCGGGTATCATGATCTTTCTCCATTGATTGCGCAGCCTTAGGAAACGGAATCCGAGGCAGATATGATGGAGGAGGTGGCGCAGGAGATGTCTTTGTCAGGGCAGGTGAGGCAGTCACCTCCTCCTCGATCTCTGGCTTGTCAATGGCTATAGCATCAGGAGCCAAGACCGGGTCGGGAACTGTAGGACCGGCTAATTGCTTGCCACTTCTTGTGGAGATGGCCTTGACGTGCTCCTTCCTAATGGTAGAGTCGTATTGAATCGATGATTGATTAAGGAGGGGGCTACTAGTTAGTAAGCTAAACATGTTTTTCACCATGCTCTCCACTCGTTGACCTCGAGCTTCATGTTCTTGATTTAAGACGGCTTGAGACTTGAATTTCTCCTCATAGTCATCGAGCCTTGCCATGATCAGGTCGAGCTTCTTGTCTACCTCGATATCCCTCGTGTTCCCTGATGTAGATTTCTGAGGTTGCTGTTCTCTAGTGAATCCAAAGTTGTAAGGAGGACTCTCTTGGAAGCTCCTTTGTTGTTGATGAGGTTGTCTGAACTGATGGTAGTCGGGGTAGCCCTGTTGACTGTTGGTGAAGCCTTCAGAAATGAAGTTCACCTCTTCTACAGAACAGACATTGATTTCCTTCAATCGCTTCTGGACTTCTGCTTCAATAAGCTCTTCTATTCTCCAATGTCTCTTAGCTCCTTCGGTCTGCCTCTCCCAATTCCTTGACTTGGAGGCGTAGTTTGCAAAGTGGAGAAGAGCAGCTTCTGGTGTGAGCATGGTACAGTCTCCTTCTGCCAAAGAGTTGACCTATTTAGATGACTCTTCGTTCATACCCCAAGCAAAGATCTTGGCTAGTTGCCTCTGAGTGAAGCCATGATGAGGGCAGCTGTAGAGGAGTCCTGGAATTCATTCCAGGCGTTGTATAAGCTCACTCCTTCTTTCCGTCTGAACCTTGAGATGCTGTCCCTGTAAGTAGTTGTTTTCGAAGAAGGGAATGAATTCTGAGCAAGATCCTCCCAGTTGGTGTAGTGACCGGGTGGCTTGCTAATGAGCCATCTCTTTGCGGCGCCTCAAAGTGAGAATGGGAAGGCTCGTAAACACAAGGTATCCTTATCGAGGCTCCCACTCTTAAAGGTCTCGCAAAAAGCAAGGAAATCCGCCAAGTGTGTGCATGGATTATCATGAGGCTTTCCTTCAAACTGTAGATCCCTAGAGATCATTTCCAAGAAGGCGATCTTGATCTCATAGTCAGGACCGTCTTCATTGCGTGGCACGAAGATGGAAGACCGAACACTAGTAGCACTTGGCTTATAGTAATTGACAAGACTCTTTTGAGCAGCCATTGCGGTAGGGGAAGGTGGATTGGAAGTGATTTGCTTCTGAATTCTCTTAACCTGCATAAGACAAAAACAAACACAACTGGTGTAAAATCGAAGTGTGATGGAATATGAAAGATGGAAAGGTAGAAGAATAAAATCCCAACTCTTCTTTCAAACAATTAGAAGAGTCCCCGGCAACGGCGCCAATTTGATGTGCTGTAAAACAGTGACCAAATACTACAAAGCTAAAAGCTAAGCAGATCGTATTCCATAGGGTTTCTTCCAATTGACTACTCAAAGAAACTAGCAATTCACTCAGGTTTAAACAGGTTGTGCGTGGTGTGAGTTCCACGACTTCTAGACTAAGATGCAGGAAAATTAAAATGAAATTAAAAGACAGAATGATTGGTGGGTTTAGATAGACGACAGACAAGCTTAGACTTTGAATCCCCCTTAGATCACCAAGGCAACAACAATCACAAGACCAGCGGTTTTCAATTCTCATTCAATCAATTTCTATACACCTCCATAACTTCTTACCTTTAGGTTTAAGACCGGCGAACATTCGCTCTATCAGTTCTAACTACCAAGATTAATTAGTCGCCCGGGTACGGTCGCCTCTCGCGACGACTAAACTAACTGGTGCAATTACTAATGATTAATGAGTTACTCATGAAGCGGATTAACCCTAACTGGTTCTTACAAAAGGCACACTCCAATGAATAGGTTAATTGTTGAATTGATGTTTTAAAGAGAGGCGAGCGTTCGCTTCATCCTCAGCTTAACAAGAATCTAAACTAGGTGATCAAGGAAGACAAGTTTATGCGCCAAAGCAAGGAAGCTGTCTGGCAACTAACCCTAACTTGCATAAACCTAATCTAGGCGACCAACCAGAGAAGAAACATAAACAGTGAAGAACAAAACAACCATGCAAAGAGAAACTGATTAAACTTTGAATCTAATCACCGCCGATCCGTGACCGCTTTAAAGCCCTGGGTCACTTAGGGTTCATCTAATCTAAGCTCTACGAGTTTAGCTACTCATATTAGATACAAGAGAATAGAAAACAATCAAGGAATACATCTCAGGTAGGAAGAACAGAGAAGAATTGTAAAACCTAATTTGACGAATCCGTGAAGCTTCAATCTCAAGGATCTTCAACTCTCAGCTCCGAGCTCTCCGAGGTGGAAGGATGGCGTCACGATCTCTCCAAGGATCTTCGAACTCTCAAAACTCTCTCTCGAACTTCTTCAGTCTGGAACTTGTGAAAATTCTATTATGAAAAGGTGTAATATGAGGTATATCCGTTCTGGGCCGCCGGTTTAAGTATTTATACTTAAACCTAAACTGCCGGATTTTGCCTGGACTTTTTGGCGAAAACTGAAGAAGTTTTTGCCGAAAACTTTTTTGTAAATTGGCTGGATTTCCGACTGCTTCTCCTGTGATTTTCAGACTTCGGTGAGAACTTTGAGTTTTCGCCAAAAACTTCTTCTTACAAGCTCTGCCGATTCCTTCTGTACTTTTTGCCGAAAACCTGAGGAGTTTTCGCCAAAAACTGTAGTGTAAAATGGGGCAGGATTTCTGTTGACTTGATTGACTTCTTGGACTGGTTTCAGTGCGGTTCCTCGATGTTCCAATGCCTTAGAAACGTCCTTGGCTACTTTATTTGACGGCAAAAACTTGTGCTATCATTAAAACACTAGAAAACCATCAAATAGACCTGAAATGGGCCAAAGTAACACAAATGGCACGAGATAGAGTAGTTGAGCGAATATTCGCTATTCTACCCTAAAAACCATGTCTTAAGAAAGGAAATGTCGCTTAAATGAGGCTGATAATCACGTCAAATCGAGTGTCATCACATTAGCAATCAACAGATCAGCGGATTTCAATTCTCGTTCAATCAATTCTAAGACACCACCATAACTCCAGACCCTTAGGTTTAAGACTGGCGCACGTTTGCTCTATCCGATCTAGCTACCAAGATTAATTAGTCACTCGGGTACGGTCGCCTCTTGCGACGACTGAACTAACTGGTGGAATTACTAACGATTTATGAGTTACTCTTGCAATGGATTAACCCAAACTGGTTCCTACGAAAGGCACACTTCAATGAATAGGTTAATTCTTGATTTGGTGTTTTAAAGTAAGGTGAGCGTTTGCATCTATCCTTAGCTTAACAAGAATCTAATCTAGGTGATCAATCCAGACAAGAAACAAAAACAACGAAGAACAAACCAAACATGAAAGAGAAACTGATTGAACTTTGAATCTAATCACCGCCGATCTGTGACCGCTTTAAAGCCCTGGGTCACTTAGGGTTCATCTAGTCTAAGCTCTACGAGTTTAGCTACTCATGTTCACAAAGACAGAATCAAAGACAGAAACAGAGTTCATCATGAAAAGATAGAACTGATAGAAACTGTAAAACCTAATTAAGATGATTCTAGCAAAGCTTCGCTCTCCGGTAATCTTCAATCCTAGCTTAGAGTCTCCGAGTCGAAGGGATGGCGTCACAATCTCTTCCTGGCTCTTCGAACTCTAAAACTCTGCTCTCTCGAACTCCTTAGATCTGGAACTCGTGAGAGTTCTGAATTATGAGATGATATTATCAGGTATGAAGTGTATTTCTTTTTATGGGCCGCCGGTTTAAGTATTTATACTTAACCCTAAATCACCGAATTTTGCCTGGATTTTTTGGTGAAAACTTGATGAGTTTTCGCCGAAAACTTCTTTGTAAATGGAGGCTTCCGTCGGCTGATTCTCATGTGTTTGTGAAGTCCAGAGTTTTTGGCGAGAACTTTGACTTTTCGCCGAAAACTTCTTCTTGTAAAGCTCTGCCGATTTCTTCTGGAGTTTTTGCCAAAAACCTGAGGAGTTTTCACCGAAAACTGTAGTGTAAATCGGGGCAGGATTTGAGTTGACTTGATCGACTCCTTGGACTGGTTCCGGTGCAGTTCCTCGAGGTTCCAATGCCTTAGACACGTCCTTGGCCACTTTATTTGATGACAAAAACCTGTGCTATCATGAAAACACTAGAAAACCATCAAATAGACCCGAAATGGGCCAAAGTAACACAAATGGCATGAGATAGAGCAGTTGAGTGAATATTCGCTATTCTACCCTAAAAACCATGTTTTAAGCAAGGAAATGTCGCTTAAATGAGGTTGATAATCACGTCAAATCGAGTGTCATCAGTGAGCGTGGTATTGGATGAATTGATGCTATGTGTGATGGTGATTGATAGTGTGACTTGTGGTTAGTATAGTAAGGTTGGAGTCTTGGATGTGTATTGAGAAATGATTGAGGAGAATGAGGATGTCGGAATTGGATGAATTGTGGCTAGGAATCGTGTTAAATGAAATATTAGAAATAGATGGATTATGGAGTTAAATATAGGATTGTATGAACTAGAGAGTCGAATCGGTAAATGGATGTTGTTGTGTTGGTGGCTGTTATGTGGTGTTGAGTGACTGATATGAATGGATGATCAAGTTGTCGGTATGTATGGATGACTTGTGTGAATGTATGGTTGACTTGTGTGAATGTATGGTTGATTAGGTGGTTAGGAATGAGAGTGAGAAGTTGAAACTGGACTTAGGATGAATTAGGTCTTGCATGAACCCTTGGGAGTAAAACTGGATAACTATCTTGTGTTTAATGTCTGATGGTTGTGCTATTTGATGTGTGATGTGGGGATTGGGATGAAAGATGATGGCGAATGAATTTAAACTAGAAATGTAAGATAGGATGGGATGAGCTGAATTTCTGTAATTGTACCTATTGTTGTCCGTTGGGGTTTAGTGTTGATTTCTAACATGGAACTGGTACGTGGAAATGGCTGAATGGAATTGTTGAGTGGAATTGTGTTGTGTAATTGTGTTGTGGAATTGGTACATGGAATTGGGAAGAGGAATTGATATGGAATTGGTTAAATGGAATTGCTTGGTTGTTGTGTGTAATTGTTGTGATTGTGTTAAATGGGATTAAAATGATAGAATCGGAAGGAGCCAACGTTACCTCATGAGATTGTGTTTCACCCACCGACGGACTGGTGGTTAGGGCCTACCGACGGACTGGTAGATTATCCTCCCGACGGGGAGTGGAATTGTGGAATTGTGGATATTGTGATGTGTTCCCCATGTGGTAGGGGAGCACGAGGACCTCCCATGCGGTAGGGAGGTGTGTCAGGCCGGCAGGGTAGTGGGGGAACAACTCCTTATGGCGCCAAATTCACTCAGCTAGCTAAATGAAGTGTGATGTGTTGAGTGTGTGTATCTGACGTGCTGTATGTGTTGGTGATCTGATATATGCTGTGATGTGGTCTGTGTTGGATTGAGCTGTCAACTGAGTTGTGTTGATGTGATGAGCTGTGGGATTGATGTTGAATGGTTTATGCTTACGTTGATGATATGAATTGTGAATTGCTCGTATGGAGATCTACTCTTGGGTGATAATCTAGATGGCTTAGGGAAGTCTAATAACTCACTTAGTGGATTGAGGTTGTGAGCTGTGAATGTGTGCAATGTGAATGCGTATGATTGATGTGTATGCTGAATGGTTGAATCGTAGTCGTAAGATGTATTGTGAAGTGATGAACAATCGTGTGCATGAAGACTTGGTTACATTGTTGTACTTGTTCATTGATGACTCTAGTTATATTGTTGTAATTGTATTTGTTAACGTCGGATTGAGGATTGCACCTACGTGATCACTTAGACTGTTTAGAGAATTAAAACTGGAAAAAGGTTGAGTCTGATTCCATTGTTGGTGTTTCTTGAGGATTTTGGGATCGCTCCTTTTGGATAGGTTCGATGCATAGTTAAACCCAGTGGGTTCACTCAGTTTCATTAGGAAACTGATCCCCCCAAGATCTCTTTTAAGGTGCGCGTGGTTAGAGTGTGTGAGTTAAAGTTTAGGAGTTTCTCTGGGTGTCGAGTGTCGATGTGTTGTTGGCGTGGAGAAGATCTTCGGAGGCTTGGACAGGAGTTTACCATCTTTGGGACTTATGTTGACTATTTTGGGTTGGGTTGTGTTGTATCAATTGTTTTGAACTTCAAGATTGTAAAGGAATCTTGGTTTGAATTGTATCTTTATAATAAGTTTTGGATTTTGAATAATGGAGGCGCTTATGACTTACGCTTGTTTTAAGTTTTAATTCAATTTCAAAGTTGTTTCTCCTTTCTTTTTACTGTTGTATGTCCGAGTGGTGCTCATAATTGGTTCGACCACGAGTCAACCCGGGTCGATTCGGGGTGGGTGTTACAAGTGGTATCAGAGCCTGGTTTGCCTCTACTACATAGGTGAATTATTCTTTCCTCTAGGGGATTAGCTACCCTCTTAATGGGAAGAATGGAACATCGATGTAGTACTAGCATTCTAGGGGTTTCAAATGTTTTAATCGGGTTAGGATTTTGAAAGTGAAAGTGTGTTTTGAAGAGAGAAAGTGATTTGAAGAATTTGTCAACTAAGATTGGTTTGTTCCTGGTCCTCCTGAGCCATGGAGAAAGTCATGGGATGAGAAGTTGTAGTGCTGAGCTGGGGTTGAGTGAGAATAGAACGTCGGGTTAGGAGAGTTGCTTGACCTTTAAAAATAGAACAGAGGTTAGGATGTTAGGTTTTGGTGGAAGTTTTAGATGTATGTTTCGTGAGAGAGTTGGAATTTGGTTGAGGAGAGGAGTCAAGGATTGTTATAGGAACCTATCTTGTTTATTGATGTGAAAGTTTAAGAGAAGGTTTCGATTTGTGCAAAGTTTGTCCTGCTTGTTTTCAGCTGTGGTTTGAATGTGATTTTAACCTATCAAGTGCGTTTTCATTTTTGTTCCATGTTGGAAAAGTTATAAGGATTTAAGGATTTGAGCTTTTTTGGAATGAGTAATTCTTAGTTTGTTTTGTCAATGTGATTTTAGTGTCGGATCTTGGTATTAGTTCTTTGAGTAATTGGTGTAGCAGATTTGAAAAGAATTTTAATGATTTGGTATTTTAACTGAGATGGAGCTTGGTTTTACTAATTTTGGTTTTTGAGTAGCAAATTGTTGTCTTGGGTTCTTGATTGATTTGAAAGGAGTTTGAAATTGCTTTTACCTTTTTGAAGTCGAGTCATGAGATTCTGTGGTTTCATTTTGTTCAAACGTTCTTACTTCAGAGTCGGTGAGTGTTTTCAATGGTACTTGTGTTTAGGGATTTGAAAGCATTTGAGTATTTTAAACTAAAATAGAATTTGGTTTTATGAGTTTGATTTTAAAGGTTTTATGAGTTTGATTTTAAACAGAGCATCTTGAATTTTGATTTTGAGTGGATTGAAAAGGAATTCATTAAAATTTTGCTTTTCTAAAAAGGTTGTTTGGGTTTTGAAAATCAGATTAAGGAAGGTTTCTGTAAGTATAGAGTTTAGATGTTTAGCTAGTGCTCGAGTGGTTGGAGGTAGTGGCTGGTAGTTTGAGAGTGGTTGGGAGTGTAAAACTCCGTGTGGATTCTGGCTAAGGTGGGTAGCGTGTTCGAAGGGTGTAAAGTTCTAGCCAAAAGGATTAGCTAAGTACTTTCTTGCCTTATGGAGTTATGTGTTTTGGTTGTGTTCTTGTGGCAGGTTGTGCCTTAGGTGTTCGGTTGTGTGTGTATGTTAGGTGGAAGTTCGAGTTCGTGTAGGTGAAGTGTGTCAGGAGGTGTGTGTGTTGCTAGAGCCGTTCAGAGGGAGTTTCAGGTAAGTGATGTAGTGCTTAAGCTGCTGCGTGTTGCTGCAAATTTTGTGTTGCATTGCTAGGATGAGTTGGGTTATGATTTCGGTGACGAAATCTTCTGAAGTTGTGGACACTTGTAACATCCCCGCCCAATCGAATGATTTGGAACTCGATTTTGGATGGTTGAGACATTGTAAACAATGTTCTTGAGGCCCCATCGAAGTCCGAGACGTTCATAATTGAGTCGGGCCAAAGTTACAAGGGAGTACGTGAAAAGTTTGTCAAAGTTGGTGTATCATGATACATGATCATGTATCATGCTCTGACTATAAAAAATAGGGTTTTGATGGAAATTCTCAACTTCTCTCTCTCTCTTTCCCCCCGAAAACCCCTTTGACGAACCAAGCTTCCCCCAACTTGAAACCTTGATTCCGGGAGCTACGGAGGTCCGACTGATGATACGTTTCTTGCTACGGGTTCCTGGTGACCAGAGGAAGAGATCGCATATCTTGGTTCTGGGTATTTCGAAGTTAGGCGCTATCAGTGGCAGAAGGAAGAAGCTACATTTTTGGAGAAGAAACGCTTGGTTGTTCGAGTCCTAGAAGTTGTTTTAGAACCTTGTCTTCTTGTCAGGTGATGGTTTAGCGTACGATAGGTAGTGTTGGTCGATGTGAGGAGTTGTAACCTGGCTTAGTCGAAATTAGGGATTGCATGAAATTGGGAGAGCGTAAAATGGGATAATTGTTCTGTGTTTGATTGTTAGTTGATTGAATGTGATGGTTGCTTGTTGATTGTTTGTGGATGGATGATTTCTGCTGTGTTGCTATGATGTTGGGATTGGGGTAACAATGATTAATGATGATTAAATAGATCAAAATTAGTAATGAGTGATAGGGGGAATGGGTCTGTGAACTATGAATTGTGCATATATTCTGCTATTGTCAATTGTGGTTGCAGGAGGGTAGTCCTGCCAATGTGGGGTCGCCCTATTAATGATGAACAGGTGGATGGCCCTGCCAATATAGGGTCGTCCTATGAAGGATGAACAGGAGGTAACCCTAAGATTCACGACGTGGCTATCCCTGTACTTGCAGGTGGGGGTGGCCAGTGAGCTTGCTATTTACCCTTAAATTGTTTGTGATTTGTGGGATGTTGATTGAAATGAATGGTAATTGTGAGCGTGGTATTGGATGAATTGATGCTATGTGTGATGTTGATTGATAGTGTGACTTGTGGTTAGTATAGTAAGCTTGGAGTCTTGGATGTGAATTGAGAAATGATTGAGGCGAATGAGGATGTCGGAAATGGATGAATTGTGGCTAGGAATCTTGTTAAATGAAATATGAGAAATAGATGGATTAGGGAGTTAATATGAACTAGAGAGTCGAATCGGTAAATGGATGTTGTTGTGTTGGTGGCTGTTATGTGGTGTTGAGTGACTGATATGAATGGATGATCGAGTTGTCAGTACATATGGGTGACTTGTGTGAATGTATGGTGGACTTGTGTGAATGTATGGTTGACTTGTGTGAATGAATGATTGACTTGTGTGAATGTATGGTTGACTAGGTGGCTAGGAATGAGAGTGAGGAGTCGAAACTGGACTTAGGATGAATTAGGTCTTGCATGAACCCTTGAGAGTAAAACTGGATAACTATCTTGTGTTTAATATCTGATGGTTGTGCTATTTGATGTGTGATGTGGGGATTGGGATGAAAGATGATGGCGAATGAATTTAAACTAGAAATGTAAGATAGGAATTTCTATAATTGTACCTATTGTTGTCCATTGTGGTTTAGTGTGGATTTCTAGCATGGAAAACGTGGAAATGCATGAATGGAATTGTTGAGTGGAATTGTGTTGTGGAATTGGTACATGGAGTTGGGAAGAGGAATTGATTGAATGGAATTTGTTAAATGGAATTGTTTGGTTGTTGTGTGTAATTGTTGTGATTGTGTTAAATGGGATTAAAATGATAGAATCGGAAGGAGCCAACGTTACCCCATGAGACTGTGTTTCACCCACCGATGGACTGGTGGTTAAGGCCTACCGACGGTCTAGTAGATTAGCCTCCCGACGGGGAGTGGAATTGTGGATATTGTGACGTGTTCCCCATGCGGTAGGGGAGCACGAGGACCTCCCATGCCGTAGGGAGGTGTGTCAGGCCGGCGGGGTAGTGGGGGAACAACTCCTTATGGTGCCAAATTCACTCAGCTAGCTAAATGAAGTGTGATGTGTTGAGTGTGTGTATGTGACGTGTTGTATGTGTTGGTGATCTAATATATGATGTGATGTGGTCTGTGTTGGATTGAGCTGTGAACTGAGTTGTGTTGATGTGATGAGCTGTGGGATTGATGTTGAATGGTTTATTGATGAACCGTCGCAGAAGCAGTTGATCAAATACTGCAAAGCTAAAAGCTAAGCAGATCGTATTCCACGGGCCTTCTATGATTGACTACTCCAAAAACTAGCAAAATACTCGAATGTAAGCACTTCGTGCGTGGTGTGAGTTCCACGACTTCTAATTCTAAGAAATGCAGAGAAAATTAAAAATTAAACTAAAGCAGATTCGAAATTAGGGTTTGAAAACAAAGATGACAGACAAACTTAGACTTTGAATCCCCCTTCGTTCCCCAGAGCATTGGCAATCAACAAGTCAACGGATTTCGATTCTCATTCAATCAATTACTAAGACACCACCATAACTCCTTACCCTTAGGTTTAAGACCGGCGAACGTTCGCTCTATCCGTTCTAACTACCAAGATTAACTAGTAGCCCGGGTACGGTCGCCTCTCGCAACGACTTAATTAACTGGTCCAATTACTAATGATTTATGAGTTACTCTTGCAGTGGATTAACCCTAACTGGTTCCTACAAAAGGCACGCTCCAATTATAAGGTTAATTGTTCAATTCGACGTTCTAAAGTAAGGCGAGTGTTCGCTTCTATCCTTAGCTTAACAAGAATCTAATCTAGGTGATCAATCCAGACAAGAAACATGAACAATGAAGAACGAATCAAACATGAAAAAGAACTGATTGAATTTCGAATCTAATCACCGCCGATCCGTGACCGCTTTAAAGCCCTGGGTCACTTAGGGTTCATCTAGTCTAAGCTCTAACGAGTTTAGCTACTCATGTTTATCACAAAAGAATCAAAAACAAAGAAAGAGTTCATCATCCAGAGGAAGAACAGAAAAGAATCTGAAAAACCTAATTTAGACGACTCTGACAGACTTCGATCTTCTGTAAACTACACTCCTAGCTCCGAGTCTCCGAGGTGGAAGGGATGGCGTCATGATCTCTTTTGGCTCTTCGAACTCTAACTCTTCGCTCCAGAACTTCAGAGAATTCTTCAAATTCTGATTTCGAAAAGTATATTATGATGTATTGTTGTTGTCTGGGCCGCCGGTTAAGTATTTATACTTAACCCTAATCAGCCGGATTTCTTCTATTATTTTCGCCAAAAATATTGAGGAATTTTCGGCGAAAATTCCTTTGCAAATGAAGGGTCCGCCGGCTGATTCTCCCTGAACTTCCTTCTCGGTTCGAAAACTTCATTCTTTCGCCGAAAGTTTCCTTAAGTTAACAGCAGCCGAATTGTGAACATATTTTCGCCGAAAATACAAGGGTATCTTCGGCGAAAATTCCTTTGTAAACTGGGCAGGAATTTTCTGAACTTTGATTAACTCCTTTGATCGATCCCGGTGCAATCCTTCGAGATTCCAACGCCTTAGACACGTCCTTGGTTACTTATTTGATGGCAAAAACCTGTGCTAACATAAAAACACTAGAAAACCATCAAATAGACCCGAAATGGGCCAAGGTAACACAAATGGCACGAGATAGGGCAATCGATTGAATATTCGTTATTCTACCCTAAAAACCATGTCTTAAGCAAAGAAATGTCGCTTAAATGAGGCTGATAATCACGTCAAATCGAGTGTCATCATTTATGCTTACGTTGATGATATGAATTGTGAATTGCTAGTATGGAGATCTACTCTTGGGTGATAATCTAGATGGCTTAGGGAAGTCTAATAACTCACTTAATGGATTGAGGTTGTGAGTTGTGAATGTGTGCAATGTGAATACGTATGATTGATGTGTGTGCTGAATGGTTGAATCGTAGTCGTAAGATGTATTGTGAAGTGATGAAGAATCGTGTGCATGAAGACTTGGTTACATTATTGTACTTGTTCATTGATGACTCTGGTTATATTGTTGTAATTGTGTTTGTGAACTCGGATTGAGCAATGCACCTACGTGATAACTTAGACTGTTTAGGGAATTAAAACTGGAAAAAAGTTGAGTCTGATTCCATTGTTGGTGTTTCTTGAGGAGTTTGGGATCGCTCCTTTTGGATAGGTTCGACGCATAGTTAAACCCAGTGGGTTCACTCAGTTTCATTAGAAACTGATCCCCCCCAGTTTCTCTTTTCATGTGCGCGTGGTTAGAGTGTGTGAGTTAAAGTTCAGGAGTTTCTCTAAGTGTTGATGTGTTGTTGGCGTGGAGAAGATCTTCGGAGGCTTGGACAGGAGTTGACCATCTTTGGAACTTATGTTGACTATTTTGGGTAGGGTTATTTTGTATCGATTGTTTTGAACTTCGGGATTGTAAGGGAATCTTGGTTTGAATTGTATCTTTGAAATAAGTTTTGGATTTTGAATAATGGAGGCGTTTCCAACTTACGCTTGTTTTAAGTTTTAATTCGATTTCAAAGTTGTTTCTCCTTTGTTTTTACTACTGTATCTCCGAGTGATGCTCATAATCGGTTCGACACAGGTCAACCCAGGTCGATTCGGGACGGGTGTTACAATCTTCTCTTCGACTGGTGTCGAGAGGGATCATCTAATTCGGCTCGTTTACTAAAGGAACTGGACAAAGCTTTAGTGGAATAGTTCGGATTGGCTTCTGTTGATTGGGCGGAGATTCGTCGTTTAGAATGCAAACGATCTAAACTACGTTTGCAAGAGGAGATATACTAGAAACAGAAATTGAGAATTAAATGGTTAGACTCCAGAGATCGTAATACAAAATATTTTCACCGATCGGTTACAGCTACAAGAAAACATAATTTTATTGGAGACTTGTTGGATTCTAATGGTAATGTCATCACTATGGAGAAAGATAAAGGAATCTTAGCTACTTCTTACTTCTAACGTCTATTTTCCACCGAACATGACGGTACTCAGGATCTGGTCTATGAAATTGGGATTCAGCCGATGATCAGTGCTTTTACGAATCGGGATCTCTTAGCCACGATTACTGAAGAGGAAATTAAACAGGCAGTTTTTTATCCGCTACAAGCTCCTGATCCTGATGGATTCACTGGTCTTTTCTTTCAGCAATATTGGTCAATCGTCTCTCGAGATGTTGTTTGTGCAGTTCAAGATTTCTTTCAGAGGGGACACATGTTACGGGGGATGAATCACACTTGGCTGACATTAATTCCTAAAGTTTCTGAAGTCACCAACATGACTCAAGTTCGCCCAATTGGTCTTGGTACGGTGTTCTACAAAATAATTTTAAAATATATTTCTTCCAAACTGGCGGTTCTTCTACCCCATCTGGTTAATCTAGCTCAAAACAGCTTCATTCACGGTCGATGTATTACGGATAATATCTGGTGAACGCGTTTTCACGTGTCGTCAAATAACTAATCTACAAAGTAGACTAGATCGTATTCCACGGGTCTCGACTAATCGTTTACTCAAATGAGTCGGCAATTCACTCAGGTTTAACAAGGTGTGTGTGGTGTGAGTTCCACGACTTCTAATCTATGAAGCAGAAAAAATGAAATGAAAACAGAAAGCAAATTGAAAGGTTGATTGACTTGACAAGACGACAGACAAGCTTAGATTTCGAATCCCCCTAAGATTACCAGAACATTGGCTATCACAAGACCAGCGGTTTTCAACCCCCAATTCATTCAGTTCTCAGACACCACCATAACTCCTGACCCTTAGGTTTAAGACTGGCGAACGTTCGCTGATGACACTCGATTTGGCGTGATTTTCAGCCCCATTTAAGCGACATTTCTTAGTTTAAGACATGATTTTTAGGGCAGAATAGCGAATATTTACTCAACTACTCCAAGGAAGTGACCTGGAATCGATCAAAGAAGCAATCAAGTCGGAGTCAAAACCACCCCTGCTCATACCTAAAGTTTTCGGCGAAAACACCCTACTTCTCACTGAAAACTATGAATCAAATATGCACAAAGAAGACAGGAGAAATACCAAAAATTCCACTTAGAGTTTTCGGTGAAAACTCTCTATGTTTTCGCCAAAAACTACCCCTTTTCCCAGCCGGATACGGACAACTTTTAAATACAACCGCCGACCACAATTAAAAAAAAACAGCTTACTCTTTGGACGAAAAATCCAAGACTTAGAATTAGAGAGAAAGAGTGGAGAGAGTTCGAAGAGCCAGGGAAAGATCGCGACATCATCCTTCCATCTTGGAGAGCTCCGGTGCTAGGAGTTGAAGATCCAGAAGATCGAAGCTTCGCGGATTCGTCGAAATTAGGTTTTACAGTTCTTCTCTGTCTTTCCTATCTGCGATGTATTCCTTGTTTGTCTTTGGTTCTCCTGTATTGAATATGAGTAGCTAAAACTCGTAGAGCTTAGATTAGATGAACCCTAAGTGACCTTGGGATTTAAAGCGGTCACAGATCGGCGGTGATTAGATTCAAAGTTCAATCAGTTTCTCTTGCATGTTTGGTTTGTTCTTCGTTGTTTGTGTTTCTTGTCTGGTTTGGCCACCTAGATTTGATTCTTGTTAAGCTAAGAATAGTAGCGAACGTTCGCCTCACTTTAAAACACTGAATCAACAATTAACCTATTCATTGGAGTGTGCCTTTCGCAGGAACTAGTTAGGGTTAATCCACTTCAAGAGTAACTCACAAATCACTAGTAATTGCACCAGTTAGTTCCTCCGTCGCAAGAAGCAAAAGCTCGGGCGGTTAATTAATCTTGGTAGTTAGATCGGATAGAGCGAACGTTCGCCAGTCTTAAACCTAAGGGTAAGGAGTTATGGTGGTGTCTAGAAATTGAGTGAATGAGAATTGAAAACCGTTGGTCTTGTGATCGCCTATGTTCTGAGGATCTTAGGGGGATTCGAAATCTAAGCATGTCTGTCGTCTGTCTAAGTCAATCAACCACTCATTCTGCATTTTAATTTCATTTCAGTTTCCTTGCATCCTAGTATAGAGTCATGGAACTCACACCACGCACGAATTGTTTAATCTTGAATAGAGTTGCCAACATATTTGAGTAAATGAGTAGAAGAGGCCCGTGGAATATGATCAGATTAGCTTTTAGCTCAGTAGTATTTGATCACTGTTTCAAGCTCATCAAATTGGCGCCGTTGCCGGGGAACTCTTTTATTTTGTTTGAAAGAAGAGTTGGCACTTTTATTCTTCTACCTTTCCATCTTTCATTTCCCATCACACTTCAATTTTACACCGGTTGTGTTTGTTTTTGTCGCTTGCAGATTAAATCAGGTATAGAATCAAGTCACTTCCGTTTCATCCTTCCCTACCACAATGGCAGCTCCAAAGAGTCTTGCGGATTACAGTATGCCAAGCGCAACTAACGTTCGGTCTTCCATCGCTGTGCCTTGTAATGACAACGATCCTAACTATGAGATTAAGATCCCCTTCTTGGGACTAATCTCTAGGGACGTGCAATTTGAAGAAAAGCCAGACTACAATCCTTGCACACATTTATCTGACTTCCCGGCTATCTGTGAAACTTTTAAGAGTGGGAACCTCAACAAGAATACCTTATGCCTGCGAGCTTTTCCATTCTCCCTCAGAGGTGCAGCTAAGAGATGGCTTAGTGGCAAGCCGCTCGGTCATTATACAGATTGGGAGACTCTAGCTCAAGACTTCGTTGAGGAATATTTCCCTCCGTCAAAGACAACTGCTTACAAGGACAGCATCTCTAGGTTTGCTCAGAAAGAAGATGCAATCTTATACGACACTTGGAATGAATTCCTAGAACTTCTCTACAATTGTCCTACCACAGTTACGAACAAAGGCAGTTAGCTAAATTCTTTGCTCGAGGTTTACCTGAGGAATCTGCTAAATGGGTCAACTCCTTGGTTGGGGGAGATTGCACCGCTCTTACACCTCAAGCCGCTCTCCTTCATTTTGGTAGTTGTGCTTCCAAGTCAAGAAATTGGGAGAGACAAAGAGAAGGCACCAAGAGTCAATTGAGCATCGTGGATCAAGTCAAAGCAGAAGTCCAAAAACATTTAAAGACGATTGGTGCATCCCTTGATCCCCTGTCAGCTATCGTCTTTACGGCTGACTGTGGATGGTGCGGAACCTGTGCTCGTAACAGAGAAAGCTGCCTAAACGTCGGTAAAATAGATGTCTGGTCTATAGAAGAGGTGAACTTCATTAGTCAAGGCTTCACCAACAACCAGAGAGGCTACTCCAACTACCAAAACTACCAACCTCAGGGTCAGAACCAAAACAACCGATTCTCAGAATCGTATCAAGGACCTCCCGGATTCATTGGAGGATAGCAACTGTTTCGACTAAAGCCATATTACAATAGAGACGAGGATTTCGAGAAAAAGTTCGACCGAATCATGACCAGACTTGACGAACATGACAATCAATTCAAAACTCAAGCTGCACTCAATCAAGGACAAATGGCTCAAAGACAAAGAGTGGAAGATGCTATGACCAGTATGACTAGGTTGTTGGCTAGCATCCCCTTCTTCAACCAAGCATCATTTCAAGGCGACTCCAATGTTAGGAGTGAACAAGCTCAAGCCATCACCACCAGGAGTGGTAAACAGACAGCTGATCCGAAGGTTCCAGAACCAGATATGATACCAGATGCTACTGCCATAGACATGCCAGAGATTGAAGACATCACAGTAGAGGAAGAAAGCAAAGAAGAGGAAGAAGTAGCACTAACTCCTCCTCCCAAGACAGCTCATGAGCCTGTTGATGACACTCAATTTGACGTGATTATCAGCCTCATTTAAGCGACATTTCCTTGCTTAAGACATGGTTTTTAGGGTAGAATAGCGAATATTCAATCAATTGCTCTATCTCGTGCCATTTGTGTTACTTTGGCCCGTTTCGGGTCTATTTGATGGTTTTCTAGTGTTTCTATGTTAGCACAGGTTTTTGCCGTCAAATAAGTAGCCAAGGACGTGTCTAAGGCGTTGGAACCTCGAGGAATCACTCCGGAATCGATCCAAGGAGCCAATCGAGTCGAGCCAAACCCTGCCCCGTTTTACACTAAAGTTTTCGCCGAAAATCCTTGGAGTTTTGGCAAAAACACAAGCACAAATCGGCTGATGTCAACCAAGGAGACTTTTCGGCGAAAACTCCAAGTTTTCGCCGAGAACCCCGGCGTCCGAAAATCACAGGAGAATTCAACCGGCGATCAGTCAATTTAGAAAGAGATTTTCGCCGAAAATCCCTTCATATTTTCGACGAAAATGTCAGGCAAAATTGGTAGTATTAGGGTTAAGTATAAATACTTAACCGGCGGCCCTAAATCGAAAGATACATCAGAATTCCAACTAATACGAAATACTTCAGAATTCTCTCAAGTTCTGGAGCAGAGTTAGAGTTCGAAGAGCCGGAAGAGATCGTGACACCATCCCTTCCATCTCGAAGACTTGGAGCTAGGATTGCAGATTACCGAAGATCGAAGTTCTGTCAGAGTCGTCTCAATTAGGTTTTTTCGATTCTTTTCTGTTCTCCCTCTGGATGATGAACTCTTTCTTTATCTTTGATTCTTTTGTGATTAACATGAGTAGCTAAACTCCTAGAACTTAGACTAGATGAACCCTAAGTGACCTAGGGCTTTAAAGCGGTCACGGATCGGTGGTGATTAAATTCAAAGTTCAATCAGTTTCCCTTTTCATGTTTGATTTGTTCTTCGTTGTTCATGTTTCTTGTCTGGATTGATCACCTAGATTAGATTCTGGTTAAGTTAAGGATAGAAGCAAACGCTTGCCTTACTATAAAACATCAAATCGAACAATTAACCTAATCATTGGAGTGTGCCTTTCGTAGGAACCAATTAGGGTTAATCCACTGCAAGAGTAACTCATAAATCATTAGTAATTTCACCAGTTAGTTAAGTCGTTGCGAGAGGCGACCGTACCCGGGCGGCTAATTAATCTTGGTAGCTAGATCGGATAGAGAGAACGTTCACCGGTCTTAAACCTAAGGGTAAGGAGTTATGGTGGTGTCTTAGAAATTGATTGAACGAGAATTGAAATCCGCTGATCTGTTGATTGCTAATGCTCTGGTGAACGAAGGGGGATTCGAAGTCTAAGTTTGTCTGTCATCTTTGTTAATCAATCAATCTTTCAATCTGTTTTCAGTTTAAATTTTTAATTTCCCTGCATTTCTTAGAATTAGAAGTCGTGGAACTCACACCACGCACGAAGTGTTTAAACCTGAATAACTTGCCTTTACATTTGAGTAAATAATCATTAGAAGACTTGTGGAATACGATCTACCCTAGCTTTGTAAGCTTTATTAGTTATTTGATTGACCGTCCAACGACATGTTCATCAAATTGGCGCCGTTGTCGGGGACTTCTTTTGATTGTTTGAAAGAAGAACTGGCATTTTATTCTTCTACTTTCCATCTTTCACCTTTCCATCCACTTCGATTTTACACTGGTTTTTGTTTGTTTTTGTTATTTGTAGGTTGTTCACAGGTGTATGCAACGCCGCCCGCTCACGCGCTCTCAAACTGCCAAGGACGACAAGGCTAAGAGTGTAGAGAGACCAGGCAGTTCTGCTCCACCTCGACAATCACAGATTCCAAGGAGAGGCAGAACCAATCCACCTCCATCCGTCACTCCGATCAAGATCGAGGAACTGACGGAGAGTTCCTCATCTCCATCTTCACCGTCATCTTCATCTGCTTCTTACACCGCATCACTTTCACCTCCTCCATCTCCTACCATGATTGATCATCTACCACCACCAGGCAGTAACCTACCACGACCAGGCGGTGATCTACCACCACCGCCACCACCAGTTGCACAGAAGAGTCTAGCTGACTACAACAAGCCGAGCGCGACTAACGTTCGATCTTCTATTGCCGTGTCGCGCATTGAAGGTGATGCTGACTATGAGATCAAGATTCCATTCTTGACTATGATCTCTAGGGATCTACAGTTTGAAGGCAGGCCACTAGACAATCCGTGCACTCATCTGGCAGACTTCCTTGATCTCTGCACCACTTTCAAGAACGGAAATCTCGACAAGAATACTCTTTGCTTGAGAGCTTTCCCGTTCTCTCTGAAAGGCGCTGCTAAGAGGTGGCTTAATGGCAAACCACCTGGCTACTATACCGATTGGGAGACTCTAGCTCAAGACTTCGTCGAAGAGTATTTCCCTCCTGCCAGAACAACAACCATCAAGAACAGCATCGCCATATTCTCTCAAAAGGAAGGCGTAAGCTTATATGACACTTGGAATCAATTCCAAGAACTTCTCTACAACTGTCCGCACCACGGGTTCGAGCAGAGGCAGTTAGCTGAAATCTTTGCTCAAGGTCTCCGAGAAGAATCTGCCAAGTGGGTCAATTCCCTAGCTGAAGGGGATTGCACTACACTTTTGAAAGATAAAATTAATCCAAACAACCCGATTTTTAAAAAAGAACGAACTACGTGGACTTTGATTCCGGCCCCCGGATACGTAGGCAGTCACTCGACTCGAGTCCGATTTTTAAATCCGCCCCTCCTTTAAAATTTTATAAACTAAATTATTAAGAAAACACTAAATTCTGAATTAGTTACGCAAACCCTAAATAGGGAGTGTGAACGCCTCTCTCCTTAATCAGCCGTCAAGAAAATAACCTTATCGCGATTGGTAGTACCGATTTTCCGGGCGAGCTAATCCTTCCCCACACGTAACCGTCCCCGAATCCCGATCTCTGTTTCGCAGATCTAGTCCAAATCCGGTTGGATAACCCAATTTGGACACCTAAGCGTCCAATCCGCTTTAACGATTGGTGGCGACTCCAAAACCAAAAGTAAACTCAAAAAGCTTCGGAGGCGCCGGCCCGCCGCGGACGGAAACGTTCACGACAGTTTGAATGGACGACTCAGAGACCCCATCACCTCCTCAAGTGTATCCCCTTCCGTCTCGGGGGAGTCCAGTACGAGAAGACCCTCGATGAGTTTGCACTCCTCCTCGACACCAATGCCACCACCGTGGACGCCTCCCTAGGTTTTGAATAGATGAGCTCCGTCGCTCAAGCTCCATATCTTGATATCTGGCGACTCATCTCCGGGGAATCTGAGACCAAACCTAAGAACGACATTGTTGGTAACATCGCTCACCCACTCTTCAAATTCTTTCGTTATGTCTGGACTCGTTCTTTGTGCTACTACAGTAAGGAAGGCCGCCACCACATATCTTTGGAGGAGTTCATTCTCTTCCGTGCCATCGAGGAATTCACCCGAATTCACCCGGGATGGTGGCTAGCCCGCTTCTTCCATAAGCGAACAACTACCAAGATGCGTCCTTCTGCTCTTCCTGGCAGCCCCTTCATCTCTTGCCTGATCGACACTCTCTGATGAACGCTGCAGAGCGGTGATCAAATACTACCAAGCTAACAAGAGCTAAGCAGATCGTATTCCAGGGGTCTTCTAAGATTGACTACTTCAAAACTGGCAAAATACTCGAATGCAAACAAGTTGTGCGTGGTGTGAGTTCCACGACTTCTAATTCTAAGAAATGCAGAGAAATTAAAACAAATTAAACTAAAGCAGATTGGAAATTAGGGTTTGAAAACAAGGATGACAGACGAACTTAGACTTTGAATCCCCCTTCGTTCCCCAGAGCATTGGCAATCAACAGATCAGCGGATTTCGATTCTCGTTCAATCAATTACTAAGACACCACCATAACTCCTTACCCTTAGGTTTAAGACCGGCGAACGTTCGCTCTATCCGTTCTAACTACCAAGATTAACTAGCCGCCCGGGTACGGTCGCCTCTCGCAACGACTTAATTAATTGGTGCAATTACTAATGATTAATGAGTTACTCTTGCAGTGAATTAACCCTAATCGGTTCCTACGAAAGGCACGCTCCAATTATAAGGTTAATTGTTCAATTTGATGTTCTAAAGTAAGGCGAGCGTTCACTTCTATCCTTAGCTTAACCAGAATCTAATCTAGGTGATCAATCCAGACAAGAGACATGAACAAAGAAGAACAAATCAAACATGAATGAGAAACTGATTGAATTTCGAATCTAATCACCGCCGATCCGTGACCGCTTTAAAGCCCTGGGTCACTTAGGGTTCATCTAGTCTAAGCTCTAACGAGTTTAGCTACTCATGTTTATCACAAAAGAAACAAAGACAAAGAAAGAGTTCATCATCCAGAGGAAGAACAGAAAAGAATTTGAAAAACCTAATTTAGACGACTCTGACCGACTTCGATCTTCGGTAAACTACACTCCTAGCTCCGGTTCTCCGAGATGAAAGGGATGGCGTCACGATCTCTTTCCGGCTCTTCGAACTCCAACTCTTCGCTCTAGAACTCCAGAGAAAATCATAGAAATCTGATTCGAAAAGTATTTTTTGATGTAAAATTATTATCTCCTCTAGTGGGCCGCTGGTTAAGTATTTGTACTTAACCTAGCCCAGCCGGATTTCTTCTAATATTTTTGCCGAAAATAGTGAATTATTTTCGCCGAAAATATGCTTGTGAATGGAAGTCCCGCCGGCTGATTCTCCTGTGATTTTCGTTTCGGTCCGAAAACCCAACGGTTTCGCCGAAAACTTCTTTGGCTGAGCATCAGTGAATTGTTCTTGCATTTTCACCGAAAACCATAGGCCATTTTCGCCGAATATGTAAGTGTGAACGGGCAGACTTGTGGTTTGACTTGATCGGCTCCTTGGATCGATTCCTGTTTGATTCCTGAAGGTTCCAACGCCTTAGACACGTCCATGGCTACTTTATTTGACGGCAAAAACCTGTGCTAACATAAAAACACTAGAAAACCATCAAATAGACCCGAAACGGGCCAAGGTAACACAAATGGCACGAGATAGGGCAATCGATTGAATATTCGTTATTCTACCCTAAAAACCATGTCTTAAGCAAAGAAATGTCGCTTAAATGAGGCTGATAATCCCGTCAAATCGAGTGTCATCAAGTACCCCACACTTAAGCTTTTGCTTGTCCTCAAGCAAACTGAATAGAAGCGCTCATGTTCAGAAATGATAAAATCGATTAAATTTTAGCTCAATCAAATACAATGAATTATTAGACAGATCGATCCTAGAACAAGAAACCTAACATGCATACAGATCAGCCAAACTACCTGGTCTCACTAATAAACTGCACACAACAAGTAATTAGCAACCAATTATGCACGAATTTGACCTGACCGACCAGACTCCTCACACAGGATATATATAGTATAATGGGGACTCTCACTCTCTGTGTTTAAGGACGTGTTTCTGCTCTCGATCATTTTTTTGCTACCGAATTCTGTCATAGGTTTGCATTTCGACCACATCTCCACCACTGTGACAACACGAGTATCTAGTCAAGAAGGACTTCCCTGCTAGGACCGTAATGAAATCTACACTACTCGGGTTTATAATGAGATGGATGATGGGAATGTATGATGATGGCTTGGTGCGGTGTAGCTTTCGACTAACTTCCCTCGAATCTAATCCATGGCTTCCTACCGTCTAACCAAACACGGGTGGAATGATGAACGCTCGTCCTATGATACCTCCAAGCGACCTAGCACTTATTCTTTTTCTTTACAACGATTTTTTCTTTTCTTTTCAACTTTTCTTTTGACTTCGTTCTTCCATTTGTAGGGAGAAGAACGTTTTATTGAACTAAAACTTTGAACTTTTTCTGATTTTTCTTTTCTTCACTTTTTTTTTCTTCGAAATTTTCTTCTTTTCTTACTTTACTTTTCTTTCTTTCTTTTGTGCCAAATTTCTTTTAGTTGCTAGAGGGGTTTACACGTCTGGACATATTAGCTAAGACCACCTGTTTAATGGCTATAGGCAGGTTACCACAAACCAACTTCCGGTAGGTCAATCTAGAACTAAAATTAAACAGAAAACCACTCAGAAAGAATTAAAATTGTGAGTTACGTGCAATGGATCAAAAGCTCAAAGTTGGTTTGCTAGTCAGATTCGGTCATTTTCATGCAATCAAGGCTACAAACTACAAGTGTGATTTAAAAATTCTGTTCTGACCAGGCAATTTAGCATCAAAGTAAACAAGTTGGTTCTCAAGTTCTAGGTTAAGCAGTCTAAGCATCATTATGAAGGGTTGAACAACAACTTAACATAAAAAATCAAGAACTGAGCCATTCTAATGCTAGAGAGACTGGATTGGAATCACGAGGCACACATAAAACACAATCAAGGGCAATCAAGTTCATGCAAGGTTCTCTAGCATCCTACCCCACACTTAAATCGGACTGTGTCCTCACAGGACTAATTCTAGAGTTCAGAGTGAAGTAGAAGAACCTGGACCGAGATGATTGGCGTAGGGGATGAGCATGGGTCCTCGGAGCGGAGGGAATCTACGCAAGCGAAGCAAAGGGAATCTCCCTACTGCCTACAAAACAAAAACAAATGAAACATAAAAAGGAAACCGGGACAAGTGTCCCGGATCCACACAGAAAAAAGTTGGATCAAAATCCGAAAAGAATAAATAAAAAGAAGGGACAAGAAAGAGGACATAACCCGGTCACTAGTGGTCAGGTGAGCCGAGAGGTGGAAAGTGGAGGTGCTCGCTGAGCTGACGTTGCCACGCCAGCTGTGCCTCATACCGCCTGTCGGCGCGGCGCATATGTTGCTGCATAATAGTCCATCGTGCCTCTTGAGTGGCATTTTCGGTGATGTGCCACTCCCGCAGTCGCTCGTACAACTCTCCAACATCTGCGGGGTGGTGTCGGGGCTGTTGGGGAGGCGCCTGGTGTGGATCGGGAATGTGCGGCGGCGACTGGTGAGCATACCCTGCCTGATGATGCGGCGAGGGTATATAGTCTTGGAATTCCGGCGGCGGCTGGGGCTGCTGCTCCTCAGCATCATCTTCTTCCTCCGACTCGACCATAGGCTGGAGTGGAGGATCTGCTACTACGTGGGGACTGAGGTCGAGTTCTAAGTCGTACTCAACCGCCAAGTCTCCTCCAACGGTCCTAACTCAGTGTCGTGGAATGTTCGGGCCATATTCATGGCTGATGCCGAAGGAGAGGATGAGCTGACCTATGAAGTTACCCCCCACGAGTCTGCGAGGTGGCGTCTTCCTCCTGGTCTTCTGGCGGAAGATGCGAGCCAGTACCCAGCCGGGGTGTAGAGGGTAGCTCTCTCGGATGGCTCGAAGAAGCATAAGCTCCTCCTTGAGGATATGGTGGCGATCCTTACCTGAAACATATAAAAGCGACCTACGCCAAACCATATGAATAAATTTAAAGAGCGGGTGAGAGAGAGACTTAACTGAGTTGTTCGCCCCGAGGCGATCGCCAGGTACGCCTGTCATGTGGCTCCAGAGCGCGTGGTACTCCTCTTCGTTATCATCTTCGCCCCAGCCTAGGTGATGGTCGTCATAATGCTCATAGGGATGCCAAGATGAGCAGCAAACTCATCGTAGGTGAGCTGCCTATACACCCCACCAAGATAGAAGGTCACAACCTTCTGGCGCTGCTTCCTCTTGTGCTCATCCAGATCAAAGGTCGCCCAGAACTCCTGGAGAGCAATGTCTGGGAACTCGGCAGCTATGGTGGTCAGCTCTAGGAGACCTGCCGGTGCTAGGGCGTCATGCACGTTCTGGTGGTAGTCCTCGTCGTGATCGAAGAGGGACTCCATGGAAAGAGGGCGCACGTCAGCTCCCCGAATGTGCTCGATCTTCTGGAAGCACTCGAAGTAGAAGTCAGGTAGACGGGCGATAGTGCGATGGTATCCAGCCCGGCGGGGTAATGCGGGTGGAGGACCCAGAACGGCGGGTGTGACGGGGGCGGAAGCTCCTGAGCTCGAGGCGCCATCAAGTCACACCTTAGTCCTGCGCTCATAAGTGGTGTTCCTAAAACCAGAGTGAAACCAGATTAGTCAACTAAAACCCTACCCCACACTTAGTAGAAAAACTCAATTTCACAAAGAAATGAGGGAAAACCGAGTGGGGTAAGCAAATTAGAGTAACCGGTAATCATAGACAGTAAAATACATACTTAGGAACAGCCAGAATCGATATAGCACAATCAGAGTTCAAAAAGTCAAACCGACATTCAGAAAGTCAACATTATAACATACTGAACCCTAATTATGGCAAGACTATCACAACTTGGAGAATGACGGTAAAATATGATCTCAAATGGCAAACACAATAATATGAACGAGAATGAGCACATCAGGCGGCCAAATGATCACAACAATTCAAAGTCAAACCGACATTTCTCACAAAAGTCAACATCACAACGAAGCAATCCTATGCAAGCAACACATGATCAAATGATATGGAAATTAAGCACGGAACTCCCTAAGCATGCTAGAACAGTTCTACAAGTTCAGCTAACCTAGTTCACACGAAATCAGTCGGCACGCAAATCGAGGCAAATCGAAAGGTCAACCAAAAGTCAACCCCGATGAAATTCAGCAATCCATATGTCAAAAGATTCGTATTGAAAAGCTCTACAACTTACCTTGAAGCCATGGGTGCTAAAAATGAGCGGTTTGGGAGGAATCGGTGAAAAACTCTGAAAACAAGGGTTTCGATGAACTGGAGCTGTAGAGCTCCGATTCAAACGTTCTAGGGCTAAAAAAGATCGGAAAAGGCGGGGGAGATGAGCGGCGGTGGTCGGCGACGGCGGCGGCGAAGGAAAATGGCGGCGGCGGCGGTTTAAAAAGAAGTGGCGGTCAGCGATTTGAAAACAAAGAAGGGGGGTTTCGGCGTTTAAAACGAAAATGGCAAGTGAGAGAGAGAGGGTGTGAAACTCGGATTATAAATGGTGAATTTTTGGATTTTCAAAGGAATTTTCGGCGAAACCAATAGGTTGTTTTCGCCGAAAATGGGAGTTAAAATGACCACCGGATTTCAAAAAGGATTTTTGCCGAAAACACACTTTTCGAACCGAAAATATGAAACAGGAGACCGGGTTCGAAAATCAAAGGGCGATTTCATCGAAAATAAGGGGTGATTTCGCCAAAAATTTTGAACTACTCGGGTGAAAATATTTTCGCAAATCCGGCGAACTTCAGAAAATCACAGTTAAATCCACAAAAATCGGAACAACCTCAATCAACTTGCGACTGACTCTATGACACACAAAATCTACAGAAAAAATAATAAATCAAACAAAATGATGCTTTTGGCTCCCCCGAACCGACTCTGAAACACTAAGGTTGGCAAAAATTAAAAACGGACTCCAGCCGTGGGTTGCCTCCCACGAAGCGCTCTTTTATTAACGTCCTTGAGCTGGACGATACCTGGACGGTATTAGGAGACATCCCAACTTAGATTCTCCTTAACGCTCGCATCAGAGTTCATGAAGTACAGCTTCGGGACTTCTCCGGTAAGCGTGAATCTCTTCCCGTTTGCATGCAAAAGCTTGGTACGTCCATCGGGAAGATGATCAATGATCTTGAAGGGCCCGAACAGCTCTCTGAAGAGGTCATCCTTCTTGATTATTACGATGGAAGGAATGAGGACTGTCGGCTTCTTCTTTTCTTTTATCTCCGGCTTGTTATCACCAGGATCGGTGATCGTCAGTATTTCCTTAGGAGATGCTTTCGGCTTCTCCCTCCATACTTGTTCCGGCGCCAGTTTCTCGGAACTAATTGGTGTGTAGCTGGCTCGGTGGAAGACGGCATAATTTTTGGCCTCCAGACCATTTGGGTCTTCGTCTTCTTGTTCTTTCCCCGCGGCCTGCTCGATTTAGTGCTCGGTGGCTTAGAAGAGGCTTGTAGTTCCTTCTTCTTCTTGGGCAGCTTCTGAACCGAAGTTCCTGGCTGCTTCTTAATAACCTGGTCAATACCTGCAGCAACAACTGATCTAGAGACACTGGAAGAAGCATTAGTAACGGAGTTGACCGGAGTCAACTCCACAGTTTCAACAGCTAGGCAGTGAGATTCTTCATTCCTAGAGTCATATTTCATGCCATCTTTAAGACGGAACATTTTCATTTCTTTACCGACCCTTAGAGTTAAAGAACCATTTGGAACGTTAATATTCATTCCATTAGTAGCCATGAAAGGTCGACCTATGAGAATGGTAGAATCATCTGTACTAGTATCCATAATCACATAGTCAGCTAAGAACGTGAACGGACCACATTTAGTAACAACGTCTTTAATCTCTCCCTTAGGGGTTTTAAGTGATCTATCAGCAAAGACGAGTTGCATACTAGGCGGCTCAAGTTCTCCTAGGTTCAATTTTTCAAACAGGCTCATAGGCATGACATTAACAGATGCTCCTAGATCAACTAAACAACGTTCAATCTCAACATCATTGATGACCAAAGGAAAAGTAAAAGAACCAGGATCAGATAACTTAGCTGGATATGGAGAGGTAGGTTTCTTAATACGAATGTCAGGATATCCTTCCTTGTTCCCCTTCATGCCAGTCTCGATCCTTGCATTTGGCAGCAATGCTCTTGGAAAAGGAGGCTTCACGATGTACGGTGCAAGAGGAGGATCATCCTCCTTAGGCGCCGGTTCCTGTTCTTCTTCTTCCTCCGGAGCTTCAGCGATCCTGCGTAAGACAGAACAAGCATCAACAATTAAGTTTGGGAGTTTCCGAGCGGTTACCATCTTGGCTTGCTCCTTTCTCGGATTCCGCTCTGTCTGGCTTGGAAGTTGGCCAAATGGTCGACCAGATGCTAGCATGCTCGAGATGTTGTTCACGGCTTGCTCAATCCTTTGTCCAAATGCTATATGTTCTTGATTGAGAAGAGCTTGAGCCTTGAACTGACTGTCATGATCATTGAGTCTTGTGATGATCTGGTTGAGCTTCTTATCCAGGTCACTGACATTGTTCTCTCTTTGATGATGCTGCCCTGGATAGGTATTATTAAGGTATTGATTCTAGCGATTGCCAGGAGCAGTTCCATAATTGCCCAGATTGCGATGCGGCGGTTGGTAGACACCTGCCGGCGGATGGTTAGGCTTCTGATCCTGAGCTGGACCAGCCGGGCGGTTATTCTGGTTCTGGTTATGGTTGGCGCTGGCATTGTAGGGAGGTCTGTCTTGATAGTTCCCTTGCTGTCTGAAGTTACGGTAGCCAGCATAACCATTCTGATTATTAACGAAGCCTTGTTGAATGAAATTTACCTCTTCGGCAGACCAGACTTCTGCCTTACCAAAATTCTGACAACGGCCTCCGTTATGTGCGCAAGCTCCACACCACTCGCAATCGGCAACGTAGACAGAGGCTGCCGGCGGCTTGATCGGTGTGGTAGACTTCTTCAAATGCTTCTTTACCTCTGCTTTGATTGTAGCTTCGAGATCTAACTTGCTCCTTGATC
Organism: Linum lewisii; assembly: GCA_034768395.1. Taxonomy (NCBI): domain Eukaryota; kingdom Viridiplantae; phylum Streptophyta; class Magnoliopsida; order Malpighiales; family Linaceae; genus Linum; species Linum lewisii. The sequence continues at coordinate 29,200,940 of CM068304.1, read as the reverse complement.
CTTCAGATTGACGTTCCCAGTTCCTTGACTTGGAAGCACAGTTTGAGAAGTGAAGAAGAGCAGCTTCAGGTGTTAGTGTAGTGCAATCCCCTTCAGCTAGAGAATTGACCCACTTGGCGGATTCTTCTCGAAGTCCACGAGCAAAGATCTCAGCTAACTGCCTCTGCTCTAATCCATGATGAGGGCAGGTGTAGAGAAGTTCTTGGAATCGATTCCAAGTATCATACAAGCTTTCTCCTTCTTTCTGGGAGAATCTGGCGATGCTGTCCTTGATAGTAGTTGTTCTGGCCGGAGGAAAGTATTCTTCAACGAAGTCCTGAGCCAGAGTATCCCAATCAGTGTAATAGCCAGGTGGTTTGCCAGTAAGCCACCTCTTAGCAGGGCCTTTCAGAGAGAACGGGAAAGCTCTCAGACAAAGAGTGTTTTTGTCGAGGTTTCCGCTCTTGAAAGTGCTGCAGAGATCAAGGAAGTCTGCAAGATGAGTGCACGGATTGTCTAGGGGTCTGCCTTCAAACTATAAATCCCTAGAGATCATAGTCAAGAATGGAATCTTGATCTCATAGTCAGGATCTCCTTCAATGCGCGGTACAACAATGGCAGATCGAACGCTAGTCGCGCTCGGCTTGCTATAGTCTGCTAGACTCTTCTGTGCAGGTGGTGGCGGCGGCAGTTGATCGCCATTCGGTGGTGGTGGTGGTAATCTATCGTCCATGGCGGGAGATGGAGGAGGTGAGAGTGACTCGGTGTATGAAGTGGATGAAGATGACGGTACAGGTGAAGATGGAGATGAGGAACTCTCCTTCAGTTCCTCAATCTTGATCGGAGTGATGAATGGATTGGATCTGCCTTTCTTCAGAATCTGTGATCGTAGAGGTGGAGCAGAACTGCCTGGTCTCTCTGCACTCTTAGCCTGTTCGGTTTGAGAGCGAGTCCAAGGACTGTGAGGCATACACCTGTAAACCTACAGATAACAAAGACAAACAAAACCAGTGTAAAATCGAAGTGGATGGAAAGGTGAAAGATGGAAAGTAGAAGAATAAATTGCCAGTTCTTCTTTCAAACAATCAAAAGAAGTCCCCGGCAACGGCGCCAATTTGATGAACACTGCAGAGCGGTGATCGAATACTACCAGGCTAACAAGAGCTAAGCAGATCATATTCCAGGGGTCTTCTAAGATTGACTACTTCAAAACTGGCAAAATACTCGAAAGCAAACAAGTTGTGCGTGGTGTGAGTTCCACGATTTATAATTCTAAGAAATGCAGAGAAATTAAAACAAATTAAACTAAAGCAGATTGGAAATTAGGGTTTGAAAACAAGGATGACAGACGAACTTAGACTTTGAATCCCCCTTCGTTCCCCAGAGCGTTGGCAATCAACAGATCAGCGGATTTCGATTCTCGTTCAATCAATTACTAAGACACCACCATAACTCCTTACCCTTAGGTTTAAGATCGGCGAACGTTTGCTCTATCCGTTCTAACTATTAACTAGCCGCCCGGGTACGGTCGCCTCTCGCAACGACTTAATTAACTGGTGCAATTACTAATGATTAATGAGTTACTCTTGCAGTGAATTAACCCTAATCGGTTCCTACGAAAGGCACGCTCCAATTATAAGGTTAATTGTTCAATTCGATGTTCTAAAGTAAGGCGAGCGTTCGCTTCTATCCTTAGCTTAACCAGAATCTAATCTAGGTGATCAATCCAGACAAGAGACATGAACAAAGAAGAACAAATCAAACATGAATGAGAAACTGATTGAATTTCGAATCTAATCACCGCCGATCCGTGACCGCTTTAAAGCCCTGGTCACTTAGGGTTCATCTAGTCTAAGCTCTAACGAGTTTAGCTACACATGTTTATCACAAAAGAAACAAAGACAAAGAAAGAGTTCATCATCCAGAGGAAGAACAGAAAAGAATCTGAAAAACCTAATTTAGACGACTCTGACCGACTTCGATCTTCGGTAAACTACACTCCTAGCTCCGGTTCTCCGAGATGAAAGGGATGGCGTCACGATCTCTTTCCTGCTCTTCGAACTCCAACTCTTCGCTCAAGAACTCCAGAGAAAATAGTAGAAATCTGATTCAAAAAGTATTTTTTGATGTAAAATTATTATCTCCTCTAGTGGGCCGCCGGTTAAGTATTTATACTTAACCTAGCCCAGCCGGATTTCTTCTAATATTTTCACTGAAAATAGTGAATTATTTTCGCCGAAAATATGCTTGTGAATGGAAGTCCCGCCGGCTGATTCTCCTGTGATTTTCGTTTCGGTCCGAAAACCCAACGGTTTCGTCAAAAACTTCTTTGGCTGAGCATAAGTGAATTGTTCTTGCATTTTCGCCGAAAACCATAGGCCATTTTCGCCGAAAATGTAAGTGTGAACGGGCAGACTTTTGGTTTGACTTGATCGGCTCCTTGGATCGATTCCGGTTTGATTCCTCAAGGTTCCAACGCCTTAGACACGTCCATGGCTTCTTTATTTGACGGCAAAAACCTGTGCTAACATAAAGACACTAGAAAACCATCAAATAGACCCGAAACGGGCCAAGGTAACACAAATGGCACGAGATAGGGCAATCGATTGAATATTCGTTATTCTACCCTAAAAACCATGTCTTAAGCAAAGAAATGTCGCTTAAATGAGGCTGATAATCCCGTCAAACCGAGTGTCATCACTCTCCAAATCAGTGATAAGTGGGACCCGAACCTTCCCCGCACTGAGATTGATCACGTCGGAGCGGAGCTCGCCGTTGCACGCGGCCTCAACCTTTCGGTCAGCCTCGACGTCTACACACCGATACCCGCTCCCACCAGGGAGCTGCGCCCTCCACGTGCATCGCAGGTCCCCGACCCGCGAGCTGAGTAGCTGACTCGCATAGATCTTGGCAAAAGGACTACTCCTCTGGCGCTCATCAATGACAAAGGGATCGGGTAGAGCACGAGGAGACACAGAATGCGCGATGGGCCATTCTACAACAGTTCATGACCGACCAGGACACTAGATACCAGGCTGAGCTCGCATGGCGACGACAGATTGAGCAGCAGCTCGGTATTTCACCTTTCCCGACTCCACCTCCACCCCCACCTGAGGGACGGTGATCGGGTCGTTTCCATCCCTTTCCTTTGTTTTTGTTTCTTCTTTTCGGATTTCGATCCAACTTTTTTATGTGTGGATCCGGGACACTTGTCCCAGCCTCCTTTTGATCTTTTGGTTGTTTTTGTTTTGTAGGTCTCTTTTGGTAGCTGCTCCGCTCCACTCCACGCTCTCCGAGTCCATCCACTACACCAACCCCCTAGTTCAAGGTTCTCCGTAACTCTCAATCTCATATTTGTCCTGTGAGGACACGGGACAATCTAAGTGTGGGGTAGGGTGTTAGAGAACCATGCATGATCTTGATTACCCCCTAATTGTGTTTCGTGGTGCCTTCCCAGTTTCTCTTGCTTTAGAATTGCTCGGTTCTTCATTCTTGATGATAAGTTGTTGTTCAATATGTCATAATGATGCTTAGACTGCTTAACCTAGAACCTCCAAACCAACTTGTCTACTTTGATACTAAACTGCCCGGTCAGAACAGAATTTTTGAACATCACACTTGTAGTTTGTCTCTCTGATTGCATGAAAATGACCGAATCCGACTAGCAAGCCAACTGTAAGCTTTTGATCCATTGCACATAACTTGCAATTTCAATTCTTTTTTAGTGTTTTTCTATTTTCTTGAATGAGTTAGAATTTGCATGAGACTTTTTCGAGACCACACGATGACACGAGTTCTAGGAGGATAGGGGCACCTAGAATTAAGCTACTAAGCCAGAGAGCCTACCTAACGTTAAATCCTCTAGGTTTAAACTCTTGAGCTTGGCCTTTCTTTCGGTTCGCTATACATTACAACCAATCCTCATTCTTTCATTCCCCGTTGATCCCTTGTGGGTGTAGTTCTAAATTAGCCTACCGGAAGTCAGTCTGTGGTAACCTGCCTATAGCCATTAAACATGTGGTCTTAGCTATTATGTCCAAACGTGTAAACCCCTCTAGCAACTAAAAGAAAATCGACACAAAAGAGAAAAAAAAGAAAAAAGAAGAAAATTTGAAAAAAAACTCAAAGTTTCAAGTTTATAGTAGAGTTCAATAACATTCTTCTCCCTACATATGGAAGAACGAAGTCAAAAGAAAATGAAAAGAAAAAAATTCAGAAAAAGAAAGAAGAAAAATACAGTTTAAAGTGTTAGGTTGCTGGAGGGTATCATAGGACGAGCGTACACTATTCCACTCGTGTTTGGATAGGCGGTAGGGAGCCATAGGCTAGATTCAAGGGAAGTTAGTCAAAAGCTATTTCGCACCAAAGCCATCATCATACATTCCCATCATCCATCTCATTATAAACCCTTGTAGTGTAGAATTCGTTACAGTCCAAAGCAGGGAAGTCCTTCTTGACTAGTTACTCGTGTTGTCACAATGGTGGAGATATGGTCGAACTGCAAACCTATGACAGAATTCAGTGACAGAATTTAGTGACAGAAAATGATTGAGAGAGAAACACGTCCCTAAACACAGAGAATGAGAGTTCCCCTTGTACCAAATACTATCTGTGTGAGGAGTCTGGTCATTCAGGTCAAATTCGTGCATGATTGGTGATTGCTCCTTGTCGTCTGTAGTTTTAGTGAGTCCGGGTTGTTTGGTTGATCGGTATGCATGTTAGGTTTCTTGTTCTAGAAGTAGCTGTCTAATCATTCATTATGTATGCTTGAACTTCAATTTAAACGATTTTATCATTTGTCAACCTGAGCGCTTTCTATTTAATTTGCTCGAGGACAAGCAAAAGCTTAAGTGTGGGGTATTTGATGACACTCAATTTTATGTGATTTTCAGCCCCATTTAAGCGACATTTCTTTGTTTAAGACATGGTTTTTAGGGCAGAATAGCGAATATTCACTCAACTGCTCTATCTCGTGCCATTTTGGTTACTTTGGCCCATGTCGGGTGTATTTGATGGTTTTCTAGTGTTTGGATAGCACGTGTTTTTGCTGTCAAATGATGTAGCCAATGACGTGTCTAAGGCATTGGAACCCCGAGGAGGTGACCTGGAATCGATCAAAGAAGCAATCAAGTCGGAGTCAAAACCACCCCTGCTCATACCTAAAGTTTTCGGCGAAAACACCCTACTTCTCGCCGAAAACTATTAATCAAATATGCACAGAGAAGACAGGAGAAATACCAAAAATTCCACTTAGAGTTTTCGGCAAAAACTCTCTATGTTTTCGCCGAAAACTGCCCCTTTTCCTAGCCGGATACGGACAGCTTTTAAATACAACCGCGAACCACAATTTTAAAAAAAAACCAGCTTACTCTTTGGATGAAAAATCCAAGAGTTCGAATTAGAGAGAAAGAGTGGAGAGAGTTCGAAGAGCCAGGGAAAGATCATGATGACATTGGTGAACGCCGTCGTTGTGATGCGTTCAACCAAATAAACTAACAAAGCTACAAAAGCTAGGGTAGATCGTATTCCACGGGCCTTCTATGATTGACTACTCCAAAAACTAGCAAAATACTCGAATGTAAGCACTTCGTGCGTGGTGTGAGTTCCATGACTTCTAATTCTAAGAAATGCAGAGAAAATTAAAAATTAAACTAAAGCAGATTGGAAATTAGGGTTGAAAACAAAGATGACAGACGAACTTAGACTTTGAATCCCCCTTCGTTCCCCAGAGCATTGGCAATCAACAGATCAGCGGATTTCTATTCTCATTCAATCAATTACTAAGACACCACCATAACTCCTGACCCTTAGGTTTAAGACCGGCGAACGTTCGCTCTATCCGTTCTAACTACCAAGATTAATTAGTCGCCCGGGTACGGTCGCCTCTCGCAACAACTTAATTAACTGGTGCAATTACTAACGATTTATGAGTTACTCTTGTAGTGGATTAACCCTAACCGGTTCCTACGAAAGGCACGCTCCAATTATAAGGTTAATTGTTCAATTCGATGTTCTAAAGTAAGGCAAGCGTTCGCTTCTATCCTTAGCTTAACAAGAATCTAATCTAGGTGATCAATCCAGACAAGAAACATGAACAATGAAGAACAAATCAAACATGAAAGAGAAACTGATTGAATTTCGAATCTAATAACCGCCGATCCGTGACCGCTTTAAAGCCCTGGGTCACTTAGGGTTCATCTAGTCTAAGCTCTAACGAGTTTAGCTACTCATGTTTATCACAAAAGAATAAAAAACAAAGAAAGAGTTCATCATCCAGGCGAAGAACAGAAAAGAATCTGAAAAACCTAATTTAGACGACTCTGACAGACTTCGATCTTCCGTAAACTGCACTCCTAGCTCCGATTCTCCGAGGTGGAAGGGATGGCGTCACGATCTCTTTCCGGCTCTTCGAACTCTCACTCTTCGCTCCAGAACTTCAGAGAATTCTTCAAATTCTGATTTCGAAAAGTATATTATGATGTATTGTTATGTTGTCTCCTTTGAATTTGGGCCGCCGGTTAAGTATTTATACTTAACCCTAATACCCGCCGAATCAGCTTAATATTTTCGCCGAAAATCTTGAGAAATTTTCGGCGAAAATTCCTTCATAAATGGCTGGTGTCCGGCTGCTTCCCTCCTGTGATTTTTGGACTGATGGTTCTTGGCGAAAACTTTGGGTTTTCGCCGAAAACTTCCTTGGCTGAGCATCAGTGGATTTTTCCTTGCATTTTCGCCGAAAACCATGGGTTCTTTTCGCCGAAAATGTCAGTGTAAACGGGCAGACTTTTGGTTTGACTTGATTGGCTCCTTGGATCGATTCCGGTGTGATTCCTCGAGGTTCCAACGCCTTAGACATGACCTTGGCTACTTTATTTGACGGCAAAAATCTGTGCTAACATAAAAACACTAGAAAACCATCAAATAGACCCGAAACGGGCCAAGGTAACACAAATGGCACGAGATAGGGCAATCGATTGAATATTCGTTATTCTACCCTAAAAACCATGTCTTATGCAAAGAAATGTCGCTTAAATGAGGCTGATAATCACGTCAAATCGAGGGTCATCAAATACCCCACACTTAAGCTTTTGCTTGTCCTCAAGCAAACTGAATAGAAACGCTCATGTTCATAAATGATAAGATCGATTAAATTAGAGCTCAATCAAACACAATGAATTATTAGACAGCTAATTCCTAGAACAAGAAACCTAACATGTATACAGATCAGCCAAACAACCTGGTCTCACTAATAAACTGCACACGACAAGTAATTAGCAACCAATTATGCACGAATTTGACCTGACCGACCAGACTCCTCACACAGGATAAATATAGTACAATGGGGAACTCTCGCTCTCTGTGTTTAAGGACGTGTTTCTGCTCTCGATCATTTTCTGTTACTGAATTCTGTCATAGGTTTGCAATTCGACCACATCTCCACCACTGTGACAACATGAGTATCTAGTCAAGAAGGACTTCCCTGCTAGGACCGTAATGAATTCTACACTACTTGGGTTTATGATGCGATGGATGATGGGAATGTATGATGATGGCTTTGTGCGGTGTAGCTTTCGACTAACTTCCCTCGAATCTAATCTATGGCTTCCTACCGTCTAACCAGACACGGGTGGAATAATGAACGCTCGTCCTATGATACCCTCAAGCAACCTAGCACTTATTCTTTTTCTTTACACGATTTTTTTTCTTTTCTTTTCAACTTTTCTTTTGACTTCGTTCTTCCATTTGTAGGGAGAAGAACGTTTTATTGAACTAGAAACTTTGAAACTTTTCTGCTTTTTCTGATTTTTCTTTTCTTCATTCTTTTTTTTTTGAAATTTTCTTTCTTTTCTATTTTTTTTCTTTTTTTTCTTTTTGTGCTGATTCTTTCTTTTAGTTGCTAGAGGGGTTTACACGTCTGGACATATTAGCTAAGTCCACCTGTTTAATGGCTATAGGCAGGTTACCACAAACCGACTTCCGGTAGGTCAATCTAGAACTACAACCACAGGGGATCAACGGGGAATGAAAGAAATGGGAAATGGCTGTAATGTATTATCGAACCGAAAGAACAGGCCAAGCTCAAGGGTCTAAACCTAATGGATTTATCGTTTGGTAGGCTATCTGGCTAAGTAGCTGAATCTAGGTGCCCCTATCCTTCTAGAACTCGTGTCATCGTGTGGTCTCGAGTAGGTCTCATGCAAATTCTAACTCATTCAAGCAAACAGAAAACCACTCAGAAAGAATTAAAATTGCAAGTTACGTGCAATGGATCAAAAGCTCACAGTTGGTTTGCTAGTCATTTTCATGCAATCAAGGCTACAAACTACAAGTGTGATTTTAAAAATTCTGTTCCGACCAGGCAGTTTAGCATCAAAGTACACAAGTTGGTTCTCAAGTTCTAGGTTAAGCAGTCTAAGCATCATTATGAAGGTTTGAACAACAACTTAACATCAAAAATCAAGAACTGAGCCATTCTAATGCTAGAGAGACTGGAATGGAATCACGAGGCACATATAAAACATAATCAAGGGCAATCAAGTTCATGCAAGGTTCTCTAGCATCCTACCCCACACTTAAATCGGATTGTGTCCTCACAGGACTAATTCTAGAGTTCAGAGTGAAGTAGAAGAACCTGGACCGAGATGATTGGCGTAGGGGATGAGCACGGGTCCTTGGAGCGGAGGCGATCTACCAAAGCGAAGCAAAGGGAATCTCCCTACTGCCTACAAAACAAAAACAAATGAAACATAAAAAGGAAACCGGGACAAGTGTCCCGGATCCACACAAAAAAAAGTTGGACCGAAATCCGAAAAGAATAAATAAAAAGAAAGGACAAGGAAAAGGACACCACCTGATCATGGCTGGCCAGGGGTGTCGGGGGGTGGAAACTAGAAGTGCTCGCCGAGCTGACGTTGCCACGCCAGCTCTGCCTCATACCGCCTGTCGGTGCGGCGCATATGCTGCTGCATAATAGTCCATCTCGCCTCTTGAGTGGCTTTGTCGGTGATGCGCCACTCCTGCAGTCGCTCATACAACTCACCAATGTCCGCGGGGTGCGGTCGGTACTGAGGGTGAGGTGCCTGGTATGGATCTGGAATGTGCGGCGGCGACTGGTGTGCATACCCTGCCTGATGATGTGGCGAGGGTATATAGTCATGGAATTCTGGCTGCGGCTGGGGCTGCTGCTGCTCAGTATCATCCTCTTCCTCTGACTCGGCTACATGATGGAGGGGAGGATCTGCTGCCACCTGGGGACTGAGGTCCAGCTCTAGGTCGTATTCGACCGCTAAGTCTCTTCCAACGGTCCTAACTTGGTGTCGTGGAATGTTCGGGCCATATTCATGGCTGATACCGAAGGAGATGATGAACTGACCTATGAAGTTACCTCCTAGGAGTGCACGAGGTGGCGTCCGCCTCTTGGTCTTCTGGCGGAAGATGCGAGCAAGCACCCATCCGGGGTGGAGAGGGTAGCTCTCTCAGATGGCTCGGAGAAGCATAAGCTCCTCCTTGAGGATATGGTGACGATCCTTATCTGGAACATACAAAAGCGATCTACGCCAAACCATATGAATAAATTTAAAGAGAGGGTGAGAGAGCGACTTAATTGAGTTGTGCTCCCTAAGGCGATCGCCAGGCACTCCAGTCATGTGGCTCCAGAGTGCATGGTATACCTCGTCGTCATCATCGTCGCCCCAGCCGAGGTGATGGCCATGATAGTGCTCGTAGGGGATACCTAGATGAGCAGCAAACTTATCATAGGTGAGCATCCTGTATACTCCACCCAGATAGAAGGTAACAACCTTCTGGCCTTCCCTCCTCTTGTGCTCATCCAGATCAAAGGTCGCCCAGAACTCCTGAAGGGCGATGTCTGAGAAGTCGGCAGCTATGGTGGTCAGCTCTAGGAGGTCGGCCGGTGCTAGGGCGTCATGCACGTTCTGGTGGTAGTCCTCGTCGTGCTCGCTGAGGGACTCCATGGAAAGAGGGCGTACCTTAGCTCCCCGAACATGCTCGATCTTCTGGAAGCACTCGAAGTAGAAGTCAGGTAGACGAGCGATAGTGCGATGGTACCCAGCCCGGCGAGGTAGTGCTGGAGGAGGGCCCTGAACGGCGGGTGTGACGGGAGCGGGGGCTTTGGAGCTCGAGGCGGCATCAAGTCGCTCCTTAGTCCTGCGCTCATAAGTGGTGTTCCTAAAACCAGAATGAAACCAGATCAGTCAAACTTAAAACCCTACCCCACACTTAGTAGAAAAACTCAATTTCACAAAGAAATGAGGAAAACCGAGTGGGGGTAAGCAAAGCAGAGTAATCGGTAATCATAGACAGTAAAATACACGCTTAGGAACAGCCAAAATTGGATAAGCACAATCAGAGTTCAAAGAGTCAAACCGACATTCAGAAAGTCAACACTTATAGCATAATGAACCTTAATCATGGCAAGACTATCACAAAGCGGAGAATGACAGTAAAATAAGATCTCAGATGGCAAACACAATAATCTGAACGAGAATAAACACATACGGCAGCCAAATGATCAAAAACAGTTCATGGTCAAACCGACATTTCTCACAAGTCAACATAACAAAGAATCAATCGTATGCATAGCAACACATGATCAAATGATATGGAAATTAAGCACAACACTCCCTAAGCATGCTAGAACAGTTCAACAAGTTCAGCTAACCTAGTTCACACGAAATCAGTCAGCACGCAAATCGAGGCAAACCGAAAAGTCAACTGAAAGTCAACCCCGACGAAATTCAGCAATCAATATGTCAAAAGATTCGTAATGAAAAGTTCTACAACTTACCTTGAAGCCATGGATGCTAAAAACGAACGGTTTGAGAGAAATCGGTGAAAAACTCTGAAAACAAGGGTTTCAAAACATCCATCACCCCTTTGATATCCTCCGATTCCCTTTAGTGAAAACAATTAAATCATCTGCAAAGCAAAGGTGTGTAGTACCTGTCCTTTTGCATTGTGGATGATAAGGGATTCTCAACATTCGAGATAGGACCTCCATGGAGATAACAAAGAAGTAGGGAGACAATGGGTCTCCCTGCCTAAATCCTTCTAATCGTTTACTCAAAGAAGTAAGCAAATTATTTGGGTTTAAATAAGTTGTGCGTGGTGTGAGTTCCACGACTTCTAAACTATAATACGAATGAAACGAAATTGAATTAAAAGAAAGATTGATTAAGAAAGATTGACGAGCGAGTTGACATATAAAGCTTAGACTCGAATCCCCCTAAGATTAACAGGACATTGGCGATCACAAAATCGGTGACTCTCGATTCTAATTCATTCAGTTCTAAGAAACCACCATAACTTCTTACCCTTAGGTCTAAGTTCGCGAACGTTCGCTCTATCGGATCTAACTACCACGATTAATTAACCGTTAATGCGTTCACTTCTGCAATGTAAAACTAACTGGTGCAACTGATTAAGTTTAATGTGTTACTCTAGAAGTGGATTAACCCTAAATGGTTCCTACAAAAGGCACACTCAATTGAATAGGTTAATTAATTGATTTGATGTTCTAAAACAAGGCGGACGTTTGCCAACTATCCTTATTTGAACAAGAATCTAATCTAGGTGATAAAGCTAGAAAAAAACACAACATGAAGAACAAATAAATTATGCAAGAGAAACTGTCTGAATTAAAATCTAATTACCGCCGATCCATGGCCGCTTTAAAGCCCCGGGCCACTTAGGGTTCATCTAATCTAAGCTTAACAAGTTTAGCTACTCATATCTAAATCAAGAGAATCGAAAACAACATAGGAGTTCATCTTAACAAGTAAGAACAAAGAAGAACTAAAAACCTAATTTTGACGACTCCGGCGAAGCTTCAAACTCGAGAAATCTTCACTCCTAACTCTGAGCACTCCGAGATGGAAAGACGGTGTTAGGATCTCCCGGGGAACTCCGAGATGCTCTCTAAACTCTATCTATCTCTCTGAAATTATGTATTGTATGGTATGAAGTATATTCCTCAAGTATTGGGGTTTCGGCTACTTAAATAGGGATTGTCTACATCTACGCAGGAAAAGGGCTGACTTTTCGGCGAGAACAATAGAAGTTCTCGCCGAAATGTTATTTGCAATATATTTCCAAAAGGCCGACGAGAAAACTTCAATACTTTCTTCATAAGTTCTTAGCGAGAATTTGGAATGTTCTCGCCGAGAATATCCTTGTAAACTGCCATCTTACGAGACTTTAGCTTTAATTCTTAGCATCTTCTCGGTGAGAATAATTAATGTTCTCGCCGAGAATCTGAGTGCTAGGAGTCAACATTCTTTCTTTGATCGGTTTGATGCATCAATTGATTCTGGGTCATTTCTTGAGGCTCCATCACGGACCGAACATGTCCGAAGCTACATATTTGACGGCAAAAACTTGTGTAGTCAATGAGACACTAGAAAACACATCAAATAGACCCAAAACGGGCCAAAGTAACCAAATCGGTAGGAAATAGTGCTAATGAGTGAAAACACACTAAACTACTCCTAAGAGTATGGGTGTCACTAAGATCAGAGTGTTCTCAGATTCAACGATTATAGTCAACCAACTCAATGGGAGTTTTGAAGTAAAAGAGGAGCCCCTACTTCTGTACTTCAACGAAATAAAGCTAATCATGTATGAATTAAAGAAAGTGAGAATAGAGTAGATCGCGTGAGAGGAAAATAGCCATGCCAACACACTATCTAAGCTGGCAACGACAATAGACTTCGAGAAAGGAAGAATGGTTACGATAGAAAGGAAGTAAAAATGAAACAATGTTTCTAGATTGAACAAAGCGAACAGCCAAGTGACTGATGATCATCCATCATCTAGTTTTTGGAAATAGATCAGGTGCCGGAAGACCAAAATGAAGCAACTAACACTACAAAAACCAGGGGATTTTGTGTCGCTTGAAACGAAAGAGAATGGCGTCGATTGGTCAAAGACCGACTCCAAATTCATGATGAACGTTGACCGCGTAAATAGCGTCGATCGATTTTCGACCGACGCCAAATCTGGGCACAATAACCGACGCCAAATGAAATCCTGGTCAGATTTGCTGGTTGACCCAACGAATAATTTTGCGTCGGTTAGGAGAAAGAAAATGGTGTCGGTCGCTTGCAATCGATGCTATAAACCCATGTAAATAGCGTCGGTCATCGACCGACGCCAAATACCTAACATATAAAACCCCTGTCCGACTAAAACAACTCATTTCTGCAGTTTCTTTCTCTCAAAATTATCTCAACTCTCTCAACTCTCTCTACTCTCCACTCCCTCAAATTCTCTGAATACTCTCTCTACTTCTCAGTTTTTTTATTAATTTTCGAGCTAGGAGCTGCTATGACGCTGTTCTCACTACCCCTCCCTTCTGTCAAAATTTCTTCGTGTTCATGTAAGTTTTTATATTTCATATTTCTAGTTTGTTTTTTATATTTCGAATATAGTTAGAGAATATGATTTTTGTGTTAGTAGAACATTAGTGAATTAGGGTTAGGGGTCTAGTAGTGTTTCTTGAAAACTCTATATTTTGAGATATCATTGTTTGTTTACTGTCTAATGGAGCTGGGGTTTTGTATTTCAGATATCCAGAGCTTTTGATTGTCTCCAGAATGTGTATTCTGACAATTTCTACTTTATCAGAAATTATGACTTCCTCCAAATAGATTCATGGGTCCCACTGTCTTCCCCTACTATTTTCTTTACCTAATATACATACCAAACAAGATAACTTAACATCCTCCAACTTTTAACAAACACTTTCCCACCATTCTCCTATTTTCATATTTCCCCTTATTCTCAATCCCCTGTACCAAATGACCCCTTATTGTTTTATTAGGGTTTTGAGTATTTAGATAATTTATATAGGGTTTTGAATTCTAATTGTGCTCAGGATTATTGTTTTATTAGTGACCTGCTGCATCTCGCTGTTGCACCCCTTGCCTACTATCTTTTCCCACGCTTAGGTTCTGTATCTCGGTGTAAGGTATGCATTTTTTAGCATTTTTTCGTGCACAAATATTAACTGAATGATAAAATGCCTATTGAATTTAAATAATGTAATAATTGTAATATAGTATGCTTATTTAGATAATTAGGGTAATATTTGTTACTATAAAGTATAATATAATATTTGTATGCAGTATGATTGTTTAGGTCTACTGAAATTAAAAATTATATGCATCTTGTAATATTTGTGAGGTACATTGTTTTTAATTGCTAAATAATGTTCAATTATTGTTGAAAGAGATTACGATGTTTTGATTAATGTGTTATGGATTGTCTATGATTAATGTTTTGTCATCTGTAATTCTATAATAGCCTTGGTTGCGTTAGGGTTTGTATCGAAGTTAAGTAAAATTAATAGTTTATTACTAGTTTCTTCCTTAAGTGATAATTTCTTACAAACACTTGTTACTAGTGTATTCTTAGCTAATTATTAGCTACTTTAGGTAGATTAGGATTTCCACTACTGAACACTTATGCTCTAAACTAAATCAAGTACCTCTTAATGGACAAATCTTGGATATACAAACCGAGATTGTCACCGGAGTACATGGCTGGCTTAGAAAGCTTCTTGAATTTCGCTTTCTCCAATAACAATGATGGGGAACAAATTGTATGTCCCTGTCCAAAATGTGGATTCAAGAAATGGCTATGTAGGGATGATGTCTACGAACATTTACTTCTAAAGCCATTTCCTAAAGGCTATACTGTTTGGGATCGACATGGAGAACGTAGCTTCGAATCATCTTCTCAGATTAATCCACCTACAATAGTTCATGACTATGATCATACAAGATACCTTTGTGTAATGATTAATGATGCTTTTGGTGTCGTTATTCAGGAGGTACCCAAGACTACTAATAACTTTCTCGCTCCTAAAGGTATAAACGAGGATGATTAAATGAACGAAGATAATGATCCCATATGCCCGAATACAATGACATTAGCATCCCTAATGACACAGAGGAGCCGGTTGATGAGCTGGTTGATGAGGATATTAATTTGAGGGATTTACTAAATGATGGAGAAACAACATTATACGAAGGATGTACATAGTTCTAAAAACTATCCTTCATTTTAAGACTTTATCATATCAAGGGGATGCATAACATCAACGACAAAGCAATGTCGATGATCATTGAGTTGTTGCAAAAAGCTTTTGGGTTTGCCAACATACCACCAACAGGATACAGTGCCAAGAAAATGATAAAAAACTTGGTCTGGGGTACACTAAGATTGATGCCTATGAGAATGACTGTATGTTGTATTGGGGGAATTCCTTGAAAGAGTCTGTCTGCAAAATTTGCAAGTAGTCTAGATACAAGGATGATGGTGGTGATGAGGTAGTTTTTGGAAGTCAGAAGACACGAAAGGCAATGAAAATATATCACTACTTTCGTCTAATTCCAAGGCTGAAAAGATTGTTCATGGGCCCTACAATAGCTAAGAGTATGGTGTGGCATTCTACAAAGAGAAGTATAGATGGAATGTCACGACATCCACGAGACAGTCAAGCGTGGATTGACTTTGACACTGGGTATCCTGAGCTCGCTTCAGATCCTAGAAATGTTAGATTTGGTCTGGCTACTGATGGATTCAATCCTTTTGGGAATATGAGCCTTAGTCACAACACTTGGCCAATTATACTTATGCCGTACAACACGCCTCCTTGGGAATGTATAAAATCAACAGGTATGATGTTGTCTAGTATTATTCCAGGAAAGAAAGCTCCTGGAAATGATATCGATGTCTACCTACAGCCTTTAATTGATGAGCTAAGAATGTTGTGGGAAGGCGTAAAAGCATATGATGTAGTGAAGAAATAACCATTTCTGTTGAGGGCAGCTTTAATGTGGACAATCAGCGATTTCCCTAGACAGAGTTTATTATCTGGTTGAAACACTTATACAGGTCAGGCTTTCCCCACTTGTAATTTCGACCAAGAACCATTACGTTTGGCGGGAAGTGGGAAAAATTGTTTCATAGGAAGTCAGCGTTTCTTTCATGTAGAAACCCTTTTTCGTTTACAGAAAACCAAATTCAATAGTGATATTCATTTAAGGGAGCCGACCAAACTATTGTCTGGCACTGAAATTTTGATCCAAGTTGAGAACATCAATGTCACTTTTGGAAAGACGCATGAGAGTGACAAAGGTGGACCAGCTAAGAAGAAGTCAAAAGGTGATGGAGGAAACAAAAAAAAGGCAGAATAGTGGAAGAAGAAGAGTTATTTCTTCCAATTACCTTATTGGGAGTTCAAAAAGTTGTGACACAATCTTGATGTTATGCACATAGAGAAGAATGTGTGCGATAATATTCTTTACACTTTAATTAACGAGAAAGATGGACGTAAGGATCACCTGAAAGCAAGGATGGATTTGAAGAATGAAAATCGAAAGGGACCTTTGGCCAAGACAAGATGGGAAAACTTGTCCAATAGCTATATACACAATGGGAAAATGGTAAATCCAAAAAATGCTCGAGACCTTGAAGGACCTTGCATTACCAGATGGATATTTGAGCAATATATCTCGTTGTGTTGATGTGGAAAACCACAAGATATTAGGGTTGAAAACACATGACTGTCATTTCTTAATGCATGAACTACTACCATTGTCCATTCGAAATGTATTTCCATTGCAAGTATCCTCAGAAATAGTTTAATTCAGCTCATGCTTGAAGCAATTATGCTTGAAAGTGGTCCATGTTGATGGGTTGGATGCACTCGAAAAACTGATTGTCATAGCTTTTGTGTCGTTTGGAGATGTTATTCCCCGCGTCCTTTCTCACAGTAATGGTCCATCTAGTGGTTCATTTAGTTGAAGAAGTTAGGCTAGGAGGACCAGTCTATTACCATTGGATGTATCCTATAGAAAGGTATGATTACAATCAGTTTCGTTACTCTGTTATGCAATCATTGACATTGATTGTTACTGATGATACTCCTTGTCATATTTAGATTTCTTGGGAAGTTGAAATATTTTGTGCGAAACCGATCCCAACCTAAAGGTTCAATTGCCGAAGTTTGGGTTTCCGAGGAGATCATTACTTTCACATCCTTGTATTATGAAGTTGGGATTGAAACTCGATTCAACTGTGGTTCTCGACTCCATGAACAGGTGGAAGATGAAACACTTAACATGTCTATGTTCCCTTCCATTAGGCGTCATGTTGGTGGTGAACACCCATTCACGTTATCAAATATGGAGTGGCTACAAACACACCGACATGTTCTTATTGGTGCCACTGAAGTTGGGACATATCTCCAGTAAGTACAAAACTCAATTTTATGAATCTTGACGTGACTAGTATCTTCTTTTCATTTAAATCTTTTCAGTTAATGGGGAATTACTAGGGAGTTCCAAGCAATCACTAGACAATGACTTCGTGGTAGATCATCAGCGAAAGTTAAAAAAGCTGTTCATAGGGACTTCATGCAATGGTTTAGGACTCAAGTAAGTATACTCCAAACCTCATTATGACCAAGTACTTAGAATGTTATGATGTTATTATTTTCATATCATCTACTTAGGATGTTATTATTTTCATTTTCAACAGATTCTACATGACGACCAAGTAGTCCATTCAAAAAATCTAAGATTGTTGGCTCAGGGTCCTCATTGGCAGTCTAAAAGTTTTAATGGTTATGACGTTAATGGTTATCATTTTCGAACCGTTGCTCGTGAGAACAGTTACGCAAGTTCAGTGGACAATTGACCTCATACGAGCGAACTAGCGTATTATGGCAAATTAGAAGACATAGTTGAGTTGAATTACTATGGAGAATTCCATGTGGTATTATTCAAGTGCAAATGGGCTAATACACATAATTATAGGTATGTGAAGAAAGAAAAGTTGGGGTTCACACTGCTTAATTTCTCACACTTGCTTTATACTGGAAGTCGTTTAGACGACGACCTATATATTGAAGCAAAAGATGCTTGAATGGTCTACTATGTCGAAGATAATGTGGAGAAGGGATGGTGTATTCCTGTACATATCAAAGCTAGAGAAGTGTATTACATGGGCGATCAGGAAGGGAGCTCCGTTCATGAGTATGAGATGCTTGGAAATCAAGAGTTTTCGGATTTTGATAATGCCACTGTTGTACCCCTAACTAGACCTATAATTGCAGAGTTTGATGATTAATTAAGGTTTGTTAATTACATATTGAGTCCATACATATGACAAGGTTTTGATCTCCAAACAATGATTGCATGTTTGACATAACCCGGTTTGTTTTTGTTATGCAGACATGGCTTCTCAACGTAGAGATAAGTAGATAAGTGGGAGGTTGATCTAGTTGATCCAGCTGGATTTAAGACTCCAGGTGAGGTCTCGGCTAGCCAGCTGTTGAGCTGCCTTCGAGATGGTAAGAAGGTTGTCATCCCTTTTAGCGTCCTAGGACACCTGAGGGTGATAGTCCAGCTTCTCTGTTGGGCCAGTTCTTAGGCTCGCTGGCTAAGGACCACAACTACCTGCCGATTAACTATGCGGGGTGGGATAAAGTAATTGATCAAGAGAAGCAGGATTTGATGGAGATCGTATGGGTAAGTGATAAACTTTCAAATTGTTAAATTTTGGTCAATTAGTTTGAGTTGATTAATATTAATGAATTCATACTGAATTTGATGCAGCGATGTGTAGTGATTGAGCCGCCAGAGATGAAATCAAGGGCCACTACTTACATCTTGTCAGGTATTAGCAAGAAGTGGCGGAATTTCAAAACCAAATTGTGGACCCGAAATGCGGTTTACACGCTTGAGGCAAGGATGAAGAAGGATGTTGAAACCGCTAGCGAGGAGTTCGACATAGCTGAGTTTGTGGTGCCCACGAGCATGTGGGCACTTGAGCATAAGCCGACCAGGATCCCTCCGACTATGTGGGCACATTTCGTGGATCTGAGACTGAGGCCCGATTGGTGGTAAGTAGAGTTGAAATTGGATATGAGTTAAAAGTATTTTATGACTTTGATTCTATTTTAATACTAATATGAATTGATTGTTCACTTTGTAGGAGTTTTCTCGCAAGAACACTGCCGTTAAGAGGAACCATAAGTCACCCCACACTAGAGGTTCGAATAAGCTGCAGGTTAGAGGGTTTTAGTTGGTAATAATCCAAATTTAATTACTAGTTATTTATGTCTCTATGTTTATAGAAAGTTTACTAAATATGTTTAGTTCGTGCACAAGTAGGCAAAAGAACAGGGGAGGGTGCCATCTAGAGGTGAGTTGTATGCTATCACTCACACGAGGAAGGATGACACTTACACCGATCCTAAAGTGGTAAGTCCTATTTCATCTATCTCAAGTAGTCCGTGTCTAATTAGAATAGGGTCTTGAATAATTTTTTTCTTTTTAATCAATGTGCAGCCTGAAATTCTGGAGCACACCCGTGATCCCTTAGTCCCGATAGAGCTTCAGCAAACGATGCACTAGGGCTTTTCTACCCGAAAGAGCATAATGGTTGGGTTCGCGGGCTCGGATTTGGTGTCACCCTCTCTATGGTATGTATTGTGGTATATGCTATTTGGAAATTGTTGTAATTGTAATTAGTAATTGTATGGTTTTCTTTACTTTCCATGTAGGTCAATATGAGTAGGAAGCGTGGTGGAGCCAGCCAAAGTAGTAGTTCAGCTACTACTACTCATGTCTTCGGTCATTGTCCTGCTGAGGATTGCATGAGGATGCTGGAGGCAGAGGTTCAGCGCATGAGCGGGCTGGAGGCAGAGGTTTTTTGCCTCAACCAGTTGGTTGCAGATGGAGGTTCATCATCCATGATGACAGGGAAGGGGAAGGAGAAGATGACACCAGATGAGGATGAGGGTGAGTAGGACACAGATGTTGAGGAGGATGAGTAGATAGCACTAGACACGAAGATATGTATATGTTTTGCAAATTTAGTTGTCTTGGATATTATTTAGATATGTTGGATGGATAATATTTAGATATGTTGGATGTTATTTCAATATATTAGTTGTTTTAGTAAAATGTGCTTTGATTTTCAATTATGTTCTTTGTATGCATGGAAATGTATTCAGGTTTTGGCACTAGAAGAGTATGAGAATAATAAGCAGAAAATTTAGAGACCTGTAACCTGCAATTTGCGTCGGTCAATAACAAATACCGTCAGTTGGAACTAATGCTAAATGGACGTGTACTATTGCGTCGGTTGACATTGTGACCGATGCTAAATACCTCATCCCACCCAACCAACTAACCGACCTAGTGGGTGGGTGGACCAGTATAGCGTCGGTTGGTCAGAAATTTAGCGTCACTCGATATATCGACCGATGCTAAGATTTAGCGTCCCTGTGATTGGCGTCGGTCTATCAACTGACGCTAACTGGAAATAGAGTCGGTTGCAACTGACGCTATAAACCTGGTCTGATCGACGCTAAACATTTGATTTTTTGTAGTGTAAGTTGTGCCGGAAGGCAGGGAGATGTATCTTGCTAGGCGGAGAGTTATATCGAAAGTCTGTAATGGGGCCATACTCAAGGTGTTTAAGCCCGGAAGATGTTGAATGGGCACTGTAGGGGGTATATGCGGGAGTATGTGGTACCCACTTAGGGGTTAGAATCTTAGAGAGAAACTTAATTTACCATGGTTTTTATTGGCCTACAATGAGGAAGAAGGCGAGCAATTTAGTAAAGAAATGTCATAAATGTCAAGAGTTCGCTAACTATCACAAAATTTCAGTAGTTGCACTACAAGCAATAGTCAGTCCATGGGCATTTGCTAGGTGGGGAATGGACGTACTAGGGACATTTCCCGAAGCCTCGGGAAAAATGAAATACCTCATTGTAGCGGTAGATGATTTCAAAAAATGGGTGAAGCGGAGGCAGTCGCCAGCTTAACGGCCAGATAAATTTAGAAGTTTTCATTCAAATTCGTTGTCACAAGGTTTGGAATCCTGCAGAGCGTCATATGCGATCATGGCACTCAATTCGACTGCCAAATCTTTAAAGAATTCTGTGACGATTTAAAGATATTGTTGAAACTCGCCTCAGTCGCCTACCCACAGGAAAATGGGCAAGCCGAAGCAACTAACAAATTGATCCTGCAGGGACTAAAGAAAAGAGTGGAAGGATGCAATGGAACTTGGGTAGACGAGCCGATAACGTGTTGTGGGCCCACCATACAGCGTATAAAACCGCCACAGGAGAAACTTCCTACACATTAACTTACAGGACAGAAGCGGTGCTACCAGTGTAAATCTCCATCCCTTCCATTCGAATTCAAGCATACCAGGAAGAGATAAATGAAGAAGAACTGATGCACAATGTGGATATGATTGAGGAGCGAAGAGAAAGGGCACAAATGAGGTTGATCGCTGAGAAGGAGTAGCTCGCTAGATGGTACAACATGAAACTCGCCTCTTCATATTGCAACTAACGATCTAATACTCAGAAATATCTTCCATCCCAATGAGTCAGTCATACCGTGGACACGGCCCAAACTGCCACTCACACGGAGCTAAGTGAAAACCATCAAGCGGAGCATCAATGCATACCTAGAATCTTGGCGGAAAGGAGGGCATGAGGAAGATGCAGAGAGGCTTAGGAGAGAATGATACACCCTGTTGAGGAGGTTCGTGCCAATGGAACACCAAGATAGTTCCACCTTGCAGCTGGGACACGGGTGGCCACGGGTGACACACGCCACGCCCGGAGCACGCCACACCACGGTTGGATCTTAAATAAGCTGGACACAAGGAAACAAAGGCCGGAGGAGCTGAGCAGAAGACAAGAACTGACGTGGGACACAGAGAGGAGGCCGGATCACCAAACCGGATCGCGGCGTGACACGCCAAATCCGCACCAAGGCCAAATCAACCAGAAATCTGACCGCGGCATGGATTACCTTAGAAATCCGACCGCATGAAGGTTTGCAGTCCGAACAAGGACAACTTGATGCCACAGGACAAAATTCCAGTTTCCAAGTCCTTCTAGGAGTAGGAAAACTGGAGGACACATAATCCTTGCCGGATTACGACACGTCGTCGAATAAGGGTTTGCCGGTTTTAAGGTTTGGCCTATTTTAGTCGTTTTTGTTATTTTAGTCGTATTTCTTCCACTTTAGTTAGTTTAATTCAGATTATTTTAATTCTTAGAAGTAGAATAGAACAAGGATTCAGAGAGCTTGTTCCCGAACCCTTGCCCAATAAATAAAGGCCTTTGACCTATGATCAGAGGACACAACTTGAAGACTATAATTGATTTCAGAACTTTCAGTTCTTTGTTCCTTCTAGCTCTTGCATGAATTGCTTGGATTGATAGGTTAGGTATATCAGGTAATAAGGTCATCACCCTTTTACTTGTGGCACCATTCGACTCTTGATACTTCTGGTTTCTAGCTCATTATAGCTAGTGGGTCAAAGTCCGTTCCATCTTAGTCAGTGATTTTGTCTCATTAACTTTGTTTGTCGTAGATTGTTATAGGGTCGCTGCCCAGGGTTGCAGACGGTACATATCACATCCCATCGTGTGCGTTGTGAAGTTAAACCCAAGGTGGGAAGGCTCATACAAAATTAGGAAGGTAGTTGGGGCCAACACGTTCAAATTGGCACAAATGGATGGGACAAAGATACCCAAAACATGGAATGCCATGCACCTACGACGATACTATACTGAGTAAATTTATATAAGTCATTGTATTTATGAATATTAGTATAAGTTAAGCATGTCTGATAGCGTTATCGCTGGACAGATTTTCGAAGCATATTGATTCGCCAACAAATCGCTAAGTAAGACCTACGAGCATTAATCGCTAATAAAACTTACGGGTGAAAAATCTCTATGTAAAACCTAAGAGCATTAATCGCCAACAAAACCTGCAGGTAAAATATTGCTAAGTAAGACCTACAGGTATCAATCGCCAACAAAACCTACGAGTGAAAATCATTAAGTAAGACCTACGGGCATTAATCGCCAACAAACCTATGAGTAAAAAATCGCTAAGTAAGACCTACGGGGATTAATCGCTAACAAAACCTACGGGTCAAAAATTACTAAGTAAGACCTACGGGCATTAATCGTTAACAAAACCTACAGGTAAAAAATTACTAAGTAAGACCTACGGGCATTAATCGCCAACACAAGACCTACGAGTAAAAAATTGCTAAGTAAGACCTACGGGCATTAATCGACAACACAAGACATACGGTTAAAAATTGCTAAGACCTACGAGCATTAATCACCAACGCAATACCTATGGGTGAAAAATCGCTATGTAAGACCCGAGGGCCTTGAACGATTAAATATCTAAAAGATAAGCCTATCAGCACTAGGATAACTAGTACATCCATAGAACAAAGTTTAAGTCTTACGGGCATGACTTAGTCAACACAACATCATCAGAGTTAGGCAAAGCAGAAAAGGAGTGAACGAGTCGTCAACACAAACATCGTCAAACACAAAATCAAATTTTTCAAAAAGAGATCAGAGTTCATGGATCACTCTCCACATGGATCAGTCTTACAAGTAAAAGGGAGAAAAAAGGAGAAAGACAAAAAATAACAACAACAACTGTGCAACAGAGGAATCAACAACAATAACAAAAAGCCACTATCTGCTTACGGACTCTCTCCCTGACCGCCAGATCAAGGGTCATTACGGTTCGGGGTCACAACCACTAATCTCAGCACAAGTCTGATCTTGGGAGGGGCTGAACGTGACGGGGAAGTGTCGTGTGCCTTACCTTGAGAAGAATTGGTGACCTGGTCAGAAGGGTGAGGGGTGCCATGCTTAGGAGAGATTATGTCTTGATCAGGCAGTCCACGCCTTCGACGTTCGATTTTTATGTACACCTTTTCCTCATATTCTATCTCACGCATCAGGTGATCAGAATCACGGACAACATCAGCCTCAGCCTCATACTCCGGGTCAGGAACTTTGGTGATGTAGCGGTGAAGACCACGAAGCACATCCTTGTAGACTCGTCGAGTTGGCCAGCGACAGGTGGTAAAATACGTCTGGATCGCCTTGCGAGCACTACACATAACCACCCTAATGCTCTGGCCTATATCATGGTTGCTATAGGTGATTGTTTGGTCATACAACGACCTTTATTCAGCAAGGTCCCTCTCAGCGACCTCTTAGGCAGATAAAGAGTCGTCAAGTAGCTCCTTGAAGAAATTCTTCTCCGTTGAAAGCAATGACAATTTCTCACCATCAACCCAGGCTAAGGCGAGAGTATCCTCATATTTGGCAAGGTCACTTTTGGAGCGATCAAGCTCATCCCTCAGTTGGGCTACCTCTTCCTTAAGAATAGTCTCGGTAGCCTCCAACTCACCAACTCTAGCGTTGGCCGTCAGAAACATGCTCCTGTTTCCTTCAGCCTGCACCCCAGAGTTTGGGACCGATGCTGAAAAGGAGGAAGATGGGAATAAGCGATTTCAATAATAAATACGGGGGGGGGGAATAAATATTAGTATGTATTTACTTAGGAAATGAAGCGTAAAGCAACCATGACTACCTGCTCTTCTCGCAGCTAACTAGTGAGATGTCGGCGATGTTCATGAAGGTCGTCGATCTCCTTTTGCATCTTCTTCCCACAAGTATACAGGTCACCTATCTCAGCGGCGGCCTAAGATAGCAGGAAAAAGAGACGAGAGTCTTTAGAAGATTAACTCTGGTAGCTGAAATATGTTAAAAGTACAAATATAGACTTTCAAAAGATGAGAGGAGCCGACCCTGTGCACATCGCCGAATTCCGCTAGTTGGACGAGAGGCTCTCGATCATAGAACACCCCAGTCGCATACTCTTCCGGGATATCACTTGTCATGCCACAAAGAATGTATGGTGTGGCGAGTTGAGCAATGGAAATAGTAGGGCTCCCGGTGGGTAGGTGATCTGCCATCACATCAAGGAATCACGAACATGCTATTTGCGAGTTTGATAACTGTAAAAACAGTGGTCAAATACTAACCTACAAGAGTAGGATAGATCGTATTCCAACGAGTTTCTTCTAACTGTTTACTCAAAGAAGTAAGCAAAATACTCAGATTTAAATCAAGTTGCGTGGTGTGAGTTCCACGGCTTCTAAACTGTTATGCAAAGGAAATTGAGATTGAATTAAAAGATATATTAATTGATTTAGGTTTGGTTACGATTGACAGACAAAAGCTCAGACTCGAACCCCCCTAAGATTACCAAGGCATTGACGATCACAAAACCAGTGACTTTTCAATCCTAATTCATTCAGTTCTGAAACACCGTCATAGCTCCTTACAATTAGGTCTAAGTCCATGAATGTTCATTCCATCAAACTAGCTGCCAAGATTAATTAACCGCCCGTGCGTTCACTTCTGCAATGGTAACTAATTGGTGCACCTCATTGATTATAATGAGCTATTCTTGAAACGGATTAACCCTAAATGGTTCTTACGAGAGGCATGATTCCATTGAATAAGTTAATTAGTTGATTTGATGTTCTAAAATAAGGCGGACGTTCTCCAACTATCCTTATTTGAACAGGAAACTAATCTAGGTGATCAAGCTAGAAAACCAACACAAATTAAGAACAAATCAATTATGGATAAGAAACTGATTAAATTAAGATCTAATTACCACCAATCCGTGATATCTTTAAAGCCCCGGGTCACTTAGGGTTCATCTAATCTAAGCTCGAATAGTTTAGCTACTCATATTCGACACAAGAGAAACAAAGACTACAATAGAATTCATCTTAACAAGGAGAAACAGAGAAGCTCTGAAAAACCTAATTGCGACGATTCCACGAAGCTCTGATCTTGAGGAAATCTTCAACTCCTAGCTCTGAGTGCCTCCGGTATGGAAATACTGTGTCAAAATCTCTCTGGGAACTCCAAGATATGCTCTAATCTCTCTCCTTTATGTGTAGGAAGTCTAAAAATCGAAGTATGTTGAATGGGGGGGGTGAAGGGTTCCTTAAATAGGTTCTTTTCCAAATCAGACCCGGAATAGGCTAAAGTTTTTGCCGAATACTCAGGAAATTTTTGGTGAAAACTTCTTTGTAAAATATTTCTGGAATTGCCACGCCAAAATCTACTCCAGCTTCTTCATAAAGTTTTCGGTGAAAAGGTTGAGACTTTTTGGCGAAATGTTCTTCCAAATGTATTTTCCAATCTTCGATGCCAGAATTCTGAGGGTTCTTCACATAGTTTCCGCCGGATACTTTATACTTTTCGGCAAAATGTTCCTTGAAAAGTATATGTGTTGTTGGTTCTTGATCGCCAGACTTCTCTGTTGATCCCGGGTCACTTCTCGAGGCTCCATCGCATTCCGAACACTCCCGATGGCCACTTATTTGACGGGATAGACCTATGTACTGACACAAACACTCGAAAACACAACAAATAGACCCGAAACGGGCCAAGGTAACTAATTCGGTAGGAAATAGCGTTAATAAATGAAAATACACTAAACTACCCCAAAAATCGTGTTTTAGATAATGGAATGTCGCTTAATTAGGGCTGATAAACACGGTATTTCTAGTGTCATCAGAGTTCAGTTATTTGGATTTGACGATCTTGATCTGATCCATGAGAGGGAGACCGAGGAGAAGGAATAGATGGGCCGAAGAAAGGCTAAGCACCGGACGACGAATTTTCTAGGTCCACCACCAGCATTGAGTCCGTGACATGACAAGGAGTCCTCTTTAACCTCAGGATGGGGAGATGACTCTCAATGAGGGGCGATGACAACTTCAGGATGGCCTCATGATGACACTAGAATTATCGTGATTATCAGCCCCGTTTAAGCGACATTTCATTGCTTGTAATACGATTTTAGGGGTAGTTTAGTGGGTTTTCATCCATTAACGATATTTCCTACCGAATTGGTTACTTTGGCCCGTTTCGGGTCTATTTGATGTATTTTCTAGTGTCTCTTTGAGTAAATAGGTTTTTGCCATCGAATATGTAGCTAACGGACGTGTTCAGGAAGCGATAGAGCCTCAAGAAATGACCCGGAATCAATCCAGAACTCAAATCGATCAAAGAATGGAGGAAGTCTGTCCAGCACTCAAGTTCTCGCCGAGAATATACTCACAAATTAATCAAGAATCTAGTCAAAAATTCAAATGAAGATTGTGAAGAAGTTCTCACCGAGAACTTGTGAAGAAATTAATAAAAAATCTGCGTCACCGGTTGACATCACTTTGCAAGCATGTTTTCTGTGAGAAGTTTAATTGTTCTCACCGAGAACCTTGGCCTTTTCTGGGTCTGTCTTGGAAAAGTAGCTATTTAAGGAACGATTGAACCTCGATTGAGGGTAATTCTATTTTCAGACCTTTTACACATAATATAAAGAGTTTAGAGCAATTATTGGAGTTCCCGGAGAGATCCTGACAAAGTCTTTCCATCCCGGAGTGCTCGGAAATAGGAGTGAAGATTTCTCGAGTTCGAAGCTTCGCTGGAGTCATCGCAATTAGGTTTTACAATTCTTATTTGTGATTGATTTAAAGCGGTCACGGATCGGTGGTAATTAGATTTTAATTGAGATAGTTTCTTTCTCGTAATTGATTTCTTCTTAATTCATGTTTCTTTTCTAGCTTGATCACCTAGATTAGATTCTTGTTTAATAAGGATAGTTGGCGAACGTTCGCCTTGTTTTAGAACATCAAATCAATTAATTAACCTATTCAATGGAGTGTGCCTTTCGTAGGAACCGTTTAGGGTTAATCCACTTCTAGAGTAACTCACTAAAATCAATCAGGTGGACCAGTTAGTAATTCGTTGCAGAAGTTAGTGCACAGACGGTTAATTAATCTTGGTAGTCAGATTCGATAGAGTGAACGTTCGCGGACTTAGACCTAAGTGTAAGGAGTTATGGCGGTGTTTGAGAACTGAATGAATTAGGATCGAAAGTCGCCGGTTTTGTGATCGCCAATGTCCTGGTAATCTTAAGGGATTCAAGTCTAAGCTTTCGTATGTCATTCGTTAATTAATCGGGTTGGATACCCAAATAGTCACTGAACTTTGGACAAATAACCCGCCAGTCACCGAATTATGAAAAATTACCCAGTGCTCACCAAACTTTAGCCCATTATCCTAGCAGTCACTACCGTCTACGGACATCCAAAATTCTGTTAGTTTGCTTACGTGGCGATGACAACTAGGTGGCCATGTCATTTAAATTTGCCACGTCAAATCCTATTCACCCAAAATCAACCCAAGCACCCAACTCAATTAACTACTCGAATTAATTACCCAATCTAACCAAAAGACACATCTGGCCGAAAACTCTCTCCTCCCTCTCTCCTCCTCCAACTCCATCTCTTCCTTCTCCTCGGAAGATTCCTTCTCATAAGCAAGTCCAACTGAACCCATAAGTTGCAGTTACTCGTACAGGAACAGTAGCCAGACTAGGAGGAAGAGCCGTCGCCGTAGAGTTTTAGGAGATGCTGATGATTCCGAGTTTTTGAAACAAGAGGAGAAGATGGATGGGTCGTGTTCTTGGACCTGGAAATCGAAGGATTACAGAAGTTGTCATCGGAAGATTGATACGTCGTGTTCGACGCTGGCGATTGGAGGCGTCGCCCTCACTTCTTACTAGATCCGTCATCTTTCCAACCCGCCGGCCACTTCGATTCCAGATCCGTCGTCTTCCCCCAATCTGCTTACTCACTGTCGCAATCCTCTCCCATCCTCCTCCTTCGGTGACGAATAACGGTACGATCCATCACCACCACCACCTGCAACAATCTCAAAACTAGCAATACCACACTGACTGCTGGCCTTCCCACCAAAGCTGAGAATGGCGATCTAACATCTGAACAGAAATCTTCTCAGGCCAAGCTTGAATTACAGAGGTCGTTGGTATTTGGGCTAAGAAGAACCCAGATCTGCTCCAAAGAATCACAGATTGCAGACCTGGGAATTAATTTTGCGGCAGTGAACTGTGAGAGGGGTGAAGGCGACCGATGTTTTTTGTCGGAGGAGAGGATCCGTGGACTTTCCACGGTGAACTGTGAGAGAGGTGGAGGCGGCCGAACTCGTCGGAGCAGAGGAAGAGGCGGCTGAACTCGTCGGAGCAGAGGAAGGCAGAGTTGAAATCATTTGAATCGAATCAAATAATTGGGTTTTTTCCTATTCACCCAAAATAAAATCAAATAATTCGAGTAGTTAATTGAGTTGGGTGCTTGGGTTGATTTTGGGTGAATAGGATTTGACGTGGCAAATTTAAATGACATGGCGACCTAGTTGTCATCGCCACGTAAGCAAACTAACATAATTTTGGATGTCTGTAGACGGTAGTGACTGCTAGGATAATGGGCTAAAGTTTGGTGAGCACTGGGTAATTTTTCATAATTCGGTGACTGGCGGGTTATTTGCCCAAAGTTCAGTGACTATTTGGGTATCCAACCCTTAATTAATCTTAATCAATCAATCTGCCATTCAGTTCAATTTCAATTTCAAATTCCTTTGCACATTAGTTTACAAGTTGTGGAACTAACACCACACAACTTGTTTAAACCTGAATTCTTGCTTACTTCTTTGAGTAAACAATTGGAATAAACCTATGAAATTCGATCTATCTTACTAATAGTAGGGTAGTATTTGACCACTGTTTTTACAGTTATCACCTGACGACCCTTTCCTCATTTTCTTGACCGCTGAGGATAGAGACTTGTGCTTCTTGGAATTAGAGGAGTCGTGATCGACAGGGGACCTCCGTTTTTTGGAAGGTCTGTCTGACGAAGTGGACGAAGGTTTGGATTTATTGGATTTGTGGGAGTGGCTTCTTCATGAATTTTTATTTCTAGACGCTTTGGGAGTAGTAGTGGGGTTGAATTCAAGTTGGGGTTGAGTCTCACTCACTACCCCATGGGTGGAAATATTGATTAAACACTCAGCCAAAGAAAGAACACCTACAAATGGAGATCATAAAGTATTAGTAATCGATAAAGCACACATAGGAAGACAGTAATAACCTAACTACGAGGAAGTACCTCCCCTAATACCCTGTTGCGATTGTTTCAAGCCAGCGGAAGTATACAAGTCAAAGCGATCAGTTAAGATTCTTCGAATCTGGGCGATCTCTTCTCTAGAAGGATCACCATTAAAGTTAAAATGAGTTAGATCACCAGTCGACCAAGACTGAGGCAGCAAGCTGGTCCATGAGCAATCTGAATCGCTGGGCTTGAAGTAAAAAAACGAGTGATACCAAGTAGGATGGGGTTTGGTAGCCCAAAGTGCTCCTTATTTATATACTCTGTTTGCTTGGTAAATCTTATACCGTTGGTGGTCATTTTGGAATTATACAACAGTTGGAACAATCTTACGGTAGGGGTAATGAGCATGGATTGACATGAACACTCAAAAGAGGCCACAATCGACCAGGTTACTGCATTGAAAGCACCTAAGGATGCACCAATACAGATCAAAAGTGATTGTACAAATGGCGACGACGGTAGATGAAGGAAATAGGTGAAAGCTTCAGTCCAAATGTCATGCCACCCGAGAGGACAATTTATAATGGTGGACAAGTGAGAAGCCACGCGAACTCCTACGTGCTTGGCAGCCGGGCAGAGGGAAATACCTTGACAATTTTTGTAGCGGTACCAGAAAGGTAGTAGCCAGGCCCGATAACCTGTCGGTCATCACATGGACACCCTTGCCACATATATATCAAGTTTATATGACATAATCATCATTTTTTGTGGAAGCATTAGGATCTATTTGGAAGCAGTTGAGGATCTGGTCAAAACCATGTTGGTGAGGTCCCTAGTAGGGAGAGAAGGTTTGGAAGTGCCCTCATCCTCCTCACAGGCGTGGGTTTAGGGGAGATCAAATTGGACCCTTTTCTTTGTAGTTTGGGGAGAAGGAGGGATCACAAATTGGACAGAGGCAGTAGCAGAAGAGGAAGAAGTGGTAGAGGGCTTGGTGCCTTGGGAATAAGAGTATTCCCGATTTTGGATGTCATTGGAAGAGCTCAAACTCATTGTACTGGGAAAGGTATGGCTAGTATACAAAAAGGGGATACTTGTTGAACGCATAGGAGAAAGATTTGGAAAAGAATCACATACCAGGAGAACGGTGTGGAGCATCATCCATTCTGGATATGAAAGAGGAGTTGCAGGAAAGAAAGTCGTCGACGTGGAAGGCAGATCGAGAAAGGATAGATGATACAGTAGGAGTGCTAAAAGAGCAAGAAGTGAAGGGAGTGTGAAAATAAAAAACTAAGGGGCGAAAAGAGTTTATGTAGAGGTTGTGGAAGGATTTGGAAGGGGCAAAGAGCACTCAACCGTTGTGGGCAGCGATTGGACTAAAACACGGCAAAAGGACAATCTAGTACCCTAGGCTTTCATTGCTACCTATAAAGGCAGGCCCAAAAGGGATTTCCCCAGCTTCCCGAACATGCTACGAAGGTGCATTTACAAGGATTCCCTTGGAAGGTAATTCAAGGCATGAGCACAGGCACGTAATGGCTAGCACGTGATGGCTGGCACGTGATGGCTGGCAGGTAGAAGGGAGTGATCGCCCGAAGGAAGGATGTTGGCCAATCACCAAGCAAATAGTTAGAGCAATTTTTAGCCCACCCCTAAGTAGAAGACTAAGCGGTAGCCTTGGGGACAATTGATATAGCCCAGGACGACTATTTTCAACACACTCCTAAGCAGAAGACTTAGCCTAGCAATAACGATGAAGTAAACCTGATGGGCCCCAGTCTAGCAATCGTGGACCACTAGAATGCCCACCTAGTGGATAGTCAATGACCTTGACGATTCATTGACTATAATTGGAATACCCTAAGAAAATCCCAGCAAAGACTTGGAAGGCCCACCCCCGGATTTCGGTAGCCTTAGGGTTTCGAAGGAAGCAACTTCCATGCATCGACATCACATCAAGCCACCACGGATAATCACAAACACCTCAACAATCCAGCCAATCACAGGCAGGTACGACACCAAGGAGGTAGGCTATAAATACGACACCAACCCTTTGGCAGAAGGACAGACACTATTCATAAAGAAATAATTCCCTCAGTCCATATTCCCATTTCACTCACCCACATTCCTTGTTATCGCCTGAATCGCCCTTGAACTCACTACTATTCCCACTTACCACCTCGAGGTACCCCTCTCACTGAAGATCAGGCGACTAGGCTTCCTTTCTATTGGGCCATGCGACTAGGCAGGAACAAAAACAGTCATAGGTCAGTAGGTATGTATCAACGAAATAACGATGGCACAACATGTCTGTAATTTATTTACCTTTCAGTTGGTGAGGTAGATAGAGGATCAGTGGGACCGGATGATGTGGATGTGTGGAGTGAATTGAGGTTGGATACTCTCCACAAATATCAGAGTTTTTATGCAGATTACGGTAGACGTATGTTGTTCGACACACGAATATCTTACCGATCTACGTTTGGAAGGAAGGGAGACGTTAGTGGGAAGTTGTGGTACATTTCATATGCGTGTTGTAGGATTAATGGAAAAGGCACTACAACAAAAACAAGTTTTTGCAACATTTCTTGAGTAATCTAGAACGACAATTTCATTAAACATTGCTAAAATGCTAAATTTTGTAACTCGACATTTTGAGTAAATGTCACAAAATTTAATTTTTAGTGACATAAATCAATGACATTTTTTATGTCCAGACGTATGCGTGTCACCTGTCTTAAGTTCATACATAATGCAATCAATTACAACATTTTAACTCAAAATGTTGCGCGTATGTGTATGTATAATGACATTTTTTTATGTTAATATATTATTCGATATATATTTTAACTTAAAAACATATTTAAGTTTGGTGCATTCTATCTAACATAAATATCATTTCAACATTCATAGTATACTTAATTCAAAAAAAGCTTTTTATAGTCACCCATTTGAGTTTTGTTATTTTTATCTACAAAAGTTGAATTTAACTAAAATAAAATTTAACGTGTAAATTCTTTGTACTCATGTAAATACTCTTCGTATTCATGTACAGATTTCGTATAATGCAAGGTATCAAAGTCCTTTTGTACTTGATTTTACACGTATTCACCTTTTGTAGATGGTACATGTATACACACTTGTAGTAATCGTATAGATACACATTGTACACACTCATGTGCAAACACCCTTAAATGAATTAAATAAATATGCTATATAAAGAAACCCAGTTATGATGTATGATTTAACGGTAAGGATTCAATTTTATAACATTGAGGTCAGGGGTTCAAATCCCAACGTCAACAAATGGTAAACATTCTTTTCCACGGCAAAATAGGAGCACTGTCCAAGGTTTGATGGCACATGGTAGGATGTGGTTAGCGAGAGACAATGGCTAAAGGTTTGACAATGGAGGACTACCTGGTGACCAGTGATTAGCGAGTGACAATGGCTAAAGGTTCGGTAGTGGAGGACTACTTGGTGGCCAGTGGTTAGTGAGAGACAATGGCTAAAGGTTCGGAGGTGGAGGACTACTTGTTGGCCAGTGATAGGTGACTTCCAACGACAAACGATGGTTGAAAAAAATGGTGGTTGGAGGGAAGGCCGTTGGAGACGGTGTCCAACAAAATATATACATTGATATATAAGTGTTACAACACTTTGTGACACATATAAATGTCGCAAAAAATACTCACCAACATTTATTGTAAGTGTCACAAAAACATTAATTGACACTGGTTTAAGCGACATTATTACGACACTTGGACAAAACGTCGGTGAAAACTTGCAGCGACATTATTTACCTTTTTAGGGACACATTTAAAGGTCGCAAAAGCTTGTTTTTGTTGTAGTGAG
Source organism: Linum lewisii (assembly GCA_034768395.1). Lineage (NCBI taxonomy): Eukaryota > Viridiplantae > Streptophyta > Magnoliopsida > Malpighiales > Linaceae > Linum > Linum lewisii. Next base: position 29,167,223 of record CM068304.1, on the reverse strand, counting down.
GATAGCAAGAGAAAACCTAAGGCTCAAATTGGGCATGCAGTCATGCATCTTGCTCCTATCCCGCAGCCGTAACGATAGAGACCCGAAACTCAGATTGGATGTCCGACAAAAATTCGTATGAAGTACAACGAGGTCATCGACAAATACAAGATATATTATTGGGATGGGAAGCATAACCATGAGCGTAACACTGAGCAGTTGAAGCCCATGATGAAATCAAGTAGGAAGATGGATATTGTAACTGGAGCAATGGCTAAAAAAATAGAGCTGGAATAGGTCTTAGGTCATCTTATGAAATATTGTGTGCTCATCTTGGCGGGGAAGCTAATGTCGGGTGTACGAAGGTTAATTTGAATAATTTTTTAGGGAAGATCCGACAGAGGCAAATGATTTACAGAGAAGAAACTTTCATCATAAGAAGGAGAACTGCCACGATTACTATTGTAAAGCTGAAGTTGATGTGAGGGAGGACATGGAAAACATTTTTTGGGCCGACCAGCGCATGCAGGATGACTATGCCTCTTTCGGCGACTCAATCACCTTCAACACAATATACCGCATAAAAAAGAAACTGCAGGCCGTTAGGTGAGCCCATAAAGTGTTCTAAATAAGGTCGTAATCTGCTCGTAATGGGTCCATAGTGAATCCATATAGATTTCATAACCACTAGGTTTCCATAATGTGTATATAAGGAATACATAGCCCCTCATAACTTGTTGTTTGTGTCTTTACAACTCTCTTCGCAGGGTTCAATAATCACCATCAGGGTGTCGTATTTGGCGCATGTCTAATGTTCGATGAGACCATCGAGTCATTCCCAATGGCTATTTCAGACTTTCCTCCACTACATGCAAAAGGCACCGAAAACTATATTTATTAACCAGGACTGCTATGGTTGCAGCATTGAAGACATAGATGCCATATAATTTTCACGGATTAGGCACGTTTCATATACTCCAGAATGCTTGGAGAAACCTTGAAGTCTTTTTACACAGGACATCGTGCGTAATTTACTCATGTTATTCTATAACATCGACACCGAAAGCGACTTTGAATGTGCTTGGAAGATGATGATTAAGGAGTTCTTCCCAGAGGGTGGGGAATGGGGCCATAAGTGGTGTAAGTTCATCCGTGGGTGAAGAAGCATTGCACCACTGGGATGGTGTCGACGCAATTGGTCGAGTCATGTAATGCAACCGTACGTGGGTTCCTCACAACAGATAAAACAATGGTTGAATTCTTCCCACATTTTGAGAGTTATGTATGCATTACGACATTGTTATGGATGATGTATGACATATTTATGACTGATGTATGACTGTTACATTACTGTTATATGATTTTTATACATGTAACTTTATATAGGATGGTGGAAAGCAGATCATGCTGAGCGTGAAGCTGAGTACATTGCTCGTAACACCAAGCCTTACAAAATTTTCGAATACAATGTTGTGGTTAACAAGGCTGTTGCTGAGTACACGCCAAAGATGTTTGCCATTTTCGAAGAACAGTATGCACAGGTACAGGAGTATCAGTTATATCCCATCACTAGTATAAAAGTATCTGATAGCTCGCCCTAGCAAAAATATCATATCTTTGTTATAAGATGCACGGAAACGAGCGACTAGATAGCAAGGTCATCAAGGTCGAACCTGGAGATGGCATAGTGTGATGTGACTACAAATGGTGGGACACAATGGCCATTCTTTGTATGCATTCCCTGATAGTCATGCATGTGGTTTCCATGTTCGGAAAAGAGAACTTCAAGACGTTGCATCAAATGTACATTAAGCCATGGTGGATGAGAGGTGCTAAACGAAACTTGGTGTCATTAATCATTCCCCGCCCTATCGCTAATGAGGAAGAGGAGGAACAACGATATACCAGGATATTTGCAAAGTTTGGATTCATCATACGGGCTACCCTACCCATCATTGAGGTGTCCGAACTGGTGGATGCTGCGGGTGATGCCTTGGTAGAGCAGGTACAACAAGGCCTAGCTCTGTATGAGGCTCCTCATGAGTGCATGAATAAGTGTTCAACTATTGGATCTCAGCAACCATCGCCACAATAGTCGAGGATAGGGACGATGGTTGCAACTAAGTTCCCAAAGCAAACGAAGGCAAGAAAAAATTGCAAACAGATGAAAGGGATCGTCAAAATCTCACGCATGAAGGAGCGAAACAAATTCAAGCAAAAGCATGCAAAAGAAGTCATAGTTGAAGCAGTTGCCGAAGCTTCTCATTCTCAAAACAATTTGGTTGCTATATTCGACAACAAGGATACAGTGACATCTTTCCCGAGCTTCACAGAGATCCTGCAATTGCAGGAAAGTGTGAACTGTGGTGTTTAGGCATTATGCCTTTCAGGGAAACTATATTTTGTTGGGGGGATGCTAGTCTGCAAGCCATAACAGTGCGGTATGCAATGTTAAGGCTTCTAGACTATCGTTATGATAGCTTTACATAGTCGGTATGACACTAGTACTAGGCAAGGCATTGTTTTGTGAGTGAAGACTGTAACAGTGCGATATGTCATGTTAAGGGGGGATGCTAGTCTGCAAGCCGTAATAGTGTGGTATGCACAGTTAAGGATTCTAGAGTAACATTATGCAGGGGGTTATGTAGTTCGTATGAGACCAGTTGTGAGTGCGGACCAAGGATTGGTCTGGTATTGTTATGACACTAATATGAATCTTCTATATTGAACATATTTTGGTGTTTGAATGAATGAATATAGTATGCTTAATATATGTAGGTTGAATGTATGGTGTTGACCGAGTTTCGTATTACTTCGTATGACAGTTGTAAGGTGTGCTGTCATAAATGCAGGTAGGTGGATATTCAATGTCTCACCTAACTGCATTCATGGCCACCTTCCACAGGTATAACACTATTTAAATACCCACCCACCCACCCGCCCCCATCCCCTGTCCATTCTTCCCATCCCAAATACTTACCATCTCTTGTGATGGCCTACCTTGTGGAAGCACCCGCAGCCAACCCCAATTACCTATCGCTTGATGAAATTGAGGACCTCCCGGGTATGATGATAAAAATTGTGTGTAAGCCGTGTATACTGTCTCTGTCATATACTGTGTATACTTTGTGCGTAAGCTGTGCATACTGTTTCCTGTTTTGGCAGATACCCGAGGGATTGGAGTGATTCCAATGTGTGAGTGCTGCCTTACCACTAAGGTGCATACTGTGTACCAAAAGTTTGCCATGACGCACACCCCCTAAAAATACTTCTTTCGGTTCTGAAAGACGTCAGGCAAGTGACGTATGATGATGTGGAGCAAACTAAGGAACCAAAACGTGCTAGAACAGGATGACGGTGTTGAGGTGTACGACGAACTGGTTGTCCGCAACCTGGAATTTGAAAAATGTGTCGAACGTTTGGTGGACCAAATCGAGATCCTCAAGTTCCAACTCAAAGAATGTAAGGCTTTCGTGTGGTAATATGATGTAGGGGTTGCGTCCAGGTCTAGTAATGTAATATGAATTTCTATTATAAGTCTGCCCTGGACCTCTGTTATGAGTCTGCTGTGACTTTATTCTGTGTTTGCTATGACTATGTTCTGAGTCTGCTATGACTCTGTTATGAATTTCTTATGTGCTTTGTTATGAAGTTTATTGTATGAACTCTGTTTTTTCTTTATGATTATGTTATGAATGTGGATCCAAAGTATATGAACTCTATTTTCTTGTAAGCTTTATGTATTATGGTCGTATCGTATTATTATATGAATCGTTATGTATCTTAATGTGACTATATTTCGTGTATTTTGAGCCCTCAATTAGCCTAAAGATCTCCCATGTTTGATCTCATTTTTCCATGATTTATATGCTTTTATGGAAGTTTTATGCAAAGTGCTCTTTTGTTGTCCAAGTGCCACTTTGAGGGCAATTTCAGTGCCTATTGGAGTTTTATATGTGCATTTTCAGGCCTTGGTGTCATAGTATTGGTGACAAGGAGCACGTAGGATCAAACAGGAGGTCAATCGGAGCTAGGACGAAGGAGATATGGCCGTTGCAAAATCGAGAAAAGTGCACAGCATTTCTTAAGGAGTTTTCGAGTTCTCGCTGAAAACTATCACCCGCTGCAAACAGTAGAAGCCCGGAGTTCCGAAGCTGAAATGTGAAGAAGTTTTTGGCGAAAACTCTGGAAGTTTTCGCCGAAAACCTATGAAGAAAATTCAAAGCTGCCCGGGGTTTTTCAAAGGAATTTTCGGCGAAAACTTATGAAGTTTTCGCCGAAAACTTGAAGCAAAATCAGCAGAGTATTTAAAGAGGAGGCAGCCAAAATTAAAGGGGAGAATTTCATATTTTCTGATTTCATACCTTCTTCAATACCCTTTTCTCTCAACTTCTCAGTCACTTTCTCCTCATCTCTAATCCACAACCCTAGAGCAAGGTGCAACTCAAAGTAAAGGAGCTTGGATTGAAGTCCACATCCTTGGGAGAGGAGCTTGCAAGAAGAGGATTGCCATGGAGCTCTTGGTGACCATCTCTCTTTCTTTCTCTTTTGTACCCTTGGCCATGTGTGGCTGATTTCCTAGGTTTCCTTGGATTGATAGATAGTTGTGCTATGATAGAGGTTGATTGTAAACATGCTAGGATTGATCTTGGATGTAAGAAGATCATCTCTAGACTTGTTGTTAATTCCATTGATTGCCATGTTTGCTTGATTTGGTCTATTATTTGTGATGTAATGCATGAGAGTACTTAGATTACAATGATTGTAGGTCTAGGGATTGAAGAGAGTTTTTTCTAAGAGATCAGATCATCTCAATTCAACCATAGTTGCATGATTTCTCTCTTGTGCATTTTATCGAATACTTGGTGTGCATTTGGTATTTCATTCAATTGAACTTTGATTAGTCTTTTGATGATTCTCTTAGTGTTAGGACATTGACATGAGAGTGTGGTGTCTAGCCTAGTGGTCATAGAGTCATAGGAGAGGGTTTTGTAGCTTGGCATTTCATCAAACACCTTTAATGCATCCTTAGTCACTTAGCTTGAGAGCGAGAGCCTAGGTTGAGTGGTTCTAGGATAGGGATTTAGTGCTACGAGAGTGCATTGAGTCTATAGAAGGGATTTGCGTGGTCATTCGATTGCAACCTCGATCATGTTTGGCTTGTTTGTGCATTTGTTCCTCTTGAGCATGATGAAGCTATCTTTCCAAGTGAACCTCCTTTATCTTTGTTTTGCACCGCTTTACTTTCTTGCTTTAGTTTTGTTTATGTTTTTGATTTCGTTGCTTTTAAACTAAAACTCACTTTAAATGAATAGACCGTCCATGAACCGTGTGAGTATTAGCTTTTGAGAGAGCCCTCGTGGAATACGACCTTGATAGTTGTGAGTTGAAATCCACATATCAAGTTTTTGGCGCCGTTGTCGGGGACTTTCTCAATCCTTTGAAAGCATTTAGTAGTGGACCGTTCTGTTCACTTCCTTCCGTTTTAGTTTTGCTTCTTTGTTATTTGTTTTTGTGGTTTTGTTATCCCGCATTGTTGTACTACTTGGTTGTGTTTGTTGTGCGTGTTTGTAGGTCCCTTATCCACCTATCCTTTCTCTGCCTCACTTAGTTCATGGGAGCAAGGTTGCAAGTAAGATGAACTCGTGGAATGGAGGTAATGGTTATGGCACCTATCAAGGGTGGAATCCATCTCCTAACCCATATTATGGTCATCTTACTTCATCCAACTACTACCAAGGTCCTTGTGAGGAAGATATCCAATGGTGGGGACAAGATCAACAAGCTTCAATGCCAATGTGGAATGAACAATGTCCCTTTCCATCTCCACCCTACCATCAAGTCTTGCCGGAGTATTATCAAGAGGATTTCACAAGTCATGAACAACATTCTCCACCGCCTTCCATGCTAGAGGAGCTCTTTAAGATGGTTAAAGAAAGCGAGCGTCCTCAAGAGGAGTTCACAAGCTATGAGCAACCCTCTCAACCTCCTTCCATGCTAGAGGAGCTCTTGAAAATGGCGAAGGAAATTCAGCATCCTCGAGAGGAGTTCGTAAGCTATGAGGAACCTCCTCCACCTTTGCCCACGCTTGAGGAAGCTTTGAAGATTGCGGAAGATAATGCGAACCAACTTCATCGTACTTGTAGGCTGCGACCGCTACATCATGTTTGGCATTGTTCAACTTATCCAGAACCAGACGACACAAGTACCGCGGCCGGTCTAGCTTCATGACGTCGACTTCATGCGAGTTTCCCTCATCTTTGAACCTACTAATGTAGTGTTCCATAAACCTTGCCACATATAATCCACAACTATTTGTGTCTGGTTGCATTGGGTAAAAGGCACCTTCAAAGGGAATGAAGTGATGTCAACACCAACGTTAGCCAAAAAGGGGTATTGTGTATTGCATCAACCTTGTACCGATTGGCTTTAACACCTGCTCTAATTCGAAATCTTCCCCACAAGGCAGACTATTTAGAATGAATTTTCCCGTCTTCTCAAAATCAACACCGAACACATAAAAGTGCTGGTACTTCTTGCCGCCATGGATGGGGGAAAAAACTTGTATAGTGAACATATGACACATATATTCCACGTGTATCGGTGGCATGATAGAAGTGTACACCAAAAAATAGCTAAATCAAACGTTGTAATATATATTTCATGCTGGCCCAGGATCTTTCCTTCAAGCACGACACATTGGTTGGCTTAAAGTATTCTGCCATCCGGTGTGGGACATTAGAGGCAGTCAACGACACTACACGTTTGGCTTCTACCTCTTCCCGCACAACCACCTAGCAGATACTGAAATAGATCATTATAACAAATGAACTATAACACTGTAACAGGTATATGGCCACTAACACAGATAACAAAAAACAAGCATAACACATACATTACATCAGAGACGGATGGCTGCTCATATAATTGTATAATATGACTATAATAGGCAGAAATCAACATAATAACACAGGCATAACAGTAAAATATAGAGGACATAAAAAAACTTACCCCAACACAAATAGTGAAACACATGCGTGTGATATTGTCTCTCTGGGCTACGTCCTGTTTATGACACTCGATTTGACGTGATTATCAGCCTCATTTAAGTGACATTTCCTTGCTTAAGACATGGTTTTTAGGGTAGAATAGCGAATATTGAATCAATTGCCCTATCTCGTGCCATATGTGTTACTTTGGCCCGTTTCGGGTCTATTTGATGGTTTTCTAGTGTTTTTATGTTAGCACAGGTTTTTGCTGTCAGATAAAGTAGCCAAGGACGTGTCTAAGGCGTTGGAACTTCGACGAATCGCACCGGAATTGATCCAAGGAGCCAACCGAGTTGAACCAAATCTGGCCCCGATTTACACTGAAGATTTCGCCGAAAATACCCAAGGTTTTCGGCGAAAACCCTAGCACAAATCCACTGATGTCAACTAAAGGAAGTTTTCGGCGAAAACACCAAGTTTTCGCCGAGAACCAAAAGGACGAAAATCACAGAAGAAATCAACCGGCGGGCTTTCCATTTACACTAAGATTTTCGGCAAAAATACCTTATGATTTTCGGCGAAAATCCAAGAGAAGATCCGGAGGTATTAGGGTTAAGTATAAATACTTAACCAGCGGCCCAAAAGAAGAGATATATCACAATTACCAACTAATACCGAATACTTCAGAATTCTCTCAAGTTCGGAAGCAGAGTTTAGAGTTCGAAGAGCTGGGAAGAGATCGTGATGCCACCCTTTCCATCTCGAAGACTCGGAGCTAGGATTGCAGTTTACCGAAGATCGAAGTCTGCCAGAGTCGTCTAAATTAGGTTTTTCAGATTCTTTTATGTTCTTCCTCTGGATGATGAACTCTTTCTTTGTCTTTGATTCTTTTGTGATAAACATGAGTAGCTAAACTTGTTAGACCTTAGACTAGATGAACCCTAAGTGACCCAGGGCTTTAAAGCGGTCACAGATCGGCGGTAATTAGATTCGAAGTTCAATCAGTTTCTCTTTCATGTTTGACTTGTTCTTCGTTGTTTATGTTTCTTGTCTGGATTGATCACCTAGATTAGATTCTTGTTAAGCTAGGATAGAAGTGAACGCTCTCCTTACTTTAAAACATCAAATCGAACATTTAACCTTATAATTGGAGCGTGCCTTTCGTAGGAACCGGTTAGGGTTAATCCACTGCAAGAGTAACTCATAAATCATTAGTAATCGCACCAATTAAGTTAAGTCGTTGCGAGAGGCGACCGTACCCGGGCGGCTAATTAATCTTGGTAGCTAGAACGGATAGAGCAAACGTTCGCCGGTCTTAAACCTAAGGGTCAGGAGTTATGGTGGTGTCTTAGAATTGATTGAATGAGAATCGAAATCCGCTGATCTGTGGATTGCCAATGCTCTAGGGAACGAAGAGGAATTCAAAGTCTAAGTCCGTCTGTCATCTCTGTTTTAAACCCTAATTTCCAATCTGTTCTTAGTTTCAATTTTTAATTTCTCTGCATTTCTTAGAATTAGAAGTCGTGGAACTCACACCACGCACGAAGTGTTTAACCTGAGTAAATTGCCAGCTTGTTTGAGTAGTCAATCATTAGAAGGCCCGTGGAATACGATCTACCCTAGCTTTTGTTAGCTTTGTTAGTTATTTGATATCGCTATAGACTGCTTCATCAAATTGGCGCCGTTACCGGGGACTTCTTTTGATTGTTTGAAAGAAGAACTGGCATTTTATTCTTCTATTTTCCATCTTTCATTTTCCACCCACTTCGATTTTACACTGGTTTTTGTTTGTTTTTGTTATTTGTAGGTTGATCACAGGTGTATGCATCGCCGCCCTTGGACTCGCTCTCAAACCGACAAGGCTAAGAGTATAGAGAGACCAGGCAGTTCTGCTCCACCTCGACAATCACAGATTCCAAGGAGAGGCAGAACCAATCCACCTCCATCCGTCACTCCGATTAAGATTGAGGACCTGAAGGAGAGTTCCTCATCTTCATCTTCACCGTCATCTTCATCCGCTTCATACACCGAATCACTTTCACCTCCTCCATCTCCTACCATGACTGATCAATTACCACCACCACCACCACCAGGCGGAAATCCACCACCACCGCCTACACAGAAAAGTCTAGCTGATTACAACAAACCGAGCGCGTCTGGCGTTCGATCTTCTATTGCCGTGCCGCGCATTGAAGGCGATCCTGACTATGAGATCAAGATTCCATTCTTGACTATGATCTCTAGGGATCTACAGTTTGAAGGCAGGCCCCTAGACAATCCGTGCACTCATCTTGCAGACTTCCTCGATCTCTGCAGCACTTTCAAGAGCGGAAACCTCAACAAAAATACTCTTTTCTTGAGGGCTTTCCCGTTCTCTCTGAAAGGCGCTGCTAAGAGGTGGCTTACTAGAAAACCACCTGGCTACTACACTGATTGGGATACTCTGGCTCAGGACTTCGTCGAAGAGTACTTCCCTCCTGCAAGAACAATAGCCATCAAGGACAGCATCGCCAGATTCTCCCAGAAAGAAGGAGAAAGCTTATATGATACTTGGAATCGATTCCAAGAACTTCTCTACAACTGCCCTCATCACGGATTCGAGCAGAGGCAGTTAGCTGAAATCTTTGCTCAAGGTCTTCAAGAAGAATCTGCTAAGTGGGTCAATTCCCAAGCTGAAGGGGATTGCACTACGCTTACACCCGAAACTGCTCTTCTTCACTTCACAAACTGTGCTTCCAAGTCAAGGAACTGGGAACGACAATCCGAAGGATCTAGAGGCAAGGTCGATCTCGAAGCAGCTATCAAGGCAGAAGTAGAGAAGCATCTGAAGAAGTCTTCTACACCAATCAAACCGCCGGCAGCTGCTGTCTACGTTGCCGATTGCGAGTGGTGTGGAGCTTGCGCACATAACGGAGGCCGTTGCCAGAATTTTGGTAAGACAGAAGTCTGGTCTGCGGAAGAGGTAAATTTTATCCAACAAGGCTTCGTTAACAATCAGAATCGTTATGCTGGCTACCGCAACTTCAGGCAGCAAGGGAACTATCAAGACAGACCTCCCTACGATGCTGGCGCCAACCATAACGAGAACCAGAATAACCGCCCAGCTGGTCCAGCTCAGGACCAGAAGCCTAATCATCCGCCAGCAGGTGTCTACTAGCCGCCGCATCGCAATCCGGGAAATTATGGAACTGCTCCTGGCAATCGCCAGAATCAATATCTTGACAATACCTATCCAAAGCAGCAACATCAGAGGGAGAACAATGTCAGTGACATCGACAAGAAGCTCAGTCAGATCATCACCAGACTTGATGATCATGACAGTCAGTTCAAAGCTCAAGCTCTTCTCAATCAAGAACAGATCGCCTCCGGTCAAAGAATTGAGCAAGCTGTGAACAACATCTCGAGCATGCTAGCATCCGGTCGACCATTTGGCCAACTTCCGAGCCAAACAGAGCCAAATCCGAGAAAGGACAAGCCAAGATGGTAACTGTTCAAAAGTTTACAAGCTTATCCGCTGATGCTTGTTCTGTTTTACGCAGGATCGCTGAATCGCCAGAGAAGAAGGAAGCACAAAAAGTGGCGCCTAAGGAATATGATCCTCCTCTTGCTCCGTACGTCGTGAAGCCTCCTTTTCCAAGAGCATTGCTGCCAAATGCAAGGATCGAGACTGGCATGAGGGGGTACAAAGAAGGATATCCTGACGCTCGTAGCAAGAAACCTTCCTCTCCATATCCAGCTAAGTGCTCTGATCTCGGTTCTTTCACTCTACCTCTTGTCATTAATGATGTTGAGATAGAACGTTGTTTGGTTGATCTTGGCGCGTCTGTTAATGTTATGCCTATGAGCTTATTTGAAAGACTGAATTTAGGAGAACTTGAACCACCTAGCATGCAACTTGTCTTTGCTGATAGATCGCTTAAAACTCCTAGAGGAGAAATAAAAGACGTTGTTACTAAATGTGGCCCTTTCATGTTCTTAGCTGACTATGTTATCATTGACACTAGTAAGGATGATTCTACCATTCTCATAGGATGACCTTTCATGGCTACTACTGGAATGCAAATCAACGTTCCAAATGGTTCTTTAACTTTGAGGGTTGGTAAAGACACGATAACGTTCCGCCTTAAAGACGGAATGAAATATAATCCTAAGAATGAAGAATTTCATTGTCTAGCTGTTGAAACTGTGGAGTTGACTCCGGTCAACTCCGTCACTGATATCTCTTCTAGTGTGCCTAGATCAATTGCTGTTGCAGGTGCTGGACAGGTTACCAAGCAGAAGCAAAAATTTGTTCCTCAAAGACCATCAAAGAAGAAGGAACTACAAGCCTCTTCTAAACCACCAAGCACAAAACCGAGCAGGCCCCGGGGGAAGAACAAGAAGATGAAGACCCAAATGGTCTGGAGACCAATTGTGCCGCCATCTTCATCTGAGCCAGCTGCACCACCAAATCATTCCGAGCTACCGGCGCCGGAACAAGTATGGAAAGAGAAGCCAAAAGCATCTCCTAAGGAAATACTGACGATCACCGATCCTAGTGATATCAAGCCGGAGGTTAAAGAAAAGAAGGAGCTGATCATTCTCATTCCATCCACTATCTTCCTTGTGGAAGATGATCCCCTGACAGAACTGTTCGGACCATTCAAGATCACTGACCATCTTCCCGACGGACGTACCAAACTCTTACACGCTAACGGTAAGAAATTCATGCTTAACGGAGATGACCCGAAGCTCTACTTCATTAACTCCGATGCTAGCATTAAGGAGAATCTGAGTTGGGATGTCTCCTAATACCGTCCAGGTATCGTCCAACTCAAGGACGTTAATAAAAGAGCGCTTCGTGGGAGGCAACCCACGGCTGGAGTTAGTTTTTCATTTGTGTCAACCTTAGTGTTTTAGAGTCGGTTCGGGGGAGCCAAAAGTGTCAGTTTGTTTGATTTCTTATTTTTCGTGTGTATTCTGTGTGTCATAGTGTCTTTTACAAGTTGATTGAGGTTGTTCTGATTTTTGTGGATTTAATCGTGATTTTTTGAAGTTTGCCGGATTTGCGAAAATATTTTCAAATCGTGCAGTTCAAAATTTTTGACGAAAAAGCACGCTATTTTCGGCAAAAACTCCCTTTGAAATCCCACTGTGTTTTCTGGTCGATTTTAACTCCAATTTTTGGCGAAAACTACTTGTAGTTTTCGGCGAAAATTCTTTTGAAAAACCGGCAGTGCTTTTTAACTGATATTTTTGGCGAAAACTTACACTTATTTTCGCCGAAAATTCAAGGCAAATTTCGGACCTTATCCCTTTTAATTCTCGGTCACTCAGTCTCTCTCTCCTCACTTCCATTTCGAAAATTTCAGAAAAAAAAAGCTTTCCCCCTATTTTCCCGGAAACCCATCGCCGCTGCCCATTTTTAGTCACCGCCGCCCGTCGCCGCCATCCCCGCCGCCATCGCCGCCCTACTCCCCTTCCATTTCCGACCATCCCAAGCCCTAGAATGATCGAATCGGAGCTCTAGAGCTCCCGTTCAGCCAAACCTTAAATTTTTTGGTTTTTCTCCGATTTCTCTTCCTTCGTTCGTTTTTAGCATCCATGGCTTCAAGGTAAGTTATAGAACTTTTCATTACGAATCTTTTGACATATTGAATGCTGAATTTCGTCAGGGTTGACTTTCAGTTGACTTTTTAGTTTGCCTCGATTTGCGTGCCGACTGATTTCATGTGAACTAGGTTAGCTGAACTCTTTGGACTGTTATAGCATGCTTAGGGAGTGTTGTGCTTAATTTTCATATCGTTTCATCATGTGTTGCTATGCATAAAGATCGATTCTGTGTAGAGTTGACTTTTGAGAAATGTCGGTTTGACCATGAACTGTTTATGATCATTTGGCTGCCCTATGTGCTCATTCTCGTTCATATTATTGTGTTTGCCATCTGAGATCATTTTATACCATCATTGTCCGCCTTGTGCTAGTCTTGCCATGATTAGGGTTCAATGTTCTATTACATTCACTTTTTGAATGTCGGTTTGACTTCTGAACTCTGATTGTGATAATTCCTTTCTGGCTTTTCCTAAGCATGTATTTTTATTGTTTGTGATTACCGGTTAATCTGCTTTGCTTACCCCCACTCGGTTTTCCTCATTTCTTTGTGAAATTGAGATTTTCTACTAAGTGTGGGGTAGGGTTTTAGTTTGACTAATCTGGTTTCGTTCTGGTTTTAGGAACACCACTTATGAGCGCAGGACCAAGCAGAGACTTGACACCGCCTTGAGCTCCAGAGCCCCCGCTCCCGTCACACCCGCCGTTCAGGGCCCTCCACCAGCACTCCCTGGCCGTGCTGGGTACCATCGCACTGTCGCTCGTCTACCCGACTACTACTTCGAGTGCTACTAGAGGCTCGAGCACGTTCCTGGAGCTAATGTTCACCCACTTTCCATGGAGTGCCTCTTCGATCATGATGAGGACTACCACCGGAACATGCACGACGCCTTGGTACCGGCCGGCCTCCTAGAGCTGACCACCATAGCTGCTGACTTCCCAGACATCGCTCTCCAGGAGTTCTGGGCGACTTTTCATCTGGACGAGCACAAGAAGAGGCAGCACAAGAAGGTCGTCACCTTCTACCTGGGCGGGGTGTACTGGACACTCACCTATGATGAGTTTGCTGCTCATCTAGGTATACCCCATGAGCACTACGAGGGACATCACCTCGGGTGGGAGAACGACGAGGACGACGGAGAGGAGTACCATGCACTCTGGAGCCACATGACTGGAGTGCCCGGCGATCGCCTCACGGACCATAATTCAGTTAAGTCTCTCTCTCACCCTCTCTATAAGTTCATTCATATGGTTTGGCGTAGATCGCTATTATTTGCTCCAGAGAAGGACCGCCACCATATCAGCAAGGAGGAACTTCTGCTTCACCGCACCATCTGGAGGAGATACCCTCTTCATCCCGGATGGGTGCTTGCTCGCATCTTCCGTCAGAAGACCAAGAGGCGGAAGCTACCTCGCTCACTCATGGGAGGCAACTTCATAGGCCAGCTCATCATCTCCTTCGGCCTTAGCCAGGAATATGGCCCGAACATCCCACGATGCCGAGTACGGACCGTTGGAGGTGATTTGGCGGTCGAGTACGACCTTGAGCTGGACCTCAGTCCCCAGGTAGCATCAGATCCTCCTCTCCAGCATGTGGTCGAGTCAGAGGAAGAAGGTGATTCTGAGGAGCCTCAGCCTCAGTACGAGCCAGAGTTCCGTGATCCTACACCCTCGCCACACCATCAGGCAAGGTATGCCCACCAGTCGCCGCCGATCATTCCAGATCCTTATCAGGCGCCTCACCAGCAGCACCGACCGCACCCCGCGGATGTTGGAGAGCTGTATGAGCGATTGCAGGAGCGGCGCATCCAATTCAACGCCACTCAAGAGGCGAGGTGGACTATTATGCAGCAACATATGCACCGCTCTGACGAGCGGTATGAGGCACAGATGGCGTGGCAACGTCAGCTCGGCGATTTCCTCCACTTTCCACCTCCCGGCGCGCCTGACCAGCAGTGACCGGGATGTATCCTCTTCCTTGTCACTTCTTTTTATTTCTTCTTTTCGGATTTCGATCCAACTTTTTTCTGTGTGGATCCGGGACACTTGTCCCGGTTTCCTTTTTATCTTTTATTTGTTTTTGTTTTGTAGGCAGTTGGGAGATTCCCTTTGCTTCGTTTCGGTAGATTCCCTCTGCTCCGAGGATCCAAGTTCATCCCCTACACCAACCATCTCGGTCCAGGTTCTTCTACTTCACTCTGAACTCTAGAATTAGTCCTGTGAGGACACAGTCCGATTTAAGTGTGGGGTAGGATGCTATAGAACCTTGCATGAACTTGATTGCCCTTGATTTTGTTTTTGTGTGCCTCGTGATTCCATTCCAGTCTCTCTAACATTAGAATGGCTCAGTTCTTGATTTTTGATGTTAAGTTGTTGTTCAACCTTTCATAATGATGCTTAGACTGCTTAACCTAGAACTTGAGAACCAACTTGTATACTTTGATGCTAAATTGCCTGGTCAGAATAGAAGTTTTTAAAAAAATTACACTTGTAGTTTGTAGCCTTGATTGCATGAAAATGACCGAATCCGACTAGCAAACCAACTGTGAGCTTTTGATCCATGGCACGTAACTTGCAATTTAAATTCTTTCTGAGTAGTTTTCGGTTTACTTGAATGAGTTAGAATTTGCATGAGACCTACTCGAGACCACACGATGACACGAGTTCTAGAATGATAGGTGCACCTAGATTCAGCTACTAAGCCAGATAGCCTACCTAACGATAAAATCCATTAGGTGTAGACCCTTGAGCTTGGCCTGTTCTTTCGGTTCGATAATACATTACAGCCATTTCCCATTCTTTCATTTCCCCGTTGATCCTCATGTGGTTGTAGTTCTAGATTGACCTACCGGAAGTCGGTTTGTGGTAACCTGCCTATAGCCATTAAACAGGTGGTCTTAGCTATTATGTCCGAACGTGTAAACCCCTTTAGCAACTAAAAGAAAAAAAATCGGCACGAAATAAAAAAAGAAGAAAAAAAATCGAAAAAAGCAGAAAATCAAAAAAGTTTCAAGTTTCTAGTTCAATAAGGAAGTTTCAAAGAGCGACCTCCCTACAACCCCGACTCCAACCAGAATCAGAATAGTCGATCATCTGAGTCATATCAAGAGAAAAAGCTGAACACCCAAGCCAGATGTGTCTACCAGCTGGCGCACAGGAATCAAGGAAATTACGGTACAGCACCTGGCAATCGCCAGAATCAGTACCTGAACAACAATTATCAAGGCACTCCTGGATTCACCGATGGACAACAGCCTCAACGTTCTACACCTCAAGACAACAAGGGCAGTGAATTGGACAATAAGCTGACCCATATCATCTCTAGGCTTGATGATCACGACATTCAATTCAAGGCTCAACTTATCTTGAATCAGGAGCAGATTGCACAAGGCCATAGAGTGGAGAGCCAAGTGAACAACATTGCCAACATGCTCTCTAGTGGCCGCCCCTTCGGTAAGTTGCCAAGCCAGACAGAATCAAACTCGAAGAATGAGCATGTCAAGACTGTCTCTACTCAAAGTTGCAAGAGTTCAGCTGCTACTACATCTTTCATCAAGTCATGACTCCTGATGCCGTAGCTATTGACATACCGAAGATCAAAGACGAAGAATAGAAGGCTGCTTCACCATGAACTATACGAGCACCGGAGCCACCTCTTGCTCCATATCAACCAAGAATTCCATTCCCCAATGCGTTGCTAGGGAAGGAAATCGAACAGCACAGCTCGAAGAAGAAGAAGAAAGCATCGTCCGCTCCTTACAAGGGAGAATGCTCGACCATCCAGTCTCGATCGCCACCCATACCAATCCCAGCTAAGTGTGCCGATCCTGGATCTTTTACATTACCTTGCATCATTAATGACATAGAGGTTGAACGTAGGTTGGTTGATCTAGGTGCATCTACAAATGTCATGCATATGTGTGTTTATGAGAAACTGAACTTAACTGACTTAAAACCGATTAGCATGCAACTGGTTTTTGTTGATAGATCAATGAAAACACCTAGAGGGTTGGTCAAAGATGTGCTTGTTCATTCCGGTTCGTTCACTTTCTTAGATGATTTCATAGTCATGGATACTTGAGAGGAGGATGTTATTCTTCTCCTACGCCGACCTTTTATGGCAACGTCCGACATGACAATTAATGTGCCTAACGGATCGTTCACATAATGGGTTGGAGAGGATATTGTAACATTCCATCTCAAGGATGGTATGAAATACATGCCCAAGGGAGAAGCACACTGTCTATCTGTTGAAACTGTGGAGTTGGCCTCGGTCAACTCCGTTACTAACGTCATTCCGAGTGTTTCTTCGAAGGTAGCCGCTACAGGTGCTGAATAGGTGAGCAACCAGAAGAAGAAGACTCCAGTGCAAAAGCCGACAAAGAGGAAGGAGGAACCAAAGGCGTCTTCCTCTAAATTGCTGCACCTTAAACACCTTAGCGAGACGAAGAAGAAGAACTCAAAGAAGCCCAAGATGGTGTGGAAGCCAATCACTCCACCACCCTCTACCGAGCCAATTCCTCTGCCACCTTCTACCAAACCACTGGAGAAGAATGATCCTTCGAAAGATCTCTTCGGACCATTTGAAGTCAACGGGCACCTTCCCAATGGACGAACCCAGTTGACGCATATCAATGGGAAGTGTTTCCTACTGTCCGGAGGTAAATCGAAGCTGTATTTCATCAACTCTGATGCGAACGTGAAGGAAATTCTGAATTGGGATACATCTTGAGCGCCAACCAGGTGTCGTCCAGCTCAAGGACGTTAAACAAGAGCACTTCGTGGGAGGCAACCCACGGCTGGAGTTAGTTTTTGAAATTTTTAGTCAGTTCTTGTGTCTCGAGTCCGTTCGGAGGAGCCAAAAGTGTCATTTGTGGTTTCTTATTTTTCTTTTGTGTGTTGTGTGTTCTCGGTTCAATTCCGATTTATTTGGGATTTTTTTGAATTTTTTTGTTTTTGTTTTGATTTTTAAAAGTCGCGTGCCAGTGTTTGCGAAACGTTTTAACTGCCCAGGTCCAAAACCCACTTTCAAAACTTTTCTTAAACCTGATGCGTTTTGAGTCTCTTCTTAAACCATTGTCAAAGGAATTTTCGGCGAGAACTCCAGTAGTTTTTGCCGAAAACTTTAGTTAAAAGTTTTAAAATCCTCCCCCTTATCCAGACTGTCCGTACCCCCCCCCCTTCATTTCCCACTTTTATTCTCGACGAAACAAACCTCAACCTCACCACCGCCATTCATTTTTCCGTTCACCGCTGATTTTTAGCCACTGCCACTCGCTGCCACCGCCGCTGCTCGCTTCCCTGCCCTTTTCCGGTCAAACCGCCACCTAGATCGTCCGAGTCGGAGCTCTAGAGCTTCGGTTGCACCCGAAACGAGTTTTTTGAGTTTTTGCCAATTTCTTTGTGTTTCGTCTATTTTCTGCAGTTATGTCTTCAAGGTTAGTTGTTGGGTTTTCAATTTCGAATCTTTTGACATATTGATTGTTGAATTTCGTTGAACTTGATTTTGGTTGACTTTTCGGTGTACCTCGATATGTGTGCTTGTTGTTTCGGTGTGAATTGTACTGAATTGTTTGAACTCAGATGATCTAGGATGCTTAGGGAGTGATGTGCCCTAATTTGATGACGATTGAACTTGATTTGCCATGATTAAATGCTAAAAACGTTAGGGTGTTGACATTTCATAAATATCGGTTTGACTTTGAATGATTGATCTGTATTTTCTGCCCGAACAGTTCCTATGCATGTTCTAGGGTCAGTTTTGGTTACCGAATGTTAAATTAGCTTATCTCCACTCGGTTTTCCTCGTTTCTCTGTGAAATTGAGTTTTTCGACCAAGTGTGGGGTAAGTTGTCGGTTTGACTAATGTGGTTTCCCAATTTTGATATCTTTATGGAACAGGGGTAAGAGACCGAGGGTAGCACCTAGCGGTCCAGGGTCGACCTCCGCTACTCTAGGCACCGGAGTTAGTGTTAGTGCCCCGGCTCCGATCACTCCCATTCTCGCCGGCCCTCCTCCAGTCAACCCCGACCGTCGAGGGATTCACTGCTACCTTGCACACCTCCCGGACCACTACTTCGAGCGCTACCAGAGGATCCGGGAGATTCCTCCAGCCGACCTGCGACCCTCTCCATGCTGTCCCTCCAAGAGCATGTTGAGGATTGGCACAACACCGTGCACCAGTCCCTCACTGTGACAGGACTCCTAAAGCTCACCACGATCGCCAAGAACTATCCGCACATCACCCTCCAGGAGTTCTGGAGTACATTTGAGCTCGACACCCACAAGAGCCGACAGCGCGCGAAGGTCATCACATTCCACCTCGCCAGCCGGTTCCATGAGCTCACATACGATGAGTTCGCTGACCTCCTCAGTATCCAGGTCGAGCACTACACTCATCACCACCGAGGATGGAAGAGCAACAAGGTGACGGGTCCGATTTTTTACACCCTCTGGAGCTACATCATTGGACTGCCGGGTGTCAAGTCCACCAACAAGAACTACATCAGCCAGGTTTCTCATCCTCTCTTCAGATTTTTCCATTAGGTTTGGCGTCGTTCTTTGTTTTATGCACCAGAGAAAGACCGCCACCACATAGCTACTCCTCTTCAGAGCCATTCAGGAGGGCTACCCCCTCCATCCAGGTTGGGTCCTTGCCCGCCTGTTCCACCAGAAGATCAGCTCTTCCAAGCTTCCACCTATCCTCCTTGGTGGTGCTTTCACTGGCCGCCTCATCGCCAGCCAGAACCTTTCCGCCTCCTGGGAGCCTTGGATCCCACGTGTCCAGGTGCACACCATTGGAGGAGATCTGGCGGTGGAGTATGAGCTCGACTTAACGGTTGGGCCAGGAGTGTATGTGCCGGCCCCCATCGCTGCGGTTCCTGAGGAAGAGGAGGATGACGAGGAGGTGGAGCCCCAGGAGCCTCCGACAGAGCCTCAGTTTCAGCAACAGCCACCACCCCAGTATTCTGGCGAGTATGGTGCGGTTCTCACCCACCTGGAGCAGTGGCAGACAGACTTCTCCTTCGGTTCCCATCAGTGGCAGAGGGACCGGGTTGCATTCGAGGCCCGAGCCACGACTTGGCACGAGGAGCAGGAGGCCAGGTGGATAATCATCTAGCGCCACCACGAGCGAGAGGCAGCGGCACATCGAGCTTTGCTCGCCCACTTCGGCATTCTCATCCCCCCACCACCACCCACGCCCGAGGGACAGTGATCAGGTCGTACCCTTTCCCTTTCTTTTCATTTCTTCTTTTCGAATTTCAATCCAACTTTTTTCTGTGTGGATCCGGGACACTTGTCCCGGTATCCTTTTGATCTTTTGTTTGTTTTTGTTTTGTAGGAACTTGAGTAGCTACTTCACTCCACTCCAGACTCTTCGTGTTCATCCCCTACGCCAACCATCTCGTTCCAGGTTCTCCGTATCTCTCTCTCCTAGTTAGTTATGTGAGGACACAGAACGGTTTAAGTGTGGGGTAGGAAGCTAGAGAACCTTGCATGATCTTTATTGCCTTTCTGTGTGATTTCATGGAATATTTCATTCCTCTAGCATAGAATTGCTCGGTTCTTGACTTGTGATGTTAAGTTTTTTTCAATCTTTCATAATGATGCTTAGACTGCTTAACCTAGAACCTGTAACCAAAATGCCTGCATTGATGCTAAATTGCTTGGTCAGAACAAAAAAATTTATCACTCTTGTAGTATTTGATGAAGCTGCAGAACAGGGTATCAAATAACTACTGAGCTGGAAGCTAAGCAGATCGTATTCCACGGGTCTTCTAATAATTTTCTACTCAAATGTAAAGGCAGATTACTCAGGTTTAACACGTTGTGCGTAGTGTGAGTTCCACAACTTCTATTCTAGAACGGCATGTAAATTAAAAACTAAATTGAAAGACAGATTGAAAGATTGGTTGACTTAACAAAGACGACAGACAAGCTTAAACTTCGAATCCCCCTTAAATCACCAGAGCATTGGCAATCAACAGACCAGTGGTTTTCAATTCTCGTTCAATCAATTCTAAGACACCACCATAACTCCTGACCCTTAGGTTTAAGACTGGCGAACGTTCGCTCTATCCGATCTAGCTACCAAGATTAATTAGCCGCCCGAATACGGTCGCTTCTTGCGACGACAAAACTAACTGGTGGAATTACTAACGATTTATGAGTTACTCTTGAAGTGGATTAACCCTAACTGGTTCCTATGAAAGGCATGCTCCAATGAATAGGTTAATTGTTGATTTGGTGTTTTAAAGTGAGGCAAACATTCGCTACTATCCTCAGCTTAACAAGAATATAATCTAGGAGATCAAGCCAGAGAAGAAACATAAACAACGAAGAACAAATCAAACATGCAAGAGAAACTGATTGAACTTTGAATCTAATCACCGCCGATCCGTGACCGCTTTAAAGCCCTGGGTCACTTAAGGTTCATCTAGTCTAAGCTCTACGAGTTTAGCTACTCATGTTAATAACAGCAGAAACAAAGACAGAAACAGAGTTCATCATGAAAAGGAAGAATAGATGGAAACTGTAAAACCTAATTAAGACGACTCCGACAAAGCTCCGCTCTCCGGTAATCTTCACTCCTAGCTCCGAGTCTCTGAGGTGAAAAGATGGCGTCATGATCTCTTCCTGGCTCTTCGAACTCTTCAACTCTGTTCTCTCGAACTTCTTAGGTTTGGAACTTGTATGATAAGTTGTATATGGAAAAAGTGTGATTAAAGTCTGGTCTCTTTGTTTGAGCCGCCGGTTTTATATTTATACTTAACCTTTCCCAGTCGGATTAGGTTAATAGTTTTCGACAAAAACTTAAGGAGTTTTTGCCGAAAACTTCTTTGAAAAGAGACGCGTCGGTCGACAGTTTCTCCTTTGTTGATTTCGTTTGGAGTTTTCGGTGAAGACTTGGACTTCTCGCCCAAAACTTCTTCTTTTAAGCTCTGACGGTTTCTTCTTGGATTTTCGCCGAAAACTCATGGACTTTTTGCCGAAAACTTCTTTGTAAAGCTGGGCAGGATTTGTGTTGACTTGATTGGCTCCTTGGATCAATTCCGGTACGATTCCTCAAGGTTCCAATGCCTTAGACACGTCGTTGGTTACATTATTTGACGGCAAAAACCTGTGCTATCACGAAAACACTAGAAAACCATCAAATGGACCCGAAACAGGCCAAAGTAACACAAATGGCACGAGATAGAGCAGTTGAGTGAATATTCGCTATTAAGCCAAGAAATGTTGCTTAAATGAGGCTGATAATCACGTCAAATCGAGTGTCATCAAATACCCCACACTTAAGCTTTTGCTTGTCCTCAAGCAAACTGAATAGAAAACGCTCAGGTTCACAAATGATTAAATCGATTAAATCAAAGTTCAAGCATACACAATGAATTATTAGACAGCTAGTTCTAGAACAAGAAACCTACATGCATACCAATCAGCCAAACAACCTGGCCTCACTAAAAACTGCTCACGACAAGAAGTAGTTGCCAATCATGCACGAATTTGACCTGACCGACTAGACTCCTCACACAGATTGTATTTGGTACAAGGGAAACTCTCATTCTCTGTGTTTAGGGACGTGTTTCTGCTCTCAATCATTTTCTGTTACTGAATTCTGTCATAGGTTTGCAATTCGACCACATCTCCACCACTGTGACAACACGAGGAACTAGACAAAAAGGACTTCCCTGCTTAGGACTGTAATGAATTCTACACTACAAGGGTTTATAATGAGATGGATGATGGGAATGTATGATGATGCCTTTGGTGCGGTGTAGCTTTCGACTAGCTTCCCTTGAATCTAGCCTATGGCTTCCTACCGTTTGACCAAACACGGGTGGAATAGTGTACGCTCGTCCTATGATACCCTTTAGCAACCTAGCACTTTATTTTGCAAAATAAAATTTTTTTCTATTACATTTTCTTTTGACTTCGTTCTTCCATATGTAGGGAGAAGAACGTTATTGAATTAAACTATAAACTTTGAAACTTTTGAACTGTTTCTATTTTTTCAAATTTTATTTTTTTTCTTTTTTTTTTAGTGTCGATTTTCTTTTAGTTGCTAGAGGGGTTTACAGGTCTAGACATAATAGCTAAGACCACCTGTTTAATGGCTATAGGCAAGTTACCATAAACCGACTTCCAGTAGGCTAATCTAGAACTACAACCACAGGGGATCAACGGGGAATGAAAGACTGGGGATTGGATGTAATGTATATCGAACCGAAAGAACATGCCAAGCTCAAGGGTTTAAACCTAATGGATTTTTGTTCATGCTAACGGGAAGAAATTCACGCTCACCGGAGGTACCCCGAAGCTCTATTTCATGAATTCCAACGCCAGCATTAAGGAGATCCTGAGTTGGGATGTCTCCTAACACCGTCCATGTATCGTCCAGCTCAAGGACGTTAATCAAGAGCGCTTCGTGGGAGGCAACCCACGACTGGAGTCAGTTTTTAATTTGTGTCGAACTCAGTCTTTTAGAGTCGGTTCGGGGGAGCCAAAAGTATCAGTTGCATGATTTCTTATTTTTTGTGTGTAATTTGTGTGTCCTCGGTTCAACTCCAAGTTATTTGAAGTTGTTACGATTTTTGTCAAATTAGTTCTGATTTTTTTGAAGTTTGCCGGAATTGCGAAAATGTTTTAAATTTGCAGGTCAAGGTTTTTGTAACACCCATCCCAAACCGACCCGGGTTCACCCGTGGTCGAACCGGTTTGAGTGCTACTGGAAGAACCAGCTTTAAAAGAAAAGAGTAAAACGCAGCGAAAACAGAAACAACTCTTCACTAAAAAGCTCACCAAAAACAACTGAAGGCCTTCAATACATAAAATCCGAAATCCAAAACCAAAACTCAAAATGATTACAAATCTCCCAACCCAAAAGTGTCAACCGAAATCTAAAATTAAAACAATGGTCACTCCACAATAGCTTCCTAATCTTCACTTCACAACTCCAACCTGCAACTCCTCCGAACTCAACCGAACACCTGAAAAGAGAAACTGGGGGGGGATCAGCTTCCTAATGAAACTGAGTGAACCCACTGGGTTTAACTATGCGCCGAACCTAGCCTAGAAGAGCGATTCCAAACTCTGCACACACAACCACAATGGAACCAGACATAACCATACCATATTTTAATTCCCTAAAACATGCACAGTCTAGGCGATCACATAGGTGCAGTTCTCAGTTCAACATTCTCAATCCACAATAGCATCAATATACAAAGAGCATCATTCAGACGGTTCAACATTACATCCATACATATAGTTCAACAATAGAAACGCAATGCATACAGTTCAATGATCAGAAGCATCCTAAGTCAACTCGTCATCTCAATCGTCACACAACAATCATACACAATCGTCTTACACAATCCTAAATTACATTCCAATCTACTAAGTGAGTTATTAGGCATCTTCCCATATTAACAGTTCACAGTCCATAACACCATCCTACACCTAAACAATTCACATCAATCCACAGTTCAGCACAACGAACCATTCAATTCACAGATCAATCCAACATAGACCACAACACAACACAAGGCACCCCACGTCCACATTTAATGCACACACACACACATGAATCGCACATGCATCTTATTTCACCGACACTCACAAACATGCATACACCACCTCACATAACCAAGCATCCTCATCACTAACACATACCACACAATCATTGATCTATGTGAGTTAATTAGGCGCCATAAGGAGTTGTTCCCCCGCTACCCCCCGCCGACCTTCACATCATCCAGACGCATCCATAAAGGATCCTTCCCCGAAGGAGTATACCACCAGACGCATCCATAAAGGATCCTTTCACGAAGGAGAAAACACCAACCTTGGCAACCCAGCCAAGGGATTCACCCCAGTGAATCGAACTCAATCACAACCAGTATTTCGGGTGGGGTAACGTTGGCTCCTTCCAGTTCTATCATTTAAATTCCATTTAATGCGACCACAACAATCATACTCTAATGCAACCACAACAATCACACTCATCCGCAAAACAGTTCCATTCAACCACAAATCCATTTCACAATTCCGATTCCACTTCCCAATTCCACTGTACAACTCCACTACACAAATTACACATCCCAATGCCACATCACAAAACCACAACACAATCCCACATCATGATTCCACAACACAATTTCATGTTCTAGTTCCAAGCACCAATTCTATGTTCCAATTCTAGGATATAATTCTAGTCTAACCACAAACGGCAATAATAAACACAATCATAGAAATTCATCACATCCACCCCATCTTATCTCACATTTCTAGATCAAATACATTAGCTATCAACTTTCATCCCAATCCCCACATCAAACATAAATCAGCACAGTCATCATACTTCAATCACAAGACAATTATTCAGTTTTACTCTCATAGGTTCATGCAAGACCTAATTCTGTTCTAAGTCTATTCAACTCCTCACTCCCATTTCTAACCACCTAGTTAAACATATAATCACACTAGTCAACCACATATATAGACAAGTCGGTCATCCACTCAAACGAGTCAACTCAACACCACATAGCATCAATTTCATTCAGATCAACCATACAACACAGTTCAGCTAGTTCATGCAATCACACCACCCAATTCCATTACTCAATTCCATTCACCAATTCCATTCACCAATTCCCTTAAACAATTCCATAAGTCAATTCCACGTATTCTATTGTCCAATTTCTTACCTACATTCCTACCAATTCCAGTAGCCAGTTCTAAGTCATAAGTCTACCACCCTAAACACATTAACAACCATCTTCTCACACGACATCAATTCTACCTAAAGGCACGTTGCATAATTCATACATCAACACCTAGCATCATCCCAATCCCAACATCACATAAACCAACACAATCCAAATCAATCAGTAATCCCACATCACACATAACCACACATCACAAGACATTCACCGCCTCCCACGGCACAAACAGTTTAAGGGTAAACGGCTAGCTCACCGGCCACCCCCACCTGCAAGTACAGGGGAAGCCATGTCATGAGTCGTAGGGTTACCCTCCTGTAGGTCCTTCATTGGACGACCCCACATTGGTGGAGCCATCCACCTGTTCATCAATTAAGGGCGACACCACATTGGCAGGACCACCTCCTGCAACCACAAACTGACAATAGCATAATATACACAATTCTCATGTTCACAGACCCGTCCCTCCTATCACTCTTTACTAGTTTCGATCAATTTATCATCCATGTTAATCAATTCCCCAATCAAAATCATCACAAACAGCCATCAATCATAAACCAATCCATCAATTAACAAACATCCAACAATCATCAAACAACATATTTCACAGAACAATCAATTGCAGAACAGTTTTCCCCTTTTACTCTCTTTCAATTTCATGCAAGGCCTACATTTTTCTAGGTCTAAATTGTAACTCCTCACACCGACCAGACTACCTATCGTACGCTAAACCCTCACCTGACAAGAAGACGAGGCTCTAAAACTCTTCTAGAAACCGAACAGCCAAGCTCTCAGACACCAAAAACGTAGCTATTCTTTTCTTCACCGACAGCATCTTACTCCGAAATATCCAGAACCTCTAGGTGCTATCTCTTCCTCTCATTACCACGAACTCATAGCAACAAACGGATCTCCAATCGGAGCTCTACAACTCTCGGAATCGAGGTTTGAAGTTTTTGGAGATTTCTGGCTCAGTCCCAAAAACGTAGCTCTTCTTTCTTCTACTGACAGCACCTTGATTCGATATACCCAGAACCACGAATAGCGATCTCTTTATCTCATCGCCACGAACCCGTAGCAACAAACGGATCGTCAATCGGAGCTCTACAACTCCCGGAATCAAGGATTGAAGCTAAGGGATTTTGGGTTCGTCAAAAACGAATTTCGGGAAAGAGAAAGAAGGGGAAGTTATGAATTTCCGTGTAAAATTAGCCTTTTATAGTTGACCATGATACACGGCGTGTATCAAACTCCCCTTTTTTTTAAAGGGGGACCAAAAGTTTTTTGCCAATTTTAAGAAAAAAAAATTTCCTTTAAATACTTTCTTTTTTAAATTTACAACCTTTTCCCCTTTTTTAAAATTTCCCCCCCCAAAACAATTTTTAAAATTTCCCCCTTTGGGCCCCCGCCGTGCTTCAAACCTTCCCCCCGGGTAATTACTCCCCGAAGAAGAGAGAATCCCCAAAAGCAGCCAAAAAAAGGCTTTTGATACCCCTTTTAACACCCCCCAAAGCCCCGGGGTTCCCCCCTGGTCGAAAGGGTTTTTAGGTCCGGGGGCCCCCGTTAAAAAAAGAGTAAAAGCCCGGGAAAACCCCAAAAAACCTTTTAAAAAAGTCCCCAAAAAAACTAAAAAGGGCCCCAATAATAAATTTCCAAAAAAAACCCCAAAACCCCAAAAACCCCCCAAAAGTTTTCCCAAATTTCCCCCCCAAAAGTGCCCCCAATCAAAAATTTTAAAAAAAAATGGTATCCAAAATTTTTCCCAATCTTCATTTCCCCAAAATCAACCTTTACCCTCCAAAAAAACCCCCCCAAAAAAAGAAATGGGGGGGAAAATTTTTTAAAGAAAAGGGGGGCCCACGGGTTTAATTGGTGACTAGTAGCCGGGGTTAAAACCCTTTACCAAACCCCCCAAAGGAACCAGGGATAACCCCTCCCCAATTTTACCCCTTTTAAAAAAGACGTTAGGGATCACTAGGGCAGTTCAGTTAAAAAATTCTCAAACCCCGCATTTAAAAAAAAAGGCATCATTCCCAAGGGTTCAAAACACCCCACATATAGTTCAACAATAGAAAGAATGAAAAGTTCAAAATAAAAAGGGATCCCAAGCAAAGTATTCCAAAAATCCCAAAACCCCAAAAAAAAACAAAAATTTTTCACAAAATCCTAAATTAAAATTCCAAAATTTTTTTAAATGAGTTTTTAGGCATCTTATTTAAAATTTTCCCTCCCCCAAAACCCCTACCCCCAAAAAATTACATCAAACCACGTTTAGCAAACGAACCCCCCAATTAAGATCCAAAAAAAAAAACCAAAAAAACCCCAAAAGGGCCCACGTACCTTTAAAAAACACAAAAATGAATGACATGACTTAATTTTTGACCCCCCAAACCATCCCCCCCACCCAAAAATCCCCCTACAAACTCCCCCACCCAAATTTTTTTTTGTGAGTTAATTTTTCGCCCTAAGGAGTTGTTTCCCCCCCCCCCCGGGCCTTTTCCCTCACCAGGCTCCAAAAAGGACCCCTTTAAAAGGGGTATAAAACCCCCCGCATCCAAAAGGTCCTTCCGAGGAGGGGAAAAACCCCCTTGGCAAAGAAAAAGGGCCCCCCCTGTCGAAACAATCACAACCCGTATTTGGGGGGGTAAGTTTTTGGGGGCCCTTTTTTTTTTTCTTTTTTTTTCCCTTTAATGGCCACAACAAAACATACTCTTTGCCCACAACAATCAAATTTCCCAAAACGTTCTTAACCCCCAAATCCATTTACAATTCCCCCTTCCCCCCCAATTCCCCCTACAATCCCCCAAACCCAAAATTAAACCCTCCCCAAACCAAAAACAAAAAACCCCCAAAAAAAAATCCCACTATGATTACAAAAAATTTTTTTTTTAGTTCAAGCACAATTTTTGTTCCCCAAATTTTGGATTAATTCTAGTCTAACACAAACCCGGGAAAATAAAACAATCATAGAAATTATCCTACCCCTTTATTTTTAAATTTTAGTCAAATAATTTGCTATCAACTTTCATCCCCAAAAACCCCAAACAAAATAAATCAGCCAAACACTACTTTAAAACAAAAAATTATTCGTTTTCCCTTTTGGTTATGGGGCCCTTGTTTTTAAAAATTTTTCCAAAAATACTCCCCTTTTTAAAAACCTTTGTTTTTAAAAATAATCCATAGCAACCCCAAAAAATTTTTAAAATCGGTTCCCCCCCCAAAAAAGGGCAATCAAACCAAAACACAAAAATTTTTTTTTAGGTCAAAACCCCCAAAAACCCCCTTTGTAGTTATGCAATCACACCCCCCAATTTTTATCAATTCAATTTTTTTCCCCCTTTAAAAAAATTTCCCTAAATCAATTCAGTATTTATTGGGCCCAAAATTTTTTCCTAATTCCTACCCAAAACAGTAGCAGTTTTTAAATCATAAGTTAACCCCCAAAAAAATTAAAACCCCCTTTTTTCAATGATCAATTTATAAAACAGTTGTATTCCCCCCACCTGCCTCCTCCCAACCACATAAAACCCCCCAACCAAAAATCAATAGTAATCCACATCCAATAACCCCAAAACACAAAAATTTACCCCCCCAGGAAAAAATTTAAGGGTAAACGGCTGTCCCCGGCCCCCCCCCTGCAAGAAAAGGGGAAAAACCTGTCATGGTGTGGGGACCCCCCCGTAGGGCCCCTTTTTGGAACCCCCCAAAATTTGGGGGGGAAACCATGTATCAATTAAGGGCGACCCCCCCTTTGGGAGGACCCCCCCCCCCGCAAACCCCAAAATGGGAATAGCTAAATCAAATTTATGTTACAGAGTCCCCCCTAATCTTTACTAGTTTTTATCAATTTATCTCCTGTTAACAAATTTTCCCCCCCCAAAAACATACAAACAGCCATAATTAAACCCCCCCTAAAATTTTTAAAACATCCCCCAAAAAAAAACAGATATTTCAAGAACAAACAAAGAGACAGTTTTTCCCCCCCTTTTTTTTCAATTTCATGCAAGGGGCCCCCCCCTTTTTTAGGCTGAAAATTTTAAACCTCACACCCACCAAAATACCAAAACTACGCTAAAATACCTAACAGAAGACGGGGCTTAAAATTTCTGAAAACCCCAAACCCCCAAAATTCAGAACAAAACCGTTTGCTATTTTTTCTTCCCGAAGCATTTTTACCGAAATATAAAAACCCCGGGCTATTCTTCCTCTATTTCCCCAAAAACCCCAGCCAAAGGTTTTTCCCCAAAGGGTCTAAATTCCCGGGAAACGGGGTTTGAATTTTTTGGAGATTTTTTGGTCAAAATCCCAAAACGTAGCTCTTCCTTTTTTAGGGCCCACCAAATTTGAATTTACCCCCAAACCGAAAGGATTTTTATTATCGCCACGAACCCCAGCCCAAAAAAAGGAGCAATCGGAGTCTAAAAAACCCCGGGTCAAGGATTGAAAAAAAGGGGGTTTTTTGGTTTTTTTAAAAAGAATTTCGGGGAAAGGGGGAAAAAAAGGGGGGTATGAATTTCCCCGGGAAAAAATTTTATTTGTTGACCCCCCTTTTTACGGGTGTATCCCGATACACGGGGGGTATATGATAACCCCCCCGGGATCATGATCCGGGGTATTTTAATTCCCCGGGGGGGGTATGTGGTTCCACATTTTTCCCAAAATTTTTCCCTACTCTTTGTATACTGACCCCTCAACTATGAACCCCCGGGAAAAACGAGGAACCCCAAAAAAAAGTTTCCAAAAAAACCCCTCCAAAAAATTCCAAACCCTTTGGTTGGGCGGGGGGGGGGTTTAAAATCTCCACCCCCCCAAAAAAATTTGTCCCGGGAAAAAACCCCAAAGGGTTGCAAAAAACCCCCAAAACACGATAACGCAGAAACGGAAACAATCACCTCCCCAAACTCCTTTTTTAAGGCTTAGCCCCCCCACCTTTAAGGGGGGGTACTCCCCCATACTTAAAATTTTTACTCAGGGGCCCCACAAACATCAGGACATAAACAAGAACACAACCAAAAAACAAAAAAACCCCAAAACATCAGAGTACCCCCCAGACCAAAAACTCAACAAAACAATAACCCAAAAAGGGCTATGGGTAAAAAACCCCCTTTTTAAAACTCCCCCCCAAGCACTTATCACTTAAACCAAAATTTACAAAAGGGGGTACTCCCCAACCCCAATTTTCCCCCAAGCTATACTTTCCCCTTTATATTGCCCCCCTTTTACTACAGGAGGCCAAAACGTTTTTAGTTGCCCCCAATTTTTAAAAAACATTTTATTTAAATCACTTTCCCTTTTAAATTCACAACCCTTTTTCCTTTTAAAAAAAACCCACCCTTCAAAAAAGATTTGAAAATCCCCAGAAATTTTGGGGGTTTCCCAAATTCATCCCCCTTTCCCCCCCCCAGGTTAATTATCCTCTAGAAAAAAAGACGAATCCCAACAAAAAGCAACTAACCAGGGGGTGATACCACTTGTAAAAACCCATCCCAAACCCCCCGGGGGCACCCGTGGCCCAACGGTTTGGTGTATGGAAGAAAACCCCTTTAAAAAAAAGGTAAAAAGGCGAAAAAAAAAAAAACTTCAATTTTAAAAAAGCCACCAAAAACCAAAAAAAGGGTTTAATAATAAAAACCGAAAAAAAAACCAAACTCAAAATGTTACAAATCTCCCCCAAAAGTGTCAACCCCCAAAAAAAAATTAAACAAGGTCACTCACAATAGCTTCCTAAAAATTTACTTCAAACCCAACCTGCAAAAAACCCCCAACTCATTTGAAAACCCCCCAAAAAAAGGGGAAAAAAGGGGGGGGGGGGCCCCTTCTAAAAGAAATGAGTGAACCATGGGTTTAACTATGACCCCCCCTAAACCTAGAAGAGGATTTTTAAAAAGGCACACCAACCCCAAAGGAAAACCCCCCATAACTACCATATTTTAAATTTTCCTTAAAAAATGCACAGTCTAGGCGATCCCCTAGGTGCAGTTCTCGTTCAAAAATTTTCAAAACCCCCAAAGATCAATATACAAAGGCATTTTTCAGACGGTTAAATTAATCCCCAAATAGTTAAAAAAAAGAAACGCAAAACATACGTTCAATGATCAGAAGCATCCCAAGTCAAAATTTGTCATCTCAAACATCACACAAAATCATACACAATGTCTTACACAAAATTTTCCCCCAAATTTCATTCCAAAAATTTTTTTAAATGAGTTATTAGGTCTTCCCATTTTTAACAGTTTTACAGT